>CM074312.1:3751665-4189165 GCA_037194245.1 Opsariichthys bidens | reverse complement strand
AAGCTCAAAAACGTTTAATAAATGAACATGGGAACACTAGAAGAGCGTGCTCTGTATGAAACAGGCTGTACAAGCATAAACCAAACGCCACTTTAGTTTAAACTGCTGAAAATAACGAGTGTTTTGCCTTTAAGTAGATAATCGAAATAAAGTGTAATCCATGTTTCTTTTTTCATGTCAGCTGTAAGTGAAGCACATCATCACTCAGCTAGTATTTTAATATTTCACATGATTCATGTCATTTTAAACATTTGAGATTTGAGTTACATAAACACAATGAATTTATAATTAAATGGAATAATGTTTGTTTTCTGACTTCAGGGATCATTAAACTGAAAAATAATGGAGATTTTTTCATCGCTAATGAAGGCCGGAGACCCATTTACATTGATGGACGACCGGTTTTATCTGGAAACAAGTGGAAACTCAATAACAACTCTGTTATGGAGGTATGGAGAGGGACAATTTAAAGGGTCGGTTCACCCAAAAATGAAATCCTTGTCCTTCCAAACCAGTAAGACCTTCGTTCATCTTCAGAACAAATTAAAATATTTGTCTTTTGTTAGAAAGCAACGAAATTAACACATTTAAGGTCCAGAAAAGTAGTAAAAACATCATTAAAATAGTCCATGTGACTGCAGTGTTTCAACCTTAATGTTATGAAATGACTTTTTGTGTGCAAAAACAAAAATTACTACTTTATTCAACAACTCTTATGCACTGTAGTCATGATGACTATTTTAACAATGGCTTTACTACTTTTCTGGTCCTTGAATGTGGAAATTGCAGTGCTTTCTATGGGAGATTAAAAAAACCTTTTTGAATTGTTTTGATTTTTTAATTTGTGTTCCGAAGATCAATGAAGGTGTTACAGGTGTAGAACGACATGAGGGTGAGGAATTAATGACAGAATTTTCACTTTTTTGTTGTGGTAAGTTTCAGTTCGTTTTTTTTTTTCGGTATTTATGGGATTGACTCTAAAGATGTTGTCGTTTTAAAAATGTGTTGTCATCTAGCCTAATACTGTTGTTGCATTATAAACATGTGCTGCAGTTATATATACGTAGCGACTCTCTGGAAGGAATTTAAAATTAAAAGCAGGTCAATAAAGCACATTTTTGTTTGTTTTGTCCAGATTGCAGGTCTTCGCTTTGTGTTCCTGATCAATCAGGAGTTAATCTCTCTCATTAAAGCTGAAGCTGCCAAGATGAACCAGTCGTAATGCAGAACTCACCGGTCAAACACAATTCAGTCTGCGGCCTTTATCTCGGTGTAGAGTCAGACCTTCAGCACAAGGGCTCTCAGAGCAACAGCTGAGCCTGCATCTGGAGTTCAGATCGGAGGAAATCATTTGGAGATTTTATATGCTTATTATTTAGGCACATTTGGACTGAAAGAACTGACTGTTTGAGAACATGTGATAGAATTGTTGTTATTTGTATAAGTGAACATTTTTCAATTCAATGTTTTGTTGACTTGTACATTTTTGTTTATAATTAAAATCTCTGTAAACTTGTATTGTCTAACAAAGACGGTATGCTTATGTTTTGCTGAGACAGAACTAATGTAAATATATTCATGACCATAGATTAAAACGGGAAAGTGTTTTTAATGAAGCATCTGTTTGCAAGTATAGTAATATCTTTGTTTCTAATTGACCTTTTGTCAAGAGTTACAAACTTTGCATGCGTCATTTCGGACCTTGACATGAACTGGTGGAATCCCAGAGTGGACCCAACAATGCGTGAAAATACATTTAAAATAAAAGTTCAGATCTAATTATAATTACACAATTAGTAAATACACTATAGGTCAAAAGTTTGGAATAATAATTCAAGTTTTAAAACAAAAACTCACCTGTAAGACCTTCGTTCATCTTCAGAACACAAATCAAGATATTTTTGATGAAATCCGATGGTTTAGTGACAATGAACACTTTCAGATGCCCAGAAAGATGCTAAAAACATTTAAAACGGTGCATGTGAGTACAGTGGTTCAACACTATGAAGTGACGAGAATACTTTTTGTGTGCCAAAAAAACAAATATCGACTCTCAATCGATATTCAACAATATCTAGGGCGATTTCAAAACACTGCTTCATGAAGCTTAACAAATCTTTTGTTTCGAATCAGTGGTTCGGAACGTGAATTAAACTGCCAAAATCATGTGATTTCAGTAAACCAGGCTTTGTTATGGCATAAGTGTTTCAAAGTTTCATTAGGCTTGTTCGACTTCACGCAGTGCACGGCGGTAAGAAATTTTGTCTGACTTGAGACAACGACGACGCCATGTGACTGACGTACAGTGGGTACGGAAAGTATTCAGACCCCCTTAAATTTTTCACTGTTATATTGCAGCCATTTGCTAAAATCATTTAAGTTCATTGTTTTCCTCATTAATGTACACACAGCACCCCATATTGACAGAAAAACACAGAATTGTTGACATTTTTGCAGATTTATTAAAAAAAATAAAAACTGAAATATCACATGGTCCTAAGTATTCAGACCCTTTGCTGTGACACTTATATATTTAACTCAGGTGCTGTCCGTTTCTTCTGATCATCCTTGATTGAAAGACGTCTCTTCTGCTCGCCAAGACTGCTTTTATTTGATCAGTGAAAGCAGTAATGTTAGGATGTATTATTATTTAAATATTTATTAAACAACATTTATTAAAATGTTACATTATCCTTTTAAATCAATCAAATTTAATGCAAAAATGGTTTTCAAAATTGATAATAATCAGAAATGTTTCTTGAGCAGCAAATCATCATCAGAATGATTTCTGAAGGACACTGAAGACTGGAGTAATGATGCTGGAAATTCAGGTGTGATCACAGGAATAAATTCAATTTTAAAATATATTCCCATAGAATATTTATTACTGATTTTACCGTATTTTTGATTAAATAAATGCAGCCTTGGTGAGCACAGAGACTTTTAAAGCAAAAAAATCCTATTATTAAGTTTTGACTGGTAGTGAATCTGCTTTTTTCTCACTGTTGGGGGATAAACAGTTTAGGACCCTTGACCAGATTTGTCAGGAGTCAGAAGTGCAATCAATTGAAGAACATTTCCTGAAGATAGTTTGCAGTTTCACCAGCAGAAGCCAGCTTCAAGTCTCACAAGGAGTTTGTAGGCCACTCTGGGTACATTCATGTTTTCACAGCAGCAGAGTCCACTAACTACGTCATTACTAAGGTTAAGAAGGTTCTGATTGGTTAAGAAAACTAGACAAAACTGGTAATTTTCCACACATGGACCGATAGTCAGAAGCATATCTCCTTCCACCACGATGCTGACGATCGGACCGTGAACTTAGGGACAGGATGTCCTGTAAAGTCAGGACAAGGCGTCTGCAGAACACTTAGCGCACATACAAAGATACACATGATTCACTATGGCAAGCTGTTTTGTCTTTTATTCATTCTCTGGATATGAATTCTTGATATCAGGAATTACATTTTTGTTACCAAGAATTACATTTCCACAAGTAAAATCTAGAATTCTTGATTTCTGTAGTTAGTGAAATGTGACTAGCCTATGTTGAGGCTGCCATTCAAATTCAATTGTCGAAGAATTGATTTCTTACTAGTTGAAATTCCAGTTTCACATACAAGAAATACAATTCTTACTAGTAAAAATCATCATTTTTTGATATCAACAATTACATTGTTACTAGTAAAAATGCGAATTTCTGATATCAAGAATTCAATTGTCACTAGTTGTAATGTCTATTCTTGATATCAACAATTGAATTGCTACTAGTAAAAACATTCATTTCTGATATCTGAAAATGTATTCCTGATATCAATATAATTTCTGATATCTAAAAAGGCATTCTTACAAGTAACCATCACGTTCATGATATTATCAGAAATTAACATTGTCACTAGTGACAATCGAATTGTTAAAGTCAAAAATTAACATTTTTACTAGTAGTAATTCAACTGTTGATATCAAGAATTGACATTTGCTCTTTAGTAACAAAGTAATTGTTGATATCAGAAATTTGCATTTTAACTATTAAGAATTGTATTCCTGATATGTGAAACTGGAATTTCAACTAGTAAGAAATCAATTCTTTATATCAACAATAGAGTTTGAATGGCAGCCTTCCCTACTGAAAATACAATTATATCAAGAATTATAGTTTTTACTAGTGGAAATTTAATTCTTGATATCAAATATTAGCATTTTAACTAGTGAAAATTGAATTGTTGATATCAAGAATTAACGTTGTTACTAGTGGAAATCTAATTCCTGATATCAGTTAACCGGTTAAAATGTAATTGTTGACATCACAAGTTCATATCCTGAGAACGAATAAAAGTCAAAATGGCTTGCCATAGATTCCCAGCTTCTTCAAGGCTGAAGTTGATCTGAGTTCTGCTCTGAACAGGAAACTTTCCCAAAACATACTGGTAAGTTGTACGTTTCTCTCAGTGAGAGGTACGCCTACAGACAATATACATCATTATTTTCTAGTGTTGAAAATGAAAATGATAATAAATGCTTTAACATAAGTTGAAGTTATTGAAATAATTTAATATTTAGAAAGATAAATATTAATTAATAACTTCATGATAAATCACTCAAAATATATATATTGAAGGCAGTGGATTCCAGAATCCACCGCCTTCCACACAAAGGAAAACTGACATTAAAAGATATTTAAGATGCATAACCATCGTCAATGTACCAGTGGAGGGAGTTACACCGTTTAAACATTCCCTATGGAATGTTCTAGAAAATGACAAATGCTTAATGTGTCATACTAAAATTAGCTAAATTATCATTTGCTGAGGAAAATAGTATTTGTATACCTGCTAAATAATATGCATCTGATATATTTATATAGTAAAAACAAGGGAGTGCTCGTGCTCGTGCTCATCCCGCAGGCTACGTCCACGTCACACTCGTGCGTCTCAGTTCACTTTCCCAGCGGCTGAAGGATCCATGTCGCGAGCTCATGGCGAATCCTGCTTCTTCCCGGACTGCCGTTTGATCACAGTAAGACTACGCTCTCCTAGCTATTAATAAATAAAAGCGAAATCGTCCGTGTTTGGAATTCGAAGCAACATTATGTTCGTTTGTTGAAGGGTAACGTAGCGTGATGGACTGAGGATGAGTTTGTTTTGAGAGGCACACTGTATATAAATGTTTTATTTAATCGCGTTTGATTAAAATAAATGCATGGATGCATATTATGGCTAATAAGTAGTTATAATTTATAATAAAAGTAGATCTATTTTAGAACGCGTTCCAAAGGTGTTCCTTATTTTCTATTTTAATTGACGACCTATTTCCTTTTTTAAAATGCACCTCAGTGGGGGCTTATCATTGGATATTAACCATTTCATTTATTTATCTTTTAACCCTCTTTTTGTCGATAAAGTGCAAAGCATATGTTTGACTTTGACAGCAAAGTACCCGGTGTGGGCACTGAAAACAAAAACTGATTTAAAGGTACAATATGTAAAAACAATTATATTAAAATATCCAAAAACCATTTGTACATTGTTATATATGTCATTCAGCGCTGTACTTACATTATCCTAAATGTTTACAAGAATTTGTAAATTCAGAGAAAATCACAATCTCATGTCTCTTGTCGCCTGTCAATGACGTAATATCTGCGTTATCCCTGGTTTCCGCTTGTACTGCACAGTAATGAACAGCCGCGTAACTGCTGTTGTTTCGGTCAAACATTATGGACCATGGCAAGCAGACTTTGGGACTTAAAGAGAAATAAAACAAGGATTAATATTGTCCGAGATGGCAAGAGTTTTGTGACAAACTTTGACTTGTCAGAGATGGCGCTCTTGCACATTATTAGACAAGGTAAGTAAATGTAGGCTACATAAGACTAATCAATGTTATATAGCTCAACACGATGACGTGTTAGAATATCATCAGTATGATAATCTAATGTTGATCGTTTCTTTACATCCCCGGGACTCACGTGTGACACTGATATCTGTCTCTCATTATCAATCGTGTCCGCGATTCTCGGCCACGGCCTGCTTCATACCACAGTCATGTTAAAAACATGCATCCATAAACATTATTGCCCCATAAATATTATTAGATCCATCGGCATGACGACGAGTTCCATGATTCCATATTCACTGCATCATAAATCTACGCCTTTGTTAATGTTTTGAATTGTTTAGCGCCCCCTAGCAGACAAAAAACTACATAGTGCACCTTTAATTAATTTCTCACTACTAAATGACAAGTGTGATTGTGTGTTGGACGCACAGGTCAAGAAAGATTCGCTCTCACGTAGAATAACAATTTTCAGGACTAACCTTTTGAGGACGAAATGTGTCATGAAGCTGTAGATTGCTGATATGTCTTTAACCCAATCACGTCATTCTTTATATGTTACAGCCGATTGGCTACTTTTACAGCAGGAACCAATGAGTTCGCTGTTCAACCGTCAAATACTTGGTCAGCATTTACTATAGCAGTGCAGCATGCTTTCTGAAACCCTCCGCCGTTCCCAGCTCCACCTGTATAGATTTGCTATGGGTAATTCATGTATGTTGTATTGTACAGCAGCAGCATGTCGTATATGTATTGGCAATTTGACTGTAGCAAGTCCTCTACTTGCTCCACAGTAGTAATAGTCAACAGCAGCAGCGTAGCAGATCTGTTCCACCAGCATCAAACAAATATATCAGCACTATCATATCCATAAACTTGCCAAACACTCCGAGAGTTGTCATGACAGAGCTTATTGAAGTGGAAATGCTTTGCACCTACGTCAGTTACCCAGATACGTGTCCACAGTAGAGATACTCGGATGTAAACATGGTTAATGTACTACTGAAGACGTTTTACGAATTTATGATGTCTAAACCATGAAAAAAACGTGTGTAAGCTGCTAAATCATATAGAGAAGGACTTTGTAAGCAGGAAAGGGATATTTTGACAAACTAAGGTTAATAAGTGGTAAAGATCTATACAAGCTGACTCTTATACAGGTCAGATCTTTTACTTGGAATACCATAATAATGAATCTTGTACTATTGGAGTAGTTTATGAAATGAGATTAGAATCAGAGTTTTAGCCAAGAATTTAACAAATAGCAACGTAACATCAACATTAGCATGTACTATTACACTACAAAATTATTTAAGATATTAGCCTAATATTTCATCTACCTGACAAGAAATGATTAGAACGAACGAAAATGTTGTCAAGATGCTTGCCCTTGAAATCCTGGTTCGGTTTGGCCAACCACAAACGCTTGATTTGTTGTAACTTTCGGCAGTCTATGGTACTCCAAATGTTTTTCGCAGTCAGCCAATTAGTACAGCCCAAAACACGTCAATAACTGAAGATTTTCAACAGCAATAATCCATTAAATTTGCAAGTTTGGTTCATTGTTTACGTTCACTTTCGGATTGATGACGTGTCGTGAAAACACCCTATTCAACTCGGAACACTCTCCAGTCACAGGAATGTGGCAAAACATCCCTGGACACAATTAATTACAGCATTACTCAGTGTTTCATAGTCTAATGTTAAAGTTGGCTTAATGTCGGTAAATATAAGGCTGTAGTATATTGAAATAGAGACGGTGGGATTTGTTTTTGGCCCTTTATGTGGCCTAGTAAATGAAAATGCTGAGAAACCAAGATTCCACACCGCTGGGCCCGAGACCAAGTTCAGTGTTTTCTGTACACAAGAACTGGATGAACCAAAACAAGCGGATCATCCATTATGATGCAATCATGTCAGTCCATCAGCGGTTTATTTCAAACCTAAACTTTCTTTGGTTCCATTTCATGAACACATGGCTTGTTTAAAACGAGGCTCTAGTTTGATCACTTTATTACCAAGAGTTTTTCTCTTTCTGCTTAACACTGCTGCCTCTCTTCTTATCATGTGCAAATATATGTTTATGGTGGGTCATAAACCGTTTTAAAACCAGTAGCCCATTCGGAGCATGCATCGCTGATATAAAGCTAATAGACTGATATGTGATGTTGGAGTGAGTAAATGAATGTTGCAAAGTGTGGCGCTTTAAGCGACTACTGCTTGACTTCTCCTTTCATTGGTTTTAGGAGTTTTTTTTTCTGGCCATAACCCAGCAGGCTTACATGTGGTTGCAGTGATAAGACGAATGTGAAGTTTTGATGAGTCATGATGTTTAGTCTGTAGGGATCCATGCACTATATTTTAAACTCATCACGTGTTTCATATTTAATATATTGCTATTAAACTGAAAGGTACATTTAGGAAGGAACCCTTTGAACCTCATATAAAACACTTCCTTTTAATTCATAAACTTTGCTCGCACTGTTTTCATTGTAGGGCATATAGGCCCCTAAAATAAGGGAAGTCTCTCAAGGTTGATGCATTATTGCTGTAATGCATTATTGCATTATGCATTAATATGATATTACAATCATATTTAGCTGCCCATTCATTGCCTAGGATTTTGATTTCTATTTTAGCAATTTAAATATTAAATTTTTAAAAAATATAATTATAAAAGTCTTAATGGCCCCTTATGCTGCAAGACTTTTGTTTTGACACATTAGATGTTTTGTCCTGTCTGCTTACATAATTGGATCTCTTCCTTATCAAATACACCCATTTCTTGTCCTGCACTGTACGAATTAGATCTCAATCAATGTAGATGCCATACTGAATTAGTGTTGTCAAAAGTACTGACTTCGATACCAAGTCGGTACTGAAATTTTACAAATGCAAAGCTTTGAGCGCCTATGATTGGCCATTCACGCATGTCTGTGATTGGCTACAATGATCAACGTTTGGGAAATAGAGCAGATAAATGCCTGATTTCAAACGCTCCAGTGTGTATCTGTGTAGGCTCTCAGTGAAGAGCGTCATTGTTGTCTATTTACAGCGTGCTTTTGAACCGTTGATCATTGTAGCCAATCACAGATGTACATGATGTGCGTGTGATCATTTTTCTCTTATTCTGTGGATTTTGTACATTTTCCGCCACTTGCTACCACTATTTTTCTGCAACCACTAAGTGCGCGCAGCTGGAAGTGATGTCTGCCACAAATCGGTTTATTGACTTTGGATTGGTGGTGAACCTGTAGTTAGGACCACACCCAAAACGGCACACATTTCTTTTCCTTTTTCCTTTGCATGACACCATTTTCAACTAAAAACAGAAAACTTTATATGCGTTTTGGCCGTTCATTTACACGACAATGACCTGAAAATGCAAACTTTTAAAACGTGTTTCAAAGTGCAGGTTTTTGAAAACGATACTGTTGTCATCTGCAAAACTGCGAACTTACTTCTCCTGCATGATGTTGTTCTTTAATACAGAATGTCAGCACAGCTGAAAGGTTTGTTTGAGCTGCGCCCTCTACTGTACAGGCGTAAATATGTATACAGGCTTATTTATTTCACTTTGGGTGTGAAAGAGCCTTAACATTTGTCAAAAATGGAACTTATAAAAAAAAAAAACAAGCAAGCCCAGCCCAGGTTAGAAAAAGTAACACAAAAGTAATGTAACGCATTACTTTTCATAAAATGTAACTAAGTAAACCAATTAGTTACTTTTTTAAGGGAGTAACGCAATATTGTAATGGAATGTTGCAAAAATGCTGGTGTTTGCATTACCAAACTTTAAGTTTTATCAAGTTTAAGTTGGGCTTGTAATCTGAAGCTTGTTGGTTCGATTCCCACGCCGGCAGGAATTGAAAGTGGGGATTGTGAATAAACAGCACTCTCTCCACCTTCAATACCATGACTAAAGTGTCCTTGAGCAAGACACCTAACCCCTAATTGCTCCCCTTGTAAGTCGCTTTGGATAAAAGCGTCTGCTAAATGATGAAAAATGTAAATTTTGCGACCTCTTACAGTGTGGTTGAATTCTGTTCCTCTTGTATCTTGGCAACCAGTTGAACTTAATTTGGTATTCCCATACAGAAGTATTTAATTTATTGTGATGTTCTATTGAAAAAAATGTGAAACTGTGTTTTGGCCCAATAAAAACCAATAATATCTTTTTATCTGGTGTGCTGGCTCAAAGTTCTGTCACAATGACCTTAAATGGCATTCTCGCACTCCCTTATTTCAAAATCATAGTCTCCTTACAGCCTTTAGTTTTTTCAGAATGGAGCAATAGAAGTATTCGTGTTTTAGCTGAGATATAGGGGAAAAATGGTCTTCGAACATTTAATGATTTTTGTCTACCAGAGACCTCCCTTTTCTTTTATCTGCACCTGAGATCGGCCATGACCGCATACAGGGTTCCATGGGGTACTAATATCTTTTGTCTTGCTATGCACAAAACTATGAGAAGTTAAGTATCTTCTTTCTGTTTCTTGAAGCTTCTTCGAAGCGGTTACCAATTTTAGACGTCTGGTACAGAAATGGAGGACAATAATGATGATATCTGTTGGGATTCAATATGGGCCAATCGTAAACTTGTTTCAAAAAACCCTAACCATCAATTAATTCATTTCAAATTGATTCATCGGCTGCATCTTGCCCCTAGAATACAGTATTTAATGAAGCTTTCCTCATCTTCCAATTGTAATTTCTGCTCGGGAGGTTTGGTAGTATATGTTTTGGGATTGTCCTGAAGTAAAAAAATTTCTTTCTACTCTGAAGGACATTCTGGAAACTGACATATCGTGCTGTCCTAAACTATTGCTTTTAAATGACGACTCATCCTACAGTTTCTCCTTGTCACAGAAAAAGTTGTTGGATTAACCTCCGCAGTCTTTAGATTGGTCCCACTGGTTGTATTCTTTCTTGGACATTGCTAACATGGCGCTATCTGTGGCAAGGATGCACGGGGTTGCATCTTAGTATGGTTGAAGGCCATTTCTAAAATTAAAAACTTGCTGTTTTAAATGCCTTTACACTGTGGAATTGTATTTATATTTATGATACAGAATTGTCTTGATTGTGTCTTATGTGATAGAAGGAGTGAGGAGGGAAAGAAGGGGGTTTTATATGGTTGACGTGGCAGTTAAAATCAAAAAGAGTTCAGTTAATTGGACTTTATTTCCATTGATCTATGTCTTGTAATACATGTAAATGCAATTCTTAATGAAAATTTTCTCACAAAAAAGTAACTTTCCCCAACACTGTCCATTTTATATAACTAAATGAGCATTTGACTGTGGATTCATCGAAACAGATCGCCTGAACTGTGTCATTGTACTTTGACAGCTTGTTGTTGTTCTTTTTCTCTTTTCTCAGAAAGTGCAATGCAGCACCTAAAGCTTTGCCAAGGTCTTGCTCCGGTCGTCCTTATCAGGAGTCAAAGGTATTTCTGCCATTTCAAATAAACCTTTGTTCCTTATCATTTAATAGTTTAACTTCCTAAGATTCATGGTTCACTTAAATGTCACCTTGATTTAATGATTTGTTTAATGTAAAGGATTAAAATGACAAGGCCAGATTCTCTTTTTTGCTCCGAAATTAGGCGGTTTGAAAATAATAATGTTTGTCATTATGCCTATTGTTGCCTAAACTTCTCTCAACTTTCAGTTCCAGGATTTCAAGGAGCATTATCCCGTCCTCTTCTGTGTGGGATGGGCATGTTTCCTCTCGCTGGAGGAGCACTGGTGGACATGGAAGGCAGAACTTCGGGGTGCCGAAGTTTAGATTTGCTCTGGCAGGGCTGCTGGCGGGTACTGGAGCTGTTTTAGCCTATAAGCTCCACCAAAGCAAGGTGAGACATGTTCTCCAATTTAAAAAGAAGAAGAAAGATCTCTAAACATACAACAAGAGGAAGAATATAGAAATCTACTAAAAATAACAGTATCGTCACACAATGAATGAAAATGACTGTTATAAACCCTGTGGAAATGCAGAAAACAGGTGACAGAAATGTGTATATTTGAGATGCTTTCTGTGTTTGAAGCACATTTGGTCCTGTTGACCAAAGGTTTGCCATGTTTCTGAAGAATAATGTAGGCCACTTATTCAAAGCACATTAACCAAACTAATCTCTCTACTAAGGGTCTGGTATGGTATTTGTTTTGCAAATATATATTTTATATGCATATAACTATGTGTGTGTATATATATTTTAAGTCCTTGGCAGGTTAAATGCAACCTCAGATGAACAACAAAGTCCTGGGGTCAGAAAGTAAAAGTTCACAGCTTGCTGAATTCACTAATTAGTTCTACCTCCTGGCTGAAAAACTCTGCTAATTAGCAAGTCCAGGTGATTGGAACAAAATACTGAGGAGGACTTTTACTTTCTGAACCTGGACATCAACACATGACATATTACACTGTCATTATTTAAGAAAAAAAAGCCAAAATGAAGAATGGGTGACAAAGTAAGTACACCCCCATGATTTAGTTGCTCGTAGAGCCAATCGGGGTGGAAATGTTACAAAACTGAAAAGCACCTTGTGTTATAAAAGTTCAAAATAAATAGAATAATGAAAAATAAAACTTGTGCGTTAGAAGTGTCACAATTTATATTTAAACATTCCATCTTGTGAACTTTGGCTGTGTTCGAAATCGCCCCCTATACCCTCATTCACTATTCCCTACATTAGTCCAGCAATATAATCCACTTAAAGGAGTGAATGAGAACGAGTGAGTGAATTCGGACTGGAAGGGCTGCCGCTTTTGCATAGCTTGTGCTTGCTGTTTAATTATCATGAAACTTAGCAAACTGGAAGCTCCAGTTGTAATGAAAATATTAACTCTGTCATGGAAACTATCATGTATAAACCTTAGTTAAACAATTTAATAATCAATTAAAAAGGATTTTATATCTGTATGATGTTATGCTGCAGCCACATTGGACCAGTGGTGTGGAAAATGGATGGATGATTCATCTGCAGACGCCATCTTCTGGTGAGAGGCGGGAATTAATTCTGCACAACCCTTATAGTGCATTATGGGTATTCTCTAGCCATGAGCTTACATTGGTTGTATACTCGTTATTGCTGGTGCATTGTGAGGATTGAATGAGTGCACTTGATAACGTCCACTATGGTTTCGGACACCACTACTAATGGCTGTTCCCTCAATTGGTGTCCTGTTTAAGGGTATAGAGGGCAATTTCAGACACAGCCTTAGATTTCAAGTCTAATTATGCTCTTTTTCCAGTTCTTTTTTCCAATACGTAACATTTTATATTTTTATATATGTATATATATGTATGTGTGTGTGTGTGTATATAAATGTATGTATATATATGTGTGTATATATGTATATATATGTGTGTATGCATATATGTGTGTGTGTATATATGTATATATATATGTATGTATGTATATGTGTATATATATATGTGTGTATATATATATGTGTATATATATATGTGTTTATATATGTGTGTATGTATATATGTTTGTATATATGTGTATGTGTATATATATGTGTATATATGTATATATATATATGTATAAGTATATATATGTGTATATATATATATGTATATAGATATGTTGTGACTTTTAAGGATCATGTTAAAGTAAAAAAGGCATGTCATGTTCCCTTTTAAGTTTGTGTGTAAATAAGGATGTCAAAACGAACTGCAACTTCAAACGCTGTCTGTCAATCATTACTAAAGTCTTAGCTAAGATTATAGAGTTCTATATAAAAGAGCATTGATGTGTCGCTCTCTGTCTTGGCATAAGATCTCTGGGCTCATATCATACAATCTGACAAGCAACAATTGTAAAGGAACAAGTATAAAATAAAACTGCAGTATGCCCTTGGCTTTAGTTGTCATCGAGTAATCGTTTTTATTGTGTCTGTTTTGGTTCAGGTTGAGTGGGCAGCTTCCTCAGCTCAGTTACCAGTGACGCAGACTTCAGCTCTTCCTGTGTACACCCTAGAAGATGTCACAAAACATTGCTCCCTTGATAGTGGCGTGTGGGTCACCTATAAAGGGGAAGTCTACGATATTACTGAATTTGTGGCCATGCACCCCGGTGGCGACAAAATACTTATGGCTGCAGGTGGAGCTCTGGAACCGTACTGGGCATTATATGCCGTTCATGACCAGGACCATGTTTTAGAGATCCTCTCGGAGTATAAAATTGGTGTTCTTAATCCAGAGAGTCTCAAGAAGCAAGAGAGCACCAACACTTTAGACCCTTACTCTGCCGAGCCGACACGTCACCCCGCTCTTCGGATCAACAGTCTGAAACCTTTCAATGCCGAACCACCTGCTTCAATACTTTCTGATAACTACATCACCCCCTCAGTCATATTTTTCAAACGGAATCATCTTCCAGTGCCCAGGGTGGATCCGGAAACGTACAGGTTGGAGATCGAGGGTCTCCCTGGTGGAGTAGTATCACTTACACTAAGTGAGCTGAAGTCTTGTTTTCCGAAACACACAATCACAGCAACGCTTCAGTGTGCTGGGAACCGTCGGTCTGAGATGAACACAGTCAAGCAAGTCAAAGGACTCAACTGGGGCATTGCCGCGATAAGCAATGCCACGTGGTCAGGCGCACGTCTGCGGGATGTGCTATTGCACTACGGCTTTGGACCAGAGGTAGCAGTGAAGGCTCAACATGTACAGTTTGAAGGACTGGACAAGGATGTGTCTGGCACTGCATATGGCGCATCGATTCCACTGAACAAGGCTGTGAGTGAGGAAGGCGATGTTCTTCTTGCATATGAGATGAATGGGGAGGACCTTCCACCTGACCACGGGTACCCTGTCCGTGTGGTTGTGCCTGGAATTGTTGGAGCCCGCAACGTCAAGTGGTTGGGGAAAATTGTTGTCAGTGAAGAAGAGAGCAAGAGTCACTGGCAGCAGAATGATTACAAAGGCTTTTCTCCAGGTACCGACTGGGACACTGTGGACTTTAAATCGGCACCAGCCATACAGGAACTCCCCATACAGTCGGCAATCACTCACCCGGCAGAGGGAACCTCAGTAGACGCCAGTGACAGGGAGGTATCTGTAAAAGGCTATGCATGGAGTGGGGGAGGACGAGAGGTTGTCAGAGTAGACGTCTCAATTGATGGTGGGAAGACGTGGCATGTCGCCCAACTTCGCACTGGTGATAAGGGACAACACCCTGCTCCTGCTCCACCACCTGGAAAAGCCTGGGCTTGGAAGCTATGGGAGATAGACATCCCACTTCCCCATAGAGCTCAGGAGCTGGAGATTGTATGCAAAGCAGTGGACAGTAGTTACAACATGCAGCCAGATACTGTTGCCCCTATCTGGAACTTGCGTGGAGTGCTTAGTAACGCGTGGCATCGAGTAAAGGTAAAAGTTCATGAGGATTTGAAGGACCAAAAATGAAAAGTTTGTGGCTTTCAAGCTGTGTGAACTTGATTTTGCTATTTAACGATAAAAAAATTAATTTCTTGATGGATAATTCTGATTATAGTCAAGACTGATCATACCAAATAAGTTTCTCGTTTGTCTTTCATTGCTATTACCAAATTGTGAAATCCTGTATGACATGAAGACCACTTGCTTTATACCAAGTTACACTGTTCATAATTGTATTGGCTTGTAATGAGATCCCACATTTCCATTGTTTTTGGGAATTTCTCTCTCTCTCTCTCTCTCTCTCTCTCTCTCTCTCTCTATCTATCTCTCTATCTCAGTTTCAGAGTGATTGTTACACACATGGTGCACGCTGGTTGTCACTCCTGAAACTTCCAAGGCCAATTCACAAATGCCACTCGTTTGTTGGATCAGCCCTGTTGGAGTTTGTTGCCGTTGGTCGTGGATTGAACATCAATCAGTGTTTGTTGTAACTTTGTGTCTGTTGGGACAGTGTGAACATGACTTATGTTCCCATTTGTATATGCGGTGTGAATTGGCCTTCACAGTGTGTATGTGGCCCATGTCAAAAAAAAATAATAATAAAGACAGCTGTCTTAATTATATAATATTGCTGTTTTTACAGCTCTACATTTTCAGTTATGACACATATGTGACATTCTTATTTGAATAGCGAATGTGGCCAAAACTGTAGAGCTAACACAAAAGCTAAGAGAAGAAATGTTGATTAGAGTACCTGAGAAAAACCTTTGTTTTATAGCTAAAGACTTGCAAGATGGCCTGATGGGTTCTGACATTTCTATGAGGACTTAAGGAAAAGTGCTCCTTGCCTTTACTAAGAACTGGTCAAAAAGGCTGAATTGAATAGTCTAGAAGACATTTGGAAAGGCCTGTGGAGTTCTGGGACTGGATTGGAACTTTTTGGACCCATGGATCAGTAGTGTGTCTGGCACACGAAAGACTAACACCAGTGCAACATAGTCTTTTTATAGGGTTGCTTTGAAGGTGCAGGAACTGTAAATCTTGACCGTGTGACCGGCGTCATGGATGATTTGAAGGATGGGGCCTTCGAATGTGATGCCTTCAGTTCATACTTCATACACTGAAGTTTGATGACCATGATTACCTGGTTTACCTCATTTGAGGACTATATTACCTAAGCTTGGGTTTGGGGATCAATTAGCTGGAAGCTTTTGCACAAAGGAATTGGCCGACAGTGGAGAGGTATCACGCTTCTAAGTACTTACAGTACAGGCAGCATTTGTTGGATGTAATAAAAAGTGCATTATTCCAAATACTTCTTGGGATGGAGTCATTTTGTGCATGGATGTTTTAATTTCTTCTGTTTCTTTCTTTTGACTGACAAACTTTTTCTCAGAAACACTCAAATGCGTAATAATAAACTTTAAATGATGCCTTGGTGATGTTTTTTGTAATGTTATGTTTAACACTTTATTTTGATGGTCCAGTTTTAACATTCTGTGACTAAGTAAATTTACATGTTATTAGAGTATTAGTAGACTATCTTCTTAATATCTGCTTACTCTTTATTGTGATGGTCAACGGATATTCTACTGACTACTGAAGTAACTTTTCACGTACATGTCAACTTATTCTAACCTACCAGCCAATGTATACTAATGAGAGTTCGTTGACATTTAGGTGAAACATTACTTGTTGTCAACAAAATGCGTTAAAGGGAGCAAAAACCAAATTTTGTTTGGGTTTTTACTGTGATTTTTGCTTTATAGGGTTTTGCTTCTTAGAATCCCAGTTTTGCAAACATATTTTTACCATTAAATCAAGTAATTATGCTTCTTTATACCTTCACACGCTGGCTTTAATGTAAGAAGTTATTTAAAATATGCAATAAAATTCATGATCAATAATCTTTTTGACATTACTTAAGAAAAATAAAATGAGTCTGATAGAATAAGGGTAGGAGCATTAGAATACCACATCATAACAAATGCAATGCAATTTAAATTACATTTTACACTTCTATTTTGTATCTTTTCACCTTTTAGTAAATGGTAGATATTTTCGTGTAATAGTTGTTGTTGTATTATATTGTAAAAGTAATCTTTAATACAATTTGTAATGGGAATCTATTGATATTTCATGTAAATCATTATTTTGAAGTAAATACTTAAAGTTCTAAAGCTAAACATTTTGTCTTATTGTCATATTAAGGAAATTTCAAAATATGGTATACTAGTTAAATGTTTAACTGCAGTAAGATATTTAGGGAAAGAGAAAAATACACATTACAATCAGTATAAGTATTTTTTTCAAGTTGGTAGTTTTGATATTTAATGAATAAAATATATGTGAACAAGGTTGTTGGATTTAAGGAGTGATTGTAATTTAAAGAACTTGTAAAAAAAAAAAAAGACTGAAAATAAATATTATAAAACCTGAAATGTTTTTTTATGCATGTTTAAAAAAAAAAAGACTGAAAATAAATATTATAAAACCTGAAATGTTTTTTTATGCATGTTTAAAAAAAAGACTGAAAATAAATATTATAAAACCTGAAATGTTTTTTTATGCATGTTTAAAAAAAAAGAGACTGAAAATAAATATTATAAAACCTGAAATGTTTTTTTTATGCATGTTTAAAAAAAGAAAGACTGAAAATAAATATTATAAAACCTGAAATGTTTTTTATGCATGTTTAAAAAAAAAAAAAGACTGAAAATAAATATTATAAAACCGGACATGTTTTTTTATGCATGTTTAAAAAAAAAAAAACTGAAAATAAATATTATAAAACCTGAAATGTTTTTTATGCATGTTTAAAAAAAGGCTTAAAATAAATATTATAAAACCTAAAAAAAAATTTTTATTCATTTAAAAAAAAAAGACTGAAAATAAATATTATAAAACCTGAAATGTTTTTTATGCGCGTTTAAAAAATTACTGAAAATAAATATAAATATAGCTGCTAGCAGCAATGTGCGGGCCCAAGCCGGTGGCACCGCCACCTCGGTGGTTTAAGGACAACTGGGCACGGCGGGCAAAATGAATTTAAACGGTGTCTCCAGTTGGAGACTGACCAGTTAGTTGAGTCAGATTATTCAATATAATACTAACTAAAAGCGATCATATCATAGCAAAGTTATCATTAGCAGTTCAAAGTGTTATATATTCAGCTGAATTTATCTTATTATATTGTTAAACTAATTATATAAAACTAAATAGTCAGTGAAATACAAATGAACTGGTTCTTTGCCTTTATTTCTTTATACAAATTTATAGAAGAGAAGGGCTAAGAGATTTCCTATATTTTAATGCAGACAAAAGGAGACAGCAATGAAAGGGTTAAACCTGCAAGACCCTCAGAGAGAGGGGGGGGGGGTATTCAGAAGATATATTTTGAAGAAAACAAGTATATTGATCTGAAATATAGTAAAATCATTTTAAATTCATCAAGGTTCCTTTGAATTTATCTTAAGGTATTTTACGTTATTTTTAACCATATTATTAAACTAATTATATAGAACCATATAGTCAGTGCACGACAACTGAATTGGTTCTATGCCTTCATTTTTAATGAAATTTCCGATCATATAATTCAGAAAAAAGGAGACAGCAATGAAAGGGTTAAACCTGCCAGACTAAAACACAGAGAACTGTGAGAGCTCGTGAACTGTCTGAATGTGTGTGCGTGCAATGTATGAGGAGAGCACGAATGTAATATAAACGATAACGATCCAAATACAATTTATTTGCAGAAGTTTATATTTTAGTTTTATTTTTTAAAATACCTGCATGGATGTCGTTCTTTGTATAACTGGGCGCGATCATTATTAGGAGACGCTGCGCATCTGTTTGTGTGACATTAAAAAGCTTCTTTTACAGTTTGGAAGATTTTCTATGTTCTTGTGATCAAATCTTGTCTAATCGCTTGAATGATTCAAGGGGGCGTGTTTGATATATGGACCAAGTTTTCAAGCGTGTTTGATATATGGACCAAGTTTTCGGACCCCATTCAAGGGGGCGCTGTCGAGCCCCCGTGTCACGCCCGGGTCCCAGCCTATGTCACGTCCTAATGGCCGCAGGTTCCAATGCGTGTGCAAAGTTTCAAGAGTTTTTGAGCATGTTAAGGGCCCCAAAAAGCCCCGAACGGTTGAAAAAAAATAAAAATAATAATAATAATAATAATAATAATCCTTAGAAAAACAATAGCCCCTTCTGGGCTTGGGCCCTAACTAATTATACTAATGATTTGGGAAAAATGGATAAACCATAGTGGTTGAGACAGCTCTGTGGTGAAGAGAAGACCCTTATCTTTTTCCCTGGAGAAAATCCTGAAGATCTCCCCAAGGAGTACCTTGTGAGTTGAATGTCAGGATATTTAAAAATTGAGTTTCCGTTGATCATAACTGATAAAAAAGTAATCAAGTTGAAAAAAACAATGTTTTTAGATGTTTGAATGAGTTGTTATAAGCTGATCCAGCCGTTTGCTTTTTTACAGTTTTAAGAAACAAATAAATTTTTCTCCTTTGCATTTCATATTTTGTAAATATCTACTGAATATGCATAAACTAGACACCTCTATATAGCAGTTGCATACACTGATCAGGCACAACATTATGACCACCTTCCTAATATTGTGTTTGCTGTCAAAACAGCCCTGACCCGTCGAGGCATGGCCTCCACTGCATGTTAGCAGCAGATCCTTTAAGTCCTGTAAATTGCGAGGTGGATTGGATTTGTTTGTCTGGCACATCCCACAGATGCTCGATTGGATTCAGATTGGGGGAATTTGGCGGCCAAGTCAACACCTCAATCTCGTTGTTGTGCACCTCAAACCATTACTGAACCATTTTTGCTTTGTGTCAGGGCTCATTATCCTGCTGAAAGAGCCACAGCCACCAGGGAATACCGGATGAAAGGATGTACATGGTCTGCAACAATGCTTAGGTAGGTGGTACGTGTCAAAGTGACATCCACATGGATGGCAGGACTCCCAGCAGAACATTGACCAAAGCATCACACTGCCTCCACAGGCTTGCTATCTTCCCATAGTGCATCCTGGAGTCACGTGTTCACCAGGTAAGCGACACACACGCACCGGGCCATCCACACGAAATGATTCTTCAGATTCTTCCATTGCTCCGTGGTCCAGTTCTGATGCTCCCGTGCCCACTGTTGGCGCTTTCGGCGGTGGACAGGGGTCATCATGAATACCCTGACTGGTCACACGCAGAAAACCGATGCACTGTGTATCTGACACCTTTCTATCAGTACCAGCATTAACTTCTCGAGCAGTTTGAGCTTCAGAAGCTCGTCTGCTGGATCGAACCACACGGGCCAGCCTTCGCTCCCCGCGTGCGTCAATGAGCCTGTCACTGGATCACCGCTGTTCCTTCCTTTGAATCACTTTTGACAGACACTGACCACTGCGGGAACACCCACAAGAGCTGCAGTTTTGGAGAAGTTCAGACCCAGTCCCATCACAATTTGGCCCTTGTCAAACTCGCTCAATCCTTACTCTTGCCCATTTTTCCTGCTTCTAACACATCAACTTTGAGGACAAAATGTTCACTTGCTTCCTAATATATCCCACCCACTAACAGGTGCCGTGATGAAGAGCTAATCGGTGTTCTTCACTTCACCTGTCAGTGTCATAATGTTATGCCTGATCGGTGTATAATACAGACAATAGTAACAAATTCAAAATCTCCTGAGAAGCAGCTCTAAAAAGCCAACAGTGGCATTATTCAGCTCAAGTCAGGTCAGTGTTGATTCAGTTCAGTTCAATAACTGGAAAATTCATCAATTGTGCATACACACTGTGTACAGTATACATATTTGTGCACTTCTACTTCTACACCCCACTGCACACTGAACAAGCAAAAGACAAGAGAGTAGTGTTGTACATTTTCCACATCTGTGCGTAATTTGATGTGTTTATGGTCAACCATTTGATGTTTGTAGAGTTACTATACAAAAACAGTTTTTAAGAGTTTTGGGTGAAATGTTTGCTTTTGCAAATGATGTGCATGTTTTGTGGTTTTGTGTGTAGAGTTTCGAGAAATGGAGCCATAGTTTCAGAAATTGTAAGCAAGCGATTTAAAAAAAGAAAAACTGTTATCGTTCTTGCAGATAGCTGACTGTTCTCTGTCTCAGCCATGGCTCCTGTGTCAGACCCCAGCTCGTTCTCTTCTATCTCCAAGTGCTCTACCAAGCACTTAAATCTCGTTTACCATGTTGACTTTGACAGGCATGTGCTCAAAGGGAAAGTCGCCCTGACTGTGGAAGTTCTGGAGGATAAATTCTCTTGTCTGGTACAATTTTAATTTGATTAATCAAATCTGTTGTTGTGTTTGCTTGACTTCATCACTACAGGTCACATTCACACATCTGCATGAGGAAGATTCAGTGCTTTTGCGATTGCTTTGATTCATTCTGATTAAGTGGAATATCTAATAGATTACTAGTCAAACTGAAAAAAGAGGCTAGTCTCTAGTAGATTTGGATTACAAAATTATGATTAAAATCCCAGTAGCTTTTCTTTAGAATTTTTTTTAGTTATTTTAATTGTTGTTCATGCCATCTCTTGGGTAATTTTTTTGTGCTCCATGTACAGTGTAAATATCTGTTTGTCTCTTTGACAGGTGGACATCTTGAATAAAGTGGACTGGAATGCATGGATGCACACTCCAGGAATGCCTCCCGTCAAACCTCAGTGAGCACTGGAGTGTGTGTGTGTGTGTGTGTGAGACAGATGTGTGTGTGTGGTTCAGCTATTCCATACGTTGTTAAGACTAAATATCCCCACGTGGATAGGAATACCAGAAATCAGTTTATACAGTATAAAACATTGTCTATGGAAATTCCCCATAAACACAGAAACCCAACATGTTTGTGTGTGCGATTTAAATTGGACTTTGCCTCTGTGCACAGGTATGACACCACTATGGCCGATGCCTGCACTGCTCTGTGCCAGAGATGGGTGAAGGTGAGTCTTTCTCCTGTTGAAGGTAGAGCAAGCTAGCTTTGAAAGCATGAGATCCACTCTAACTTAAGTGTCCTCAAAGCCACGCCTCCTCCAAAACACAAGAACGCGCACAGCCAGAGCAGAGTCAGGAGAGATAGATAAGGAGAGACACAAGTGTTTATGAAAAACATTGCCTACCCTTCCTTTAAACTACACAAAGCCTTTCACAGTTCTCAAGCTCCTCTAAATTACAGAGTTTAAGACTAACCCCTCTCTTCCTCTTTATCTGTGTGTTCGTGCATTTTTAGGCAAAAGAAGGGGATCTTACGAGTTTCACTGAGGCAGATGTGAAGCAATTCAACTCTCCTCAGCTCATTGAGTTTATGGCTTTGTTGCTCCAAGAGGTACTAAATAAGTTAAAACAGGGGAAAAAAAATTATATATATATTAGCACTGCAGATCAAAAGACAGAGAGGAACAGAAAGCAGAAGTAGTCTTGAAATCTGTTTCCTGTATCAGGAGCCTCTTCCTCTGTCCCATGTGAAGAAGATGCAGGAGATCTACCAGCTGAACAGTGTTAGAAATGCAGAGGTTCGCTTCAGGTAAGCAGCAGACATGTTTTTTTGAATGATCTGATTATTACGTACAGTATTTCAGTATTTCATGTCAAATTATTTGATTGTGCAGGTGGTTGCGTGTCTGTGTGAGGGCACACTGGGAGGAAGCCGTTCCTCTGGCGCTGAAGATGGCTACCGAACAGGGCAGAATGAAATTCACTCGCCCGCTCTTTAAGTAAATTCATTAAAATGTTCTGAGAAGTCCGTGATTGGACCAATAACGGCAATAAATGGGGTCACTTGTTGAAAATGGACCAAAAGTAAAAAAAGGGGATGTTTTGAGTGAATTACAGAGTTTTGTAATTTCCTTGCTGCCTTGAGCAACCAAACATTTCATTGTCTTTGACCCTACAAACCTCTGTTTTGAAATGTCTAAAGCTCTTTAAGACCATTTCAAAGTGTGCTCTTGCTGACCTCATTTTCTCTCTTTTAGAGAAGTTCACAACTTCTCCAAGTACAGCGACGAGGCAGTGAAGACTTTAAGGAGCACCGTGGAGCACTGCACCCTGTCACAGCGATGCTGGTGGCCAAAGATCTGAAAATTGCTGGCTAAAATGCTGCTTTCTGACCTCCTTAAGTGCAGCCAGTGTTTCTGTGCTTCAGCGTCAATGCAAACCTGCATCTCTCAACTTCAGAAAATGGATTAATGTGCAGAGCGTTTTACTCATTGGCCAAAGCTTGGCTTTTTAATGTTTTGATGGAGATTTCAGGGCTTAGAACAAAAAAAAAAAGAAAAAAAGAGTTTCGCTATCTTACAGTTTAGTGTTAATAAAAGAGCATATCTTGGAATGAAGGAAATGTCCCTTCATATGATATGTCAAAAGTAATGTTCTTTAATAAACTTATCTGTAAAAGAAATGTCTGCTCTTTCGTTCAATAAAAATTGCCTTGATACAGAATAAAGTGGATGGCATAGCACATAAACGGATTTCATATGTTTGCTCAACATGTGTAGGCCTATGTTTTTCTTTTGAAAAAGTCTTTGAGTTGCACATTTCAGTGGGCAGAAGTCGTTCATAAGGTAGTAGTTCATTCCGTTCACAATGCTGCAGGGAATCCCAGAATCCCACAATTTTTTTATATTAAATTGTTTATTATTATTATTAATGCTGTAGATAAACAGAAAATCAACCAAACTGAATCAACTCAAATGTCTCTAAGTATGTGACTCAGTGGCTAATCACTTGTTTTTCATATGTGGGGTTTTGGATCAATTCCCACAATTGCAAATATTCTCCCATCACAAAACACAAAGCTCCATCCAAAACACTTCTTTCCTTGTCTGATTCAGCGGCTCAAGTGAGAAAACGCTGAGCTTTAATGATAGAGTCCTGAGTTCAAATCCTACTGTTTCTTATGTTGATTTATTAATTACAGCTGTAGATCAACAGAAAATCAACCGAATTTAACCAACTCACATGTCTCAATGTCTATGGCTCAGTGGCTGATTAATTCCTTTTCATAGATAGAGTTCTTGGTTCAAATCCCAGATTTACTAAAACAATTTCCATCGTGTAACACAAAGCTCTCAAGAAAATCCCATTCCTTGTCAGATTCAGTGGCTCAAGTGGTAAAGCTTTAGTCAGTCCTGACTTTGAATCCCACAATTACTTACATTAACCTTTTTTATTATTATTATTTAATGCCGGCTATAGATAAACTGAAAATCAGTCCAATTGACCCAGCTATAGGACTTCACAAATCTTTGGTTCAGTGGTGAATCACTTGTCTTTCGTATGTTGGTTTCTTGGATCAAATCCCACAAATGTGAACATTTTTCCATCATATAGCACAAAGGTATCAATAAAAACCCTTCCAAAACACCCAATTCCTTGTCAGATTGAAAAATGGATTGACACTGCATTTTAAATGATTGACACTTCCAATAAAAGTGAGGGAAATTACTTTAATTGGTTCTGACTAATTAAATGAGACAAAAACTTGCTTGAAAAGCTGGTCTCAGCATCACTCCTTCAGTGGGACAATCCCAGTCAAATCTCACTTTTGTGGTGGAAAATGCTTTAGTTTTATTGATTAATTAAAAAAACTCTAAAAAGAAAAAGGTTGCAAGATGAAGCTCCAGTGGCTCATCAGTCTGAGACTCAAAAAAAAAAGACATGCCCCCAAAAAAAGCAATGAAGCAGCAGAAGCTCCAGTGGCTCAGTGGTCTAAATATTGCTTCTTCATGCAGAGATTCCTGGTTCAAATCTCACTCTTTGGTTGAATGCTTTAGTTTGAAGGGTTTTTTCCAAATATAAAGGATATGCCCCCAAAAAAAAGAAGGCTCAGTGTGAAAGTGCCAGTGGCTCTAGTGGTTAGAGCATGTGCTCCCTATCAGGAGTATCCGGGTTCAAAACCGGCCTGGTCACTGTAGCATGGTTGCGTTGGGGAATGGTCACCTGATCAGGATCTGTGACAGGCTGTAAGAGCGATCAAATCCTGACAGGGGACTGAGAGAAGGCAGGAAACGAAGGGGGGAGGTAATAACCAAACGCCTCCCCCTGGGGAGTTCTGGGATGATATCCAGCAGCGGTTATGTTTTACACCAATGTGCGACTTTATAATTTATTATCCAGCTGAAAGCTGAACCAAAAACTTTCCAGACTTTTTTTTTTTTTTTTCTCTTCAAAATAACCTACTACTCTACCATGATCTCAACCAGGACTCTTACTCTTTCTCTTTCTCTTTCTCTTTCTCTTTCTCTTTCTCTTTCTCTTTCCATGGACTCAATCACTGCATTTCTTGGAGATCTGACCAGGATTCGAACCAG
This sequence comes from Opsariichthys bidens, assembly GCA_037194245.1. NCBI lineage: Eukaryota > Metazoa > Chordata > Actinopteri > Cypriniformes > Xenocyprididae > Opsariichthys > Opsariichthys bidens. The sequence goes on along the minus strand of CM074312.1, from coordinate 4,163,582 downwards.
TAACCTCTGAAACCATGAGGCAGTGCTCATACCAGTGAGCCACAGATCTCTTACCTCTAATCGTGCTGGAACTAATACTTCACTGTTGAGAGCTCAGATTGAGATTAGAATCTCTATTCTCTCAGATTCAGGGTTATGATTGGTCAGATCGCCTGTCAATCAAACTGTTTGGAAAGGGTCAACTGACATCATGACTCGTCAGTGTTAAGCATCAATCAAATAATCTACTCGGAATGTGAGTTTGACCATCATGTGTTTATTTGAGTTTAAAAACAGTAGTACACGTCACTGAATGCTTCATGATTTGAACAACTTGATTAATGCACTTCATTTGCACAAATGAGATGATACTGTTCGTTCTTATTAAAGGTCAATACAAAAAGATTCCAATATGGAAACACATTCAGTAGAAACGGTGCTAAAAAAATTACATTCTTAAAAAGAAATCCAATGAGGCACGTTTGATTTGCTAAAGGTCCCTGAGAGCGAAATTCATTTCCTAATTCAAATCACCAGAGGGGCGTCGGCCTCATTAGCATATCGATGGAACTTTGGCCCTATTAGCTACTCGCTCAAGTGACTAGGCCCCGCCTCTTTTCGCCACTCAGCTGTGGGATAGACGTACCACATGACCACACCAGACGGGTTGGCGTACACAACAAACTCTGTGCTGTCCTTCAGCTGGGGAAACAGCTTCTCCGAAAACACATCAAACTCCTGTGAGAGAGAGAGTGTAAATGATCATGTAAATGATTCAGTGTGATCTTCATCAGATCAGTGTTTCTGAACACTCACCTCATAGACTCCAAGTCTGTAGTTCAGCATCTTCAGAGACGTCATGTATCGATATGGCATATCTGACCTCCTGCTGAAGAACACCAGAGCACTGGCTCCTTTAGAGAGGCTGCAAGTACGCCTAGAACCCGCTCTTCTCCTGCAGGAACACAAGCATCGCTTTGACAGAGTCCATTCATCAGGAGAGCCATTTACTTCATTCCAATGAATCAGTGTTTTGAAAGAATCAAAAGGGTGAACCAATGATTCAATGATCCATTCATAAAGAGAGCCATTTACTTCATTCCTGAATGAGTCAGTGTTTTCAGTGAATCAATTGAGTGACCCAATGATTCAATGGAATGATTTTTATTCCATTTAGATTAAGTTTTTCAACAAATCTTTTTATTTTATTTCAGCTTTATTTCAATAAAAATCCTACTTATTTAATTCAATTAAACCCTGTTAGAATCAACTGTGAAATATAATAGAATCACACATAATTCACCTTCAGCAGGCGTCTGCCCTGGATACCCAAGTGGTCCTGCTTGATGCCGATCATGACTTTATTCTGCAGGATGGCGCGAACGCCGCTGCGGATCGTGCGCAGATCGTAGGACATGAACAGAGGCGCGGCCATGATCGCCCACAGCGCCATCTGAGCACGCGATTGGTCCATGCTGAGGCCGAAGTCTCCAATGATCAACTGAGGATGATGATGATGATACAAATGTTACAATATGATACAATACATCACAAGCAAACGCTCCTGAGGTTTCTAGTGAATGATGACCTCACCATGTCGGGGTCGTTCCACTGGCCCGGTCCGGCCGCAGGACGTCCTGATGATCAAAGAACCAGTCCACAATGTTCATAGCACTGTTCCACGAGTCCTGGATGTCATCATAGTTTCGCCACAGGTTACAGATCTGACCCAGCAGCGTGTAGTTGACCTGAGGAACAACCGGAGAACGATAAACAATAATATCATTCCATATGTACATGCCTATCAAGTTAGAGTCACTACCGTAAATCCATGGTAATGTTTCTCAGACGCAACAGAGAGTCGACTCACTTTAGAACGGAGACAGGGCGGCCCAACTGCAGGAGTAGGCAATGGGACGGCCTGTAGCATTGAGGGCGTTTGACATCATTGGGTATCCTGTGTTTAGATAAACGGAACAGATTATGAGAACAGGAGCACAATGCTTAAATGAATCTGGGCATTTTTGATCACTTTGGTGTTTTTAGTATTATTTTTACTTCATCAAAATGGTGCGAAACTTGGTAAAGGTTTTGGCACTTGCTGGGAAAAGGTTAAATGATGCTGAAAAATAGTCTCTTGTACTGTTCACGGGCAAAAACGAGTGCGATGGAGAGGAATTTCATCTAGTAGAAGCGTTCGGTACTGCGGCCACACTAAATCTGACTGAAAACTCAAGTTTTGAGCTATCAAGCTCAAATTTGCAAATATAGCTGCTAGCAGCGATGTGCGGGCCCAAGCCGGTGGCACCGCCACCTCGGTGGTTTAAGGACCAACTGGGCACGGCGGGCAAAATGAATTTAAACGGTGTCTCCAGTTGGAGACTGACCAGTTAGTTGAGTCAGATTATTCAATATAATACTAACTAAAAGCGATCATATCATAGCAAAGTTATCATTAGCAGTTCAAAGTGTTATATATTCAGCTGAATTTATCTTATTATATTGTTAAACTAATTATATAAAACTAAATAGTCAGTGAAATACAAATGAACTGGTTCTTTGCCTTTATTTCTTTAAATTTATAGAAGAGAAGGGCTAAAAGATTTCCTATCCTATAATGCAGACAAAAGGATACAGAAATGAAAGGGTTAAACCTGCAAGACCCTGAGAGAGAGGGGGGGGGGGGGGGTATTCAGAAGATATATTTTGAAGAAAACAAGTATATTGATCTGAAATATAGTACATTCATTTTAAATTCATCCAGGTTCCATTGAATTTATCTTAAGGTATTTTACGTTATTTTTAACCATATTATTAAACTAATAGAACCATATAGTCAGTGCACGACAACTGAATTGGTTCCATGCCTTTATTTTTATGAGATTTCCTGGCCTATAATGCAGACAAAGGGACACAGCAATGAAAGGGTTAAACCTGCCAGACTAAAACACAGAGAACTGTTAGAGCTCGTGAACTGTCTGAATGTGTGTGCGTGCAATGTATGAGGAGAGCACGAATGTAATATAAATGATAACGATCCAGATACGATTTATTTGCATAAGTTTATATTTTAGTTTTATTTTTTAAAATCCCTGCATGTGTAAAGATGTAGTTATTTATATAACTCTTTGTGTGACATTCTTGTGATTAAATCTTGTGTAATCGCTGGAATGTTTTAGTGAACAAGGTTAAAAAACACGTAAATGAGTTCGTGATCACTCGTGTTCACAGACAGTGGCGGTATTAGACAAATTTTACAAGGGGGGCCAAGGAGGGGCCAGTGTTTAACCAGAGGGGCACATTCAAAATGGTAACAAATTATATTTAAAGATTATAAACTTTGTTTTACTTTACTTGCTGATATCTGTATAAAGATGTACAGTAAACATAGGGCACAAGTACATTTATTTACTTGTACACTATCAGTCAAAGTGTACAAGAAAAACAGTATTATTGTGAAATATTTTTACAATTTAAAATAACTTTTCTTATATTTGTATAGGGTATATTTTAAAATGTAATTTATTCCAGTGATCAAAGCTGAATTTTCAGCATCATTACTCCACTCTTCAGTGTCACATGATCCTTCACAAATCATTCTAATATGATGATTTTGCTGCTCATGAAACATTTATAATTATTACCAACGTTAATGATTATTATCAATGATTTGTGAAGGATCGTGTGACACTGGAGACCTGAGTAACGATGATAAATTCAGCTTTGATCATAAGATATAAATTACACTTTACTATATATTGAAATAGAAAACAGTCATTTTACATTTTAATAACATTTCACAATATTACAGCTTTTCTTGTATTTTAATAACATTAGTAGTGCATATCTTCATGTATTTCAAAATGTAGGCCAAGTATTTACATAAAAAAGAAACATTAGAGCCATATTGACACAAAAAATTATTTACAGGAGAAAGCACCATTTTAAGGACATACATTAGGCCTACAATGAAATTATAATTGAACACCTTTGCAAATAGTAATAACCTTCTTCATCACAAACCTGATGGTGCAGCACTTGATCCACATGGATCCCCTTTCTGTCCCTCTGGCTGTTCCTCTCTCTGTCCCTGTATGTTTTCTTCCTCCTCACCCTCTTCTTCATCCTTCTCTCTCCTTCTGCTCCTCAATTCTCTCAATACCTTGATTTGTTTCTCTCACTTTTTTGTAAAAAAGGACGCTATGTCCCTTCCTCGTTTCATGATAACTATCAGAAGAAAAAAACGTGCATTACATTTCGTTGTATAACCACCCCACTTTACACGGACAGATAGCCTGTTGATTACTTTACTCAAATGTATGTTATCGCAATGCAACAGCCAAGACAGATGAAGTTACGTGGTTAACATCACAACATTGTGCAAGAGCAACAAGAGATACGAGTCACGAGATACGCGTCCGGCGCCGCTATATTTTACCCGTGTAGAACGTTCCGTCGCATTAGTTCCGCTTTTGGCGCTCGCGTGTAAAATCATTACAAATTCATAATTTTTTTTTTTTTTTTGGTCAGCACAGGGGTGGCCAGGGACATGTCTACAGAGGCACGTGTAGGCCTCCGTGTAGAACCGCAACTGTTCACACACATCATCAAACTGCCAAACACGGCTCGCGATCTCTACATGAATGTCTTCCGTGTTTATTTGCTTGTATATTGTAGAATCGCTGGAATGTTTTAAATGGTTAATATATATATATATATATATATATATATATATATATATATGACGAAGTGGCCTGAATTGTAAAACGAAAGCAAACTTTCTCTCCGTCTATGACATTAGAGTGGCTGTTTCTGTCAATACTCGCGATCAGTGAATTAATTTTTTTCATGTGTTTCTTTACTTGTATATTATACAATCGCTTGAAAGTTTTAATGAATGAAATGACATGTAAACAAAGACTGTCGTGAGTTGTAAAACGAAAGCGGTTGTTCAAAACTAGGGGCTCGTGTGCTTCCTGTGAACAGAAATAATGTGATGCACGTGCAGTGCTATCCACTAGAGGGAGCCACGAGACCGTTTTTCTAACGCTGGTATGGAATCTCTATTAAATATAGAAATTAGGTGTGTATATTTCAATTATTAATGAATAATTGACAACTTCCAAATTCCCTTTTTGTTCTTAATTTAAAACTTCGCCATGGCAAGACCATTTGAGATGCACTTCAATCGTTCGCAATTTAGCATCTTCAGTATGTTGTCATCATGTGCAGAAGTTTATTATTAGTTATTTGCAGAAGTTTATATTTTAATTTTATTTTTTAAAATCACTGCATGTGTAAAGTTATTTGTATAACTGGGATTCATTATTAGGAGACGCTGCGCTGCACAGAAAATCTTCCAAACTGTCCAAGAAGCTTTTTAATATGTTCTTGTGATCGAATCTTGTCTAACCGCTTGAATGCTTTAAAGAATGTTTAAAAACACTTAAAATCAAGTGGCTTTCACGCGGTCATGATCACTGCTTTCAGAGAATTTCTTTGTTTAATCCATTAGGAAACGAAGTTTGCACAGGCCTGAATTGTAAAACGAAAGCAAACTTTCTCTCCGTCTATGACATTAGAGTGGCTGTTTGTCAATACTCGCGATCAGTAAATTAATTTTTTTCATTTGTTTCTTTGCTTGTATATTATACAATCGCTTGAAAGTTTTAATGAACGAAATGACATGTAAACAAAGACTGTCGTGAGTTGTAAAACGAAAGCGGTTGTTCAAAACTCGGGGCTCGTGTGCTTCTATGAGTGCACGTGCAGTACTATCCACTAGAGGGAGCCACGAGACCGTTTATTAAAAATTCAGAGCTTGATTTTTCAAAATAGCCATATTCAAACCAAAATATCTGACTTCCTGTTGGTCGGAGCTAATGACTGTAAATTAGAAAGTTTTCTGGCTAAATTAGAAGAATATGTATGCCAAGTTTGGTGACTGTAGGTTAAATTAACCCCCCAACTATTGTGAAAAGATGGCGCTACAGAGCACCTCAACCACGCCCAGTTTTAAGGCTTTGCCCATATCTACAAGATGACAATATTCACGTGTGTGTCGAGTTTCATGCAATTTGAAGCATGTTAAGAGCCTCAAAAACACCCAAGAATATTATTAAAGTTTGACATCTTGCCATGGCAACAATATTTAAGAAATCACAAAGATGTTCACAAGTCTTCATCTGAAATGTTTTGACATTATAATGAAGAAGTTTGAAGTAAATCGGGTAAAAATAAGAGGGTGATCTCAAACCTTTTTGAAAGTAACACATTTCCTGCTGCCAGTTGGTGGCGCTATATCTTTGACTCATAATAGTCACATCCATGTGCTCGGGCTTGTACCACGAACACACAGGTGAAGTTTCATAAAAATCAATGAATGTATGCAGACGTTATAACACACTTCCTGTTTCTGTTTTCTCGCCATAAATTCGTTGCCTCGCCACGGGCAAACCGTTTGAGATATCAAAAATACCCTGGCAATTTTGCGTCATCAATGTCTTGACTTCATGCTGACCTTCGCCCCTTCGGGCTTGGGCCCTAATAAAACCTGAAATGTTCTTAATGCATGTGTAACAAAAACAAAAGCAAAAAACAATTTGTCCTAATAAAACTTGTTTTTTCTTTTTTAAAAGAGGGTTGAGTAAAAGCATACATAACTCATGTCTTCAAATGATCAATTTATTGCAGATGCTGGAAAGGTCAGTGCATAATTTTATTTGTTTTATACACAGTTTTTGGACAAACCATAAAATGTGCCTTAAAAATCAAAATTGATCATTGCAGCATCAACTGCTGGTTAACATGATGTAAAGAACAAATGTTTACTGCACATATTTTCTACACTGCAATAGACAAACTGAATGCTCACTTGATCTGTCACCTTAACATTTCTGACTAGAACTGATAAATCAAATAAATTGGTAAAAGTGATCTTAATATTCCTCACCTTCCTCTTCTCCTTCTCCCTCGACTGAATCTACACCCACCTCCTCATAATCTTTCTCCAGAGCTGCCATGTCTTCTCTAGCCTCAGAGAACTCGCCCTCCTCCATACCCTCACCTACGTACCAGTGTACAAAGGCACGCTTAGCGTACATTAGATCGAACTTGTGATCAAGCCGGGCCCAAGCCTCGGCGATAGCAGTGGTGTTGCTCAGCATGCACACGGCTCGCTGCACCTTCGCCAAATCACCGCCAGGTACAACAGTAGGAGGCTGGTAGTTGATGCCAACCTTGAAACCAGTGGGACACCAGTCCACAAACTGGATGCTGCGCTTGGTCTTGATGGTGGCAATCGCAGCATTCACGTCTTTAGGCACAACGTCACCACGGTACAACAGGCAGCAGGCCATGTACTTCCCGTGACGTGGGTCACATTTGACCATCTGATTGGATGGTTCAAAGCATGCGTTAGTGATTTCAGCCACTGAGAGCTGCTCATGGTAAGCTTTCTCAGCAGAGATCACAGGAGCATAAGTTGCCAAAGGGAAATGAATACGTGGATAGGGCACCAAGTTGGTCTGAAACTCTGTAAGATCAACATTCAGGGCGCCATCGAATCGGAGCGAGGCGGTAATGGAGGACACAATCTGACTGATTAACCTATTGAGGTTGGTGTAGGTAGGACGCTCGATATCAAGGTTTCTACGGCAGATGTCATAGATGGCCTCATTGTCCACCATGAAAGCACAATCTGAGTGCTCTAGGGTGGTGTGGGTGGTAAGAATGGAGTTGTAGGGCTCCACCACAGCAGTAGAGACCTGCGGAGCTGGATAGATGGAGAACTCGAGCTTGGATTTCTTTCCGTAATCAACAGAAAGACGCTCCATCAGCAAAGAGGTGAAACCAGAGCCAGTTCCTCCTCCAAAGCTGTGAAACACCAAGAAGCCCTGAAGTCCAGTGCACTGATCAGCCTACGAAGAGGGAGGAAATATAATAAGTGAAATAAAAGCAAACGCTGAATGAGAACAGGCTGAGCGACGCCTTACCAGTTTGCGAATCCTGTCAAGAACAAGATCAATGATCTCTTTGCCAATCGTGTAATGGCCACGAGCGTAGTTGTTTGCTGCATCCTCCTTTCCAGTGATCAGCTGCTCGGGGTGGAAAAGCTGACGGTACGTTCCAGTGCGGACCTCATCTGAACGCAGTTTGGAGAGAACGAAAGCCGTGAGGAACTCATACACTGACCATAAAGGCCGATTCACACTGCACTGACAGACGCCAACCGAGATACTTTGAGATACTTTGTTGGGTTTCATTGGATCAATGTTACCCCTGTCGGCATCTGTTGGTGTTGGTCGACGCTTGATTTCTGTTCAGTCATCGTTTGTTGGATTACAGAATGTCTGAGAAGTGACACTGCAATCTGGTGGCTGTCGGTATCGTTTGCCGTCTGTCGCTGCAGTGTGAATTGGCTTTAAGAGACTGAGGCAAATACTAACCTATCACAGTGGGCTCCAGATCTACAAACACTGCTCTGGGTACATGCTTGCCAGCTCCTGTCTCGCTGAAAAAAGTGTTGAAGGAGTCGTCCCCTCCACCGATTGTCTTATCACTGGGCATCTGTCCATCCGGCTGAATCCCATGCTCCAGACAGTAAAGTTCCCAGCAGGCATTGCCAATCTGGACGCCGGCTTGACCCACGTGAATGGAAATACACTCGCGCTGTTGTAAAGAAGAAAAGCAACTGTTTTAATGTTATATAACAATTAGTTGTAGCCTTCAAATCTAATATATAATATATTGCAACTGTGAATTAGGTGTTGTAACATCGGACACAAATTGCAGTTCGTTTAGGGATGCACGATATATCAGCCACCATATTGGTATCGGCCGATATGTTAATTTTTAATGTTAGTATTAAAATTTGGCCGATTAAAGGTTTAATATATGCTATTTACACTAAGTGACAATAGCAGCATTTTCTTAGTGATATGCTAGTCACACTAGATGAAAATGGCGATAAATTCTATTTACACCATGTAAAAGTATCAGTTCTTTGCAATAAGAGTAAGTATTAGCCTAATTAGTTGCTTTATATGGGCAGATACTATTTGCATCTCAGTATTTTTGTACATTTACAGAATGCAATAATATCATAGATTTATTAAAATAATAAAATGGATGCTGCCATATGGGGAGAATAACCCCCCCCCCCATTACACTTATTATTAAACACTCGTTCAGAGTTCATTTCCACTTTTAGAACATTATGTTCATTTTTATTGAAAATAAATACTAGTTCGGCTACAGCTGCACCACTGAAAACATTAACTTCTTTGCATCTTTTTTAAAACTTAAGTGGCTAAAGTGGGCAGAGCTAGTGTAAATGGAGTTTGCCAACAAGGTACGCTATTTCCACTTAGTGTAAATAGACACTCTGTATATGGCAACCGATAAATGATGAATAGTTTCCTTCAGTTGCGACACTTCAGATGTTGACTGCTCACCATGACGGTTTTGAATTGCTTGAAATATAATTGGAGTCACTTCAAAAAGAAAAATACAGTTAAGTTCAACATGTGCATCGCAAGTCTGTCATATAGGCTGCATAAAATTATCATGAGAACATTATGATTGTGTGATTGGGACATGGCTTTTAATGGCTCTCAAAAATGATATAAAAATGTGGATTTAGATTTATGGGCCAGTATTGCAGTTCTCAAATTTAAAGAATAATCGCATCGGCCAAAATGTCCATATCGGTGCATCCCTAAATTTAGTGCATTAGATATAAAACTGAGAAAAATATGGCAAGAGGCGAGACATCATGTGAAAATACTGGGCTGAGCAACCATGCATGCCACCTTCCTCCTCCTCTCTTACTCAAAACCCCGAGCTCCATCCGCTCATCTCTGTTTCTTGCCTAGCAACATGAGTTTAACACTGCGTTACTGCATTTCAATGTACAGAATATGCAATATAAATGCAGACCATACAAAGGCATAGAGCTGTATTCCTCACTCTGTCAATGAGAATAAGTATGAATATATTAAAACATTGTTTAAGAATTCTATTTCATACGAAGGAGGCTACAACATATGTGTCCTGAGCTTAACTGGCCAGATTAATGCATTTTAATGAGATTATGGCTGTCTAAAAGATTAGCGTGCACTCAATGCCCTCATCATTAGATTTCACAATACAGTAATCATTGCTATAGGACACATTTTCTGCATAGAATTATATGTTACTTGATTGCACGTGCAGGTGATTTATATGATATTTAAGTCGTCTGAAATTTACAGGCGCAATTAAGAGACGGAGATTTTATACAATGTGCACTTGAACAGTCTACATTGTGTTGTTTTAATACTATACTGACTTCTCCACCAATATATTATCACTGATGTGAACGTTTGAGCCTGAATGTTCAGCAGGAATCAATCTATCGAGAAGATGCACATGCATATTAAAAATAACAATTATAATCATATTAAGCGTTGGCTAATAATACCTTTCTTAATCACACAATTCGCTCTGAAACTGTTTCATTATTCGTGTGCTGTCTTCAGCAAAGCGTCTTACAGAGAAATGTTCTTTATTTGCGCTCCATCAATGCCACAAAAGGTTCTTCAGATGATTAAACCGCCCCTTTCCCCTTTATTTTTAAGAGAGCAGCCTATAAAGTAATAATGCATTAGTCAGCTACTCACCATTTTCCTATAGGCCTATTTAGGAATGATCTGGAAACAAGATAATGTTCTACAACAGCGTTACTGTTCTCGACGGCGAAGAGTCGATGTAGTAACTGCAAGAAATCCTCGAGTCTCACCGCTTTTATAGAGCCACACCACGTCAGGATCTGACCTACTTTAGGCAATGAGAACAATATAGAAATGGCATTTTATTGCACCAGAATTTTTTTTTTTTTTTTTAAATATGCCATTGATGTCTGGGGATAATTTTATGAAAATAACTAGATTTTCTAAAATGATTAAAAAAAACATATCGAGTCAGTAAAAAACTTCTCTTCGAAAAGCAGAAAGGTTTTAAAATCTATAAATGGTGTTTTTGGAATAGTATAGTGTTGATTTATTTGTTGTTCTGCGGTGACGTCAGTCTGCAGCATTATGACGCCATCACACTGCAGCAGAATCGGGCGGTGGCTCGGCTGATGTAAAGTCCTGTGAGCTGACTAGTTAGGCAGCTTGGAACGGTTTATTATACCCTAGCCTAGAAGATACTGCAAAGGCAGCTTGTTAGGTTTTGAAACACACTCCGTTTGTCTGGATCACTGTGTGAAATACACATCAATTGCAAATCATTCGTCAATATAAATAGTTTTGCATGTTATTGATTACTGTGTTCAGTCAGATTATGGAAATTCACGGTTCTAAAAACAATCACGAATGGCAAAATGATTTGTAGGATGCAGGTTGCAGGTCAGTTTAATAAAATTACACGAACAGATCTAGATTATAGTTTCTGTGCATTTGGACAGCCATGAATAACGCTTTTTTTCACAAAGAGATCCAACTTCTAATAAATGATTTAACAGCACGCATTCATTTTGTCTGGAATGTTATTCTCACACAAAGGCTTATTTTTTTTGGTCACGAGCCACTCCCTCCTGCAGCCTCTCTCACTGCGACCTCCATCTTCTCTGCAGTCAGTGAGATCAGCACACATCAGCGCCCACAGCACCTGCGAAAAACCACAAAATGGTGAGTTTACACTTTAATTTCCCCGAAAAATTCTGCCTTTATATGTTGTTTTGCGCTGCACAGATCTATTGTTGCACTGCCGTTGTTAGAAGATGAGTCGGAGAATGAAGACATATACAAATAACAAATATTCTGTACTGTAAATTATACATTAACTTGTGAGGTTTAGCCACTATTATTCCTTTTAAAGAGAGTTAAATAATCCCTTATGTCTTGTAATGTATGTCATTTTTATAACTTAATAAGCAAATTTTGGGATTATAATGCTCTTTAGATTTCATGCCATTGGTGCCAGGCTTAGCTGGATAATTACGCATCTCAAAGTGGTGTGGAGATTATTTTTATATATATATATATATATATATATATATATATATATAAAGGAGGCTATTTTAATGTTTCATAACACAATTTAAGAATTTAACATGGTATGTAATCAAATCTATAATACGAAAATTACATTTTACAAAGCTTCTGGAAATGATCCTAATTGTCATTATAAATGACAAATTCATGATAATGTTCGTTTTATTTTCTACAACAGCGCGAGTGTATTTCCATTCATGTGGGTCAAGCCGGCGTCCAGATTGGCAATGCCTGCTGGGAACTTTACTGTCTGGAGCATGGGATTCAGCCGGATGGACAGATGCCCAGTGATAAGACAATCGGTGGAGGGGACGACTCCTTCAACACTTTTTTCAGCGAGACAGGAGCTGGCAAGCATGTACCCAGAGCAGTGTTTGTAGATCTGGAGCCCACTGTGATAGGTTAGTATTTGCCTCAGTCTCTTAAAGCCAATTCACACTGCAGCGACAGACGGCAAACGATACCGACAGCCACCAGATGGCAGTGTCACTTCTCAGACATTCTGTAATCCAACAAACGATGACTGAACAGAAATCAAGCGTCGACCAACACCAACAGATGCCGACAGGGGTAACATTGATCCAATGAAACCCAACAAAGTATCTCAAAGTATCTCGGTTGGCGTCTGTCAGTGCAGTGTGAATCGGCCTTTATGGTCAGTGCATGAGTTCCTCACGGTTTTCGTTCTCTCCAAACTGCGTTCAGATGAGGTCCGCACTGGAACGTACCGTCAGCTTTTCCACCCCGAGCAGCTGATCACTGGAAAGGAGGATGCAGCAAACAACTACGCTCGTGGCCATTACACGATTGGCAAAGAGATCATTGATCTTGTTCTTGACAGGATTCGCAAACTGGTAAGGCGTCGCTCAGCCTGTTCTCATTCAGCGTTTGCTTTTAGTTGAACTTATTATATTTCCTCCCTCTTCGTAGGCTGATCAGTGCACTGGACTTCAGGGCTTCTTGGTGTTTCACAGCTTTGGAGGAGGAACTGGCTCTGGTTTCACCTCTTTGCTGATGGAGCGTCTTTCTGTTGATTACGGAAAGAAATCCAAGCTCGAGTTCTCCATCTATCCAGCTCCGCAGGTCTCTACTGCTGTGGTGGAGCCCTACAACTCCATTCTTACCACCCACACCACCTTAGAGCACTCAGATTGTGCTTTCATGGTGGACAATGAGGCCATCTATGACATCTGCCGTAGAAACCTTGATATCGAGCGTCCTACCTACACCAACCTCAATAGGCTGATAGGTCAGATTGTGTCCTCCATTACTGCCTCGCTCCGATTCGATGGCGCCCTGAATGTTGATCTTACAGAGTTTCAGACCAACTTGGTGCCCTATCCACGTATTCATTTCCCTTTGGCAACTTATGCTCCTGTGATCTCTGCTGAGAAAGCTTACCATGAGCAGCTCTCAGTGGCTGAAATCACTAACGCATGCTTTGAACCATCCAATCAGATGGTCAAATGTGACCCACGTCACGGGAAGTACATGGCCTGCTGCCTGTTGTACCGTGGTGACGTTGTGCCTAAAGACGTGAATGCTGCGATTGCCACCATCAAGACCAAGCGCAGCATCCAGTTTGTGGACTGGTGTCCCACTGGTTTCAAGGTTGGCATCAACTACCAGCCTCCTACTGTTGTACCTGGCGGCGATTTAGCGAAGGTGCAGCGAGCCGTGTGCATGCTGAGCAACACCACTGCTATCGCCGAGGCTTGGGCCCGGCTTGATCACAAGTTCGATCTAATGTACGCTAAGCGTGCCTTTGTACACTGGTACGTAGGTGAGGGTATGGAGGAGGGCGAGTTCTCTGAAGCTAGAGAAGACATGGCAGCTCTGGAGAAAGATTATGAGGAGGTGGGTGTAGATTCAGTCGAGGGAGAAGGAGAAGAGGAAGGTGAGGAATATTAGATTTCCTTGATTTCATGCCTTCATTAGAATGAAAATGAGCAGGTAATCTCTAGACTGAACAATTTCACAAGCTTAAGAATATGCCAGGTGACATAATGGTATTGGTGTTAGTTTCAATCTGTGTAACTCCCTGATAAACAATATAACAAAAGCTAATTGTGGATATTCTGTTCAGTGTGTGTTCTGGTGTTAAGAATCCAATAAAAAACTTAAAATAATCATGTTACATTTCTGTTTACATTCATATGCTCTTAATCACTTACCTAAAGGGGACCTATTATGCAAAAAAGTGTTTGAACACAGATGTGTGAGAACATCCAGCCTATAATGGTAAAAATTAGTGTTGTAGACAAGAACACCTAATTCAAGACCAAGACCAAATCAGGGTGAGACCAAGACCAGTCCAGCACTCTTAAATTCATCTAAAACATCTGCATTTATTGCCTGAGAAATGTCTTATTTTTAATCATTTATTAGAATAAGATATTATATCACTGACAACAAAATTCATGTTTGCGCAGCAGAGGTGGCACAGAAGCTGCATCTGAATTCGTAAAATTACAATAGCAGAAATAATGTTGAGAATAATGTTTTAAAAATAAAATTTCGTTTATTGAATCCTTGTATAAAAGCAATGCAATGTTTGCAATTGTACTCAGATTTGTGAAAACGGCTCTCTTGCTCTTGTGACATTGCATAATTATATATTATAATACAAATATCCAGTACTTTTTTTGCAACAGTATCTTGAAATTTTTGGGCATTTTTACTGATTTTGGTGACATTTATGACGCAATCCCTCATTAATTTCTGACCCGACACGACAGTATAAATACATCAAATCAGAAACAAGTTACAGATTGTATTTCAAGAAGGAAGTTTTACATCCCATCACATTAATGATGTTAATAAATAAATCAGACAACGCACTGGAAATTTAGTGATGTCCTCGCAGTTGTGGTCTACAAATGACCGAGTACAAAAATGGTCGAGACCGAGACAAGAACAAGACCTTCAAAAAATGGTCTTAAGCCTGGTCTCAAAACCAAGACCGGTCTCAAGTACTACGACACGTTACACATCATCGTAAGGAGAAGCCCCGCCCACAGCCGGTGACGAATAGCTCTGAGTCAGAAGCACAGAGTCCGCCAATTCTGTAACAGCAAGAGTTTTAAAATGTTTGCACAAAAGAGGCATTGCAAGTGTTGTATTTTGGCATGTATCAATGCACATAAGAGTCTCCATAGACTCTCTAATCTGAGTTACTGAGTACATTGTGGTTAAATTTCATTTTCAAAGGAAATGTCCCATTTTCGCCAATTATTTTGCACCGGACTGGATCACAAACGAGGGTGTTTTCACAGAGGTTGATTCTGAAACATATTAGGCTGAACATCGCGACTGACATTTTCAGTGCGTGAGATTGTCCTGTTTTGTTGTTGTCGGTATGCCGGAGCATGAGCTCTTAAAGCCACGCCCTTTTCTTGAAGGGGGACCGGGCATTTACATTTAAAGGGACACACACAAAAACGGAACGCTTTCTCTTTCCCAATCAAATAATGCAAAGTATTTTTTATTATAATTTTGAAAGCATAATTTATTCAAAGTAACTGTGTGAAGTCTTCTAATATATTATTTAACTATTATTACTAGAAATGCTTTTTTATTTTCTTTGTTTATACCACTCAAGGTGACTCAAGCACTTTTCCTCCTTCACTTTTTTGTACAAATTAGTTAAGGTGCTTTGCAGATATTTATTTAGTTTTTTAAGTCACACGGTACTGTTGTAAAAGCACATCACAGACAAATTTGACATTCTGTTAGTGTAAGAATATTATAGACATCCCCCTTCTCCACATATATTTTAAATGTTTTTATTGCCAACTTGTATATTTTGACGTATCTCACAGATTTTAAATCAAATGTGTCAGGGGGTGACACTGCATTAAACCTACTAGACATTAAAAGAGAGATATTTAGAAATTCTTGGCAAGGTGTCACCCTAATTGCCTCACAATTAAGGCAATATAATAGAAATATGTGATATGATATGCTTGACAAAGTAAAGTCTATTGTATTTCAGGCAGGATGTCTTTATTGACTGAACAAAAGAACAAATGGAAGCTATGTATGAATTATTAATGTTGGTGTTCAGTTATGCTTATGAGGTACAATGTGCAAAAGAATCATTTATCTAGTTCTACATTTCCTGCAGAATGACTCAGCAAATTCAAAGGAAATGCAAAGGAATACACTTTGACAAGGTAAAGGCTTAATTTACATAGCTCTATGTTTTGGTTGTCAGACAAAAGTATCCTTTATGTCAAATTCTCAAATGTAATCAATAAATTCATTTAGAATGAAAAGAGTAAAGCAGTTTTTCACAGAGCCCCCTCAGAGCTGATTTGTGCCCCCCCTGTTTCAATGCCGCTAAAAAACACAAAATAAATGAAAAATGAAATTATTTCTATATGAAACTAAAACTGCCAGTAGTTAGCGGCATGTTCAAACGGGCTGATTTATTCAAGAAAGATGCAAGTCATATTTATATAACACACAGTTGAGGCAAAGATGAGAAACGGCAGGATCTAATTGCAGCAATTGCAGTTTTATTAAGCTTAAACTCGCGCTCAAAATACTCAGGAAACTTCGACTCAAAAAGCATGAACCGAACAACCGGTGAAATGTGAGAGAACGGACCATGAACTGAACAAACACAGGCTTTAAATACAAAGGCCAACTAATAAACGAAATGAACATCAGGTGCAAATCATAATCAAATCAATGAGAAACCATGGCAATGAACTGAAACACAGGAAACGGAACTAGAACACATGCAAACCCATCCAAAACAACCAATGGGTAATTTAATTATTCAGAAAATATCTGTGTCTGCTCTCCGAAGAAAATTACGACCAAATGCAACATTTCAACCAGTTAGGTTGGTTAGGAAATGTTATGCTTGGTTGTAAAAAAAAAAAAAATTTCAGTAAGCTTTTTTGTTCATGGTATGGCAAGTCCTAGAATCGGCAGATGTTTAAGAAGTTAATTTGTATCCCAGCGCACTACATTTTCTATGCAAAAATGAAATGTATTTGACTTTCGCTTAAAAATGCCTCTTTCAGTTCTGTTAGCATTGTATCTGAAGTGAAGCGGTTCATGTTCAGTGCCTCAGAGAAGAGCCCAGGTTGTGCCTGGGAGGGAGTGACCATGTGGATGAATGATGGATACATGATAGAAGATGAGATCAGGGGCTCTGGAGACTGGGAATGGGCTGGGCTGGGTGGAGCTCAGATGAACTGACCAGCTTCAAGTATAAAAGCCTCAGTCTCACATCCTGCCGTGACTCAGCTTTGTTCAAACCTACAGACACAAGGACCAGAAGACGAGGAAGATACACAAGTCAATCATTCCACAGAAGTACAAGGATTAGAAGCAAAACCATGAGCCACCCCTCATATCGCACCTCTTATCAACGCACCTTTGGGGCCCCCATCTATAGCCCTGTGTCCAGTCGCGTAGGAGGCCGCTACTTCTCCTCCTCGGTGCCCACCCGCACTGTGGACTTCAGGAGTCGCTCCAGCGGTCCAGCCCCCCGTCTCTCTTATGATAAAGTGGACTTCTCGCTGGCAGAGGCCGTCAACCAGGAGTTCCTGACCACACGCAGCAATGAGAAAAGAGAACTACAGGAACTCAACGATCGCTTCGCCAGCTTCATTGAGAAAGTGCGCTATTTGGAGCAGCAGAACTCGAAGCTGACTATGGAGTTGGGTCAGTATAAGGAGAAGGAGCAGCAGCAAGGGCCGTCAGGCCGCTTCAACGAGCTGTGCCAGCAGGAGATGAGAGAGATGCGCAGACAGCTGGAACTGATGGGCAACGAACGAGACCAGATGCAGGTGGAGAGAGACAACCTGGCCGAAGATGTGGCCCTGCTCAAGCAGAGGTGTGTGTGAAGGCTGGTGGGACGTGTATGTATTTACAGACAACACGTCCTTAAAGAAGGAGAAAACAATTTGTTTTTATAATTTTTGCATTGTATTAGTGGATTGCCCGAAAATTAATCTTTTCTCACCCTCATGTCCTTCCAAACATTTATGCAGTTCTTTGGAATGCAAAATGTTATTATTTTAGTGACAAAAACATTCTTCAATATATATGTGTTTGACTGAAGAAAAAGAGTCATGCATGTTTGGAGCAACATGATGAGTGAATAACGACAGAGCTTTTTGATTTTTGGCTGAACGGACTATTTAAAATTGGATGTTAAAGTTAAACGAGTGTCAAATAAGTCATCTGAAAAGTGGATGTACTGACATTTCTAAATGTGGGAGGATATTTTGAGCAGATGATGCATACATCTTCTGTTGTAATGATACCTGTTGCGTCATATGAGTCTGGAGGATTAAGCTTTTGTTTAATTATCGTCATAATTATTGATAATATCCATTTATTTATTAATTTGGTTACATTGGGGCATAATGGATAGAACTGAGTGTATAGGCTTAAAAGAAAAAAAGGTGCCCAATGTACTTTGTAAATATAAAGGCATGTTTTCCCTGTGTTTTGCATTGCGTTGTGTTTTAGAGTTTCCATAAAAGTAGCAAACTGGAGGTCTTGGCAGAAAATTCCCAGTTCGTTTCTGTTTTTATTTGCTCAGGATGTCTCTGAATATGTTTATTTTGATATAGAGGAGTTGGTATAATAGAAAAGAGCTTTGCTTTTAGTGGAGAAAATCTGAAATTTGCAGCTACAGAAGTAATTATGGTTGAAGACATTAAGATCAGGTCTTAAAAATAACCTTATGTCTGTAAAATGATGTTCGTGATACATGGGCGTGGCTGCGAATGAAAGTAACACAGAGACAAAGAAACTGCAGCAGGGATCCACCCATCATCATCTATGCGGTTGATACTGGCTGATAATGCTCCATACACACACATATCCTGGCTTCATATCATGATGAAGGACCTAATTTCATGCGTGTACTGCGAAAACAGAAAAAAAAACTCATAGAGATGTGCCGCTCATTACTGAGTAAATCTACTTTAACCTCATCACTTTTGGAACTTTATCTGTCTTTACGCTCGTTTCCCGAATTCACATCAGCAGGATGTAATTATCGACAGGGCGGCGCCTCAGGACAGAAGGAAAGCGTTTAATGGCTTTTTCCCCGGGGAGAAAAGGTCGTGCCTCTTCAAAACATCCAGAGGAGAAAGTAAAACAACAAATATGATAATATATGACAAGACATCTGTGATGTTTAGATCTTCACGCGGGTTATTGTGATAGTTTCGTTGTCCAAAGGAAAATTTTAGGGTTAGTTCACTCAAAAATGAAATTTCTGTTCGTGTCGTCCCACAACCGTCAGACCTTCGTTCATATTTGGAACACAAATTAAGACATTTTTGATAAAATCCGATTACTCAGTGAGGCCTCTATTGACTCTTCGCCGGCAGTTTGATTGACAGGCGATCTGACCAATCATAACCCCGAATCCGCAATTTTGTCCGACAAAGCAGTCAGAGGAGTTAGTAGATTAACTTCGGTGAACTTGAACTTGATAAGTTGTGTGTACTCACGTCTTTCCACGCTTGAAACAACATTCCTTCTGATGTTCATTCATGTTTATTTGATGCTGTAAATGAACTAGTTTGAAGAGATGATCGGTTCACAAGCCGCTTGAAGGAGTTACTGCGACACATGAAACTTTATGACATGCCGCTAATATCCATAAAAATAGGGCACAATTTACTGCATTAATTTAACTCAATTTCTGCAGGAGTAAATTTTGCTCTTCATTGCATTTTTTTTCATTGCCCAGTTTTTGGGTTGTTGGAAATGTCAGTAAAATTACTAAATAATAACTTTTTTAGGTTTTTGTTTGTTTGTTTTGTTTTTACGGATTTATTTTTTTTTACAGTGTAGCTTCATCAATATCAACTCAGTGAACCACAATCTATAGGTCCTGTTTGATCTATATAAAAAACACTGTGTTATTGTCAAAATACAGACAATGAGATGGAAGATGATTTCAAAGCAGGATTTTATTGACAGTAGGAACATGGGTGAGTAACAGATGTAACAGACAGTCTTGTGTTTGCAGGAGAAGAGTCACAAAAGGAACAACAAAATGGGAGAGTACACAATTTTTTAATTAAAGCCTTTTGTCATTCTGATGCCCATTTTTAGCTGAATCTTACAAATGATTATACAATACTTTTGTTGTTGCTGTTAGAGACGTAAAAGTTACTCTGCTTTAGTCTAGATATACTTTTTATTCTTCAATCAATATATCATGATGTGCATATATAGATTTTCCTCACACAAGCTTTATAATATATAAATTGGTCTCTTATTAGCAGGCGGTGGAGAGACAAGTTTGAAGGGACCGTCTGAAAAGTGCAAAATCAGAAAAGCATTTTTTCAAAAATAGTGATTAATTACTTAATTGTAGTGTAACCAAATTCAGTTAAAAACATCACTGCTCTCTTGCTGGTTACACTACAACACTTAGTTAGGCAAGTAGCAGAGAAAGGCCTTCTTTACACAAATGATGTTACGCAGCTTACATAGGTACTTACGACCAGCTTTTGCATGATAATTGCCTACTGAATCTGATGGCATTACAATTTATGGAAAAATGGGTTGTTGTAGCTCGTTATCTATGTTACTATGATTGTAAGTAGCTGCATTTGTGTTTTAACAACGTTTAGTTCATCAGTTATTGATCCGGGAAGCTCGAATATGTGATTGCCAGCTTTGCTGATCTCCTTAAGCACTGACCGCATTTTTTTTATTTTTGAATCAAACAAGTTCAAACTCTAAATGAGCCACGCATCGTTTGTGTGTATTAATGCACGGAGCTGAATTAATAAACACTACTGCCAGCCAGAGGGACGTGAAGGTTTTGTCCGAGCTCACAACAGGTTTTGCAAGGGAACGCAAAACATTTCCTCCCATCCCATTTTTTTTTCCACCACCACATCCCTTTATAGGGGCTCCGTACCATGGAAACTAAGGAGGAGAGGAAAACTCAAACAAAGTACACATGTGAAAGAGAAACAGATCCCTGACAAGTAGTAAGACTATGGCAAGCCAATTGACTTTTATTCATTCTCAGGATATGAACTTGTGATATCAACAATTACATTTTCACTAGTTTAAATGTTAATTCTTGATATCAGGAATTAGATTTCCACTAGTAACAATGGCAATTTTTGATGTCAAGAGTTACATTTCCACTAGTAAAATTATTCATTTCTGATATCTGAAAATGAATTCCTGATAACAATATAATTTCTGATATCTAAAACGGCTTTCTTACTAGTAACCATCACGTTCATGATATTAGAATTTTTTACTAGTATCAATTCAATTGTTGATATCAAGAATAGACATTTGCACTAGTAACAATGTAATTGTTGATATCAGAAATTTGCATTGTTACTAGTAAGAATTGTATTCCTGATATGTGAAACTGGAATTTCAACTAGTAAGAAATCAATTCTTGATATCAACAATTGAATTTGAATGGCAGCCTATGGCGGGATTTCACTAGTGAAAATACAATTGTTGATATCAAGAATTATAGTTTATACTAGTGGAAATGTAATTGTTGATATCACAAGTTCATATCCTGAAAATGAATAAAAGTCAAAATGGCTTGCCATAGTAGGACTCCCTTTACATGTTTGGTTTATGCCATGATTCGCTTATTGAGTTTGCCAGAACATTTCACCCAACCGGTACTAATGTAATCTCAGATGCTTTTAAGATAATCAGCTAATAGGTTCTCTGACTCTCTGCCAGGTAAGATTTTATATTTATATTACGACCTTCACTTCGGACATACAGTCTTTAAGGAATTTTGTCTCTTGAGGACAAAGTCACATATTTTAATGCATAAACAAAGACTTCAGAAAATATCACAAAACAAATGCTTCTCCCTCTCTTACTTAACCCAAAATCAAAAAAAAAAAAAAAGATTAAAGCCAAGTTAAAAAAAAAATAAAAAAGTGCACAAAAGTCTGAGAATGATTGTAGATTGTATATATATATATATATATTTTTTTTTTTTTATTGAAGTGGACTTATATTTCTTAATTGTTTGCAGGTTGAATGAGGAGATGCAGAAAAGACAAGAAGCTGAAAATAATCTGACTCTCTTTCGTAAGGTAAAGTAATAATGGAAAGAATATCTCACAATATACACTTCCACCGAATGTTATATCGGAGCTTCATTATTTTTATACAGTGGGTATAAAAAATTTACACACCTGTCACAATGTAATGGAAGCTTGTTTCCACCACTGAATAAAAAATGAAAAACAAGTACTTGTGGCTTTTTATCCACTTTTGCTAGTTTGACAACAGACAACATGGGTGTGTTTTGGGCGGAATGTGCAATAAACCAATCAGAGCGTCATCTCCCATTCCCTTTAAAAGCCAGGTGTGCTTGCACCACGGTATATTCGCTATTTACATAGAGGAATACGGACACCCTCAACCTGACCAGTCAGTTTAAATACATGTGTGTATAATTAGCCAGTTTCTGCAAAAACGTAATTCTGATACATGCAATGACTATCTATGAGATGTAGGCATTTATCTTTATGTACACCATAATAATTTTTTACATTGTAATCCTATTATTTTTAACATTTGGCATGTTAGTGTGCTGCTGTGTCCCTGTGTGTCTAACAAGCAACCGTCGATAGGCACGTTACTAAAGTGCCCTTTAATTAAATAACAAAAACCGACTTCACCATTGACTTTAGGGCCGGTTTCTGTTGGTCAATGACGCAGTCATTTTCAGTTGCCTCAAAACAGCAACACGCCAACAATGCACTTGAACAAACCTCGTTTTCAGACCAGCACGCCCATCGGTGAACAGATGTGCACAAGTGCATCTGCTATTTAAACAACATTGCGCTGGACGTGAAAATGAAAACTGCGTCGGGCTGAAACTAGCAAAAAACACCAACGTGACGCTTTAGTTTTAACGGTGAGTCTGTTCACTTGCCACGTTTAGTTCACGCCTTGAACTATAATGACTACAGAAATACACGATGCTTTAGCAAGAGGTTAGATACTTCGCATTGTGCCGGGTGTGTGATAGGGCCCTTTGTCAGAATTGTGAGTTATAAAGTAAGATTTGTAAGATATAAGCTCGAAATTCTAAGAGAATTCTAAGAGTCTTTTTTTTCCCTCAAAATTGAAAATGTTCAAATGCCAATTTTCTTTCACAAGTGCGAGTTTATATCCACACAACTGTGAAAAAAAGTTGCAATTGTACTATTCTATATATGTATATATATATATATATATATATATATACACAGTATTTAGAATCAGATATTACAATAATAATAGTCTGACTGTGTTTGTATATGAAGGATGTGGATAATGCTACACTTGCCCGTCTGGAGCTGGAGAGGAAGATTGAGTCTCTGATGGACGAGATTGAGTTCCTCAAGAAGATGCACGATGAGGTGAGAGACAAACATATAATGAATGATGACCAGAGAATGAGAAAGTCAATCGCCAGCCTACTTTTGATGATCTTTTTGTGTGCTTGCTTTGAAACTTTTATTTGTCAAATTCTTTCTGTTACCATTGACTATCAAAAATAACATTGATTATTCAGTTTGTAAAAATTCTATTACAGTACAAAAGTCTATCCACAGTTTTCACGTGACGTCACACTGGAGGACAAAACAAGGCTTTCCTCCACTGCCTGCCAGTCATTTTTTCCCTAGTTTGTTTCAAGTACTAATATAGTTAGTGATTTTGAAAGACCAAATTCAATACACACACTTCATTGATGCATAATTTATACAGGCGAACAGATGAACCTAAGATATAAACGCAACCAGAGGTGAAATGTAACAAAGTAATAATACTTCGTTACAGTACTTGAGTATTTTTTGGGAAAATCTGTACTTGAGTATTTATATTTCTGTCAACTTTTAATTTACTCCACTACATTTCCTAAATAAAATGTATACTTTTACTCCGATACAATTCCCCAAAGCATTTTCGTTAATTACTACAAAGTAAAATTGGAAGAACACAGACTTTGCTGGAGCGGCCGAGAATAGTGCGGCATGAGAGCGACCTCTAGAGGGCAAATAAAACTATCACTGGTGCCTCGTAGAGTTTGTTTTGACACGTGACGCGAGGCTGCGCGCTGCACAGAACTGGACACTTCAAAAACAGATTTAAAACAAACAAAGCGGTATGTTATACAGTACACTACAGTATGTTTTCATATCACTAAAGTAATTAGTTTGTTGTCTAGACGCTGCATTAGTGGAGAACAGCAGTGTGTGAGAGGATGCTAACAATTAGTAGTAACGTTACCTCAAGCGGTCAAAACAATGTGACAAAAACAACAAATGTTAAATGTCACGATTGTTTCCATCTATTTACATTAGTTTATATCCATTTGTTCGATTTTATGCATTTGTTATTCAGCGAAGATGCATATTTAAATTGTATCATAATCATGCAGTCGTTCGATTTCAGTTCTTTTTTTTAATCCGAACCTTAACACATATTTTGATTAGATAATCATCAAGTGTTCTAAAATAGAAGCAAATAACGAGTGAAAGTAAACATATAAAATGCTTTTGTGTGTAAAGATGGCCATTTTAAGCATTATTGTTTGGATTTATATGAAATGAAACACTTTACAATAAGAGTCCATTTGTAACATTAAAGGTTAAGGAAAGTGTTGTTCATTGTTAATTTTAACATTTTAAAGTTGCCTCTCACATTAATTATAAAGCACTATGAATTAACATGAATAATCAAGGTATAATTAATAATAATAATAATTTTTTATATTTAAAACTTACAATAAACATTTTGCCATTTTTTTTTATTTAAAGGAAACAAAATGTAAGAAATGGTTAAAACAAATCCAATTTCAACATTTCTTGAGACTAAACTTTTTAGTTTATAAAAGTGTAATTTTAAGTGTATTTTAAGTCTTCTTTATGTAACAGTATAATATTTTTAGACACTATATATTTATTTTATTACAGAAAAAATACCTTTTTACACAACTGTGCTTTAAAAAAATTACTGTAGATTTAAACTTGCATATATATGTGTGTGTGAGAAGTTTATACGCACAAAATATAATGATGAATAAATTTTTCCATTAATCCTACCCATTTTGCCCTAAACTTTTATCCTCATTATACAATGTTTTCACATATACTATATATATATATATATATATATATATATATATATATATGTATTTCAACATATACTTTTTTCTTTTAAAATAAAAACAAGCATTTAAATAATTGCATGCGGGTTTTTTTGTTTGTTTTATAAATATGTAGGAAATTCAGGATGTGCAGGTGAGTGTTCAGAATCAGCAGATGAAGATGGAGGTGATTGAGACATCCAGCCGCCCTGATCTGACCGCAGCGCTTCGAGACATCAGAGCTCAGTATGAGACCATCGCCTCCAAAAACATCCAGGAGACTGAGGAGTGGCACAAGTCCAAGGTGAGTGACACCACGGTATGTAAAGTAGTACAATAATGCAATGCATACTACTGATCATCTTTATGTTTTCTCTGTTAGTTTGCAGACCTGACCGATTCAGCCAAGCGCAATGCTGAGGCCATGAGACAGGCTAAACAAGAGGCCAATGACCTGAGGAGGCAAATTCAAGCCCAGAACTGCGACATTGATTCTCTCAAGAGCACTGTATACACATATATATAATATATATATATATATATATATACCTCAAGTATTGTGTACTTCTGTAGTCATAGTTCAAGGCCGTAACCATGTCTTAAACGTAGCATGTGAACGTACTCCCTGTTAAAACTTGAGCATCACATTGAGATGCGTTCTCGTCTTCTGTGAAGAGTAAGGGTGCGTTCACACTTGTCATGTTTGGTTGGATTAAAATGAACCCTGGTGCGATTGCTCAGTTAGTGCGGTTCGTTTGAACACATGTGAACGCTGCCATCCGAACCCTGGTGTGGACCGAGACCGCTAAAAAGATGGGTCTCGGTCCACTTCCAAACGAACTCTGGTGCGGATCGATTGATATATGAACGCAACACGGACCAAAGACGTGTAAACGAACCAAAAACAGGACGTGATGCCTCAAGATGCGACGCTACAAGTCACTGATTTGACGACGCGGAAAGATCGGCGTATCCAAAATGAGTCGAGGGCAAACGTGGAGCAACGAGGAGGTGAAGTGCCTCATCAATATTTGTTTCTGCACACAACGGAGGAAATCCTGCTGCTGTTTTGAACGATTTGAACATTTTATGAGCTCTTCATGAGTTCTTAGCTGTAAAAAATAAAGCATATGTACACGCATACAATGATGGCGTTTAATCCAGAACACAGCGTTGTTTTGAATGTTCGGTAAGCGAGCTCCGTCGCCAAATATACGTCATGAAACCCGACCAATCAGGTTGAGACCGTATCTCTATGCCTTTGGTTCGGTAACTTAAGGTTCGCTGTTAAAAATGCCAGTGTGAACGCTAAGCGGACCAGGACTATATGTTTTGTTTTTGTTTTTTGGTCCGGACCAAACCAACCAAACCAACCGAACTACAAGTGTGAACGCATCCTTAGTTCTGCCTTCTTTTGTTGATTGGCCATCTCAATCTGTTAGACCGCTGAGGCAGACCAGCTTAAAAATTTTACTTTTTGGCAATTTTAAATTTTGGGGGGATTTGTCCCCTACCATGACTGTAGTGGTTACAGCCCTGTTTGCTTTATATAAAAAGAACACAAGTCTATGGTATTCCCTTATTTAGACTGCTAATTAATTGTGTGTGTTTGTGACGGTAGAATGAGTCTCTACTGAGGCAAATGAGAGAGATGGAAGAGCAGTTCTCTGCAGACGCCGGAAATTATCAAGATGCTGCGGCGCGTCTAGAAGAGGAGATACGGCACCTGAAAGAGGAGATGTCACGTCATCTGCGGGAATATCAGGATCTGCTCAACGTCAAGATGGCCCTGGACATCGAGATCGCCACCTACAGGAAACTTCTGGAGGGAGAGGAAAACCGGTAGGAGAGATTCCGTTGAGGCATTCAACAGGTTTCTGCATGTTTTACTCCTGGTAACTGATGACTTTGAACTTCATCTTTCAGAATTGTGGTTCCTATCATGAAAATGCCTTCAATAAGTGGACATAGTGCTGGTGAGTCTATCGTAATTTATAAAAAAAAAATGTCCAGGAGTGCTTATTATTAGTTAAAAAAAGAGGTTGTAAGATTGGATGTACAAACCAGCCAGGCTTATGTCTAAAGCTATATCCGTATTAGTGTTTTTATTTGAAATATTAACTTTGCACATTTTTGTTGTTATTAATGGTTTTAATTAGTTTTACACTTGGCATAAATATGAAGTTTAACATTGGTTTACAGGGGGAAACATTATAAATGACACTTCCTTGTAAAAGTCTGTTCCTATATCTATCCTTATGATAACCTTAAAGGGGTGGTTGATTATGATTTCACTTTTTAACTTTAGTTTGTGTGTAATGTTGCTGTTTGAACAAACAAGATCTGCAAAGTTATGATGCTGAAAGTTCAGTGCAAAGGGAGATTTTATTTAAAAAATTCTGTTTTAGGACCACAACAAATGGCTGGTAGGGACTACAGATAGTGACCTCATTAACTCTAAAATTTAGATAAACCCCGCCCCCAAGATCACTCAACAAAGAGGGCGGAGCCATGTTGGGCTGCTTTAGAGAAGAGGACAGTTGTTGTAGTAAAGTGTCATTTTACACCGGACTGCTTCAAAAACGAGGGTCAACACTGGATTTGCACAAAACATTAACATGACGGCACATGCTAGTGATGAGTTGAATAAACGCCACAGCAACTACATAAATTTATCCACTAACTCTTCAGAAATGTCCATTTTCATTCTACAAGTTGTAACTTCTTCCTGAGTCTCTCCCTCAGTGTCAACAATTTGTCATTTTGGCTGCGTGAGATTCTCCAGCTTTGTTGTTGTTGATCTGTTAAAGCCCCGCCCTCTTCTGGAAAGCGGGCGGGAGCAGCAGCTCATTTGCATTTAAAGGGGCACACACAAACGGCGTGTTTTTGCTCACACCCAAATGGGGCAAATTTGACAAGCTATAATAAATGATCTGTGGGGTATTCTGAGCTGAAACTTCGGACAAATTCTGGGGGACATCAGAGACTTATATCTTGTAAAAGTGGTATTATAGGTCCCTTTTAAATTTTATGTAATCTAGTGAGAGGGTTTATATGCACATTCTTAACCCTATTATGCTTAATAAGCCAACAATACAGGCCATGTAAACGTGTTTACCTTGTTGAAGTGTGAACGTGTGATACGTTTGAGACAGGAATGCATCCTTACTGCAGATTTAAGCACATTCAGACGGAGTAAACGTTTTGCAAAAAAGGGAGGAGGAGATATCGCAAACTCTTGACCCAAAGAATGATAAAAATGTGTTCTCATGTCATGCAGCAGAAGTCATGCATATTTGTTGTGATGTCTTTTAAATAGATTACGGTCAGTTTTCTGATACTGGACCTAAGAAAGTCATAATCAAGACTGTGGATATTCGTGATGGGGAGGTGAGACACTCCAACACCAGATCCAGTGATTCCAGTGAAGTTCTATAACAATAAAAGAGACTATCACATACTATTAAGTAAAATGCTAAGTGTTGTACCTCTACATTAAATGGCACTAAATGTTTTTGTTTTGTTAATGTATATGTGTGGCAAACATCTGACTGATTCTTTTGTTCATTGCTCAGGTGGTGAAAGAGTCTACAAAGGAGAAGAGCAGAGATGAGAAGAAAGATTGACGTGGTGAAGGAATCTGACAGAGATTAGAGCGTGCAGATAAATAAATGCTTGAGTTATTGTGTGTTGCAATTTTAAAAGGCCTCTAAGAGTAAAATTTAGGCACACATGCTGTTTACAGTGTTGCTAGTAGTGTAGTGAATAATCAGCAAATGTTTGACTCCGTATCGTGCATATGATGGTGCTATTAACATATGAGCATAACATGACTGCCTTTTCTAAATAAATCATGTGTGTAGACCTAAATAAAGTCACTAAATCTAGATATCCAACAAACAAACGCAGTTAGAAACACCAATATTTCAGGAGTTCACATGTCAATATAATCTTCAAATAAAAGTAAATGTAAAATGATTTGGTTTGTTGTCCCTAATGGAGCATATGACATGTGATACGAAAGACAAAACAAAAACCAGGATAGAGAAACACTGGATCAATGCGGTCTTCACATGCTATCGGAATTATCGTGATTACGAGTTTCCTAGTAGGAAATTGGACACGAGCACCCTCTCAAGTCATATTTACTACTGGGATCACTTTGATACCCGAGTTCCCGAGTTGGTCGGGCCATAAAGTTTAAACAGGGTGGAGAGGAGACTGGTATTCTTTTTTTTTAAGTTTTTTTTCCACAACAACAACATCACCGTGTCTTCGTTAAAGTAAGCCTACTGCATATTTAAATATGAATAACCATTTGAAGCATATCGTATGTTTTATACATAGCAAGTAGCCTGTATTTGACTGAAATTCCAGAATCATCAGATAGTGCTGTGAATGTTTAATTTGTCAATAAATGTCATTTGGCTTCTAATTTTTTTAACCCCAAAATTTAATTTCCGTCTTTAATTACTCATGTCGTTCCACACCTGTAAGACCTTCGTTCATCTTCGTCAAACAAATTAAGATATTTTGGATGAAATTCAAGTTTTTTATTATTCAAGATCCAGAAAGGTAGTAAAGACATCGTTAAAAGAGTCCACGTGACTGCAGTGGTTCAACCTTAATATTATGAAGCGACGAGAATACTTTTTGTGAGCAAAAACAAGACTTTATTCAACAATTTCCTCCTGTCAGTGTCCTACGCTGTTGGCACAGTGAACACAGTTCAGCGCTTCCGTGTTTACGTCAGAACGCCGACACCGTATTGGCCGAGGCTGTTCACGTGAGCAGTGTGATGCTGATGCAGGAGCCGGCCAGTAAGAGTTAAATGGATCATTGTTAATCTGTGATCCGTACGGACCAGTCTTGCTTGTTGGAATGAATGATGCTTTTAAACATGAAACCAAAACACCAGTAGGTGGCGGCAGGTGAACGTCTTAATGGAGTCATTGAGTTGTTCATTCAAGAATGAGTCAGGCTGCGCTCGGAACCGCATACTTCCCTACAATATAGTAGGCAAAAAGCAGTAGTCGAACGAATAAGTATGTCCGAATCCTTAATACTAAATGTGATAAAAGGACTACTCCTTTCACATAGGGAAAGGGAATGTCCCACACACCGGAAGTGTAACTTACTTTGCTTAGCACTGTCCGGCTGTCGAGACGTTCCCCTGTGTTTCCGTCTGGTCCGCGTCTTTTAGAAACTCCAAACACTGACCACACGTAAAGCATGTAAAGTAACGGCGTTAAGCTGCTCATGTGTTTGCCACAAAACGGGAAAAACGTCCCTCGGCCGCAGTCCATGTTCGGTCTCCATAAACTTTATTTACGCCATTTACTCCACAACTACAACACGAATTTACACCAACAACAACACCTTTCACCGCGTCACTTCCCTTTCCGTGAAGAATCGGTCATTGTAAATTTGTTTCAGGACTCATAAAAGTGTTTTGCGTCTTGTTAATTTGTTTTCTAAAATGTAAATTTGTTTTGTCCTTGGTAAAAGTGTTTTCCCCATGTAATTGTGTTTTATGATAGGTAAAAAAAGTTTTCCAAAATGTAAATTTGTCTCGTGCTTTCACACTTCGTAATGTTGTTTTTGCACTTCCTGGCCACCGTAGTCTGCCACATAAGTCATGAGGCTGCCTCATTTCGGTAAGGTAGCTTTTAAATTCCAAAGTCATACAGAAATTCCAACATTATATACGATTCGCATGGAATACAAACGACAAATGTGACGCAGCAATTGATCAGCAAACATAAATAGAAGCTCAACCTTCCTTACTTGACGCATGAGGTTCATTCTCACTCCTGCAACACGTTTGAGCTTCCGCAAGAACCACCATCTACGAATCTGCCATTCAGGAAAAAGTACGGTGGCCGAGAGAGCTCAAAACGCTTCAAATAATTTAACACATGCAAATTAAAAAAAGCACATGCGAATAAAAAAAAACACATGCAAATTTAAAAAAGCGCATGCGAATTAAAAAAAGCACATGCAAATAAAAAAAAAACGTGATCATCAGTTTGACAACACATGTGCTGCAAATCCTCACAACACATGCAAACTCAAAAAAGCGCTGCATTTACGAAACGCGCTGCAAAGAGCACAAACCACAACGGAAATGTTTCAAGGGGGACCCAAAAAAGTGACGGACCCTACTAGACAACAGCACAAACTAAAAAATATTAAAATATATTATGTAGGCATTAACTCAATGTAATGTGTTTCACTAACAGAAAAGTGTTTTAATATGTGGCATTGTTGTTAACTCAATCGACTTTAAGAGATGATCATTTAGTGGATGATTTAAAAATATTCGTTAATCATCAGTATCATATTAATGTGACGTCATCGTAACGGCCGCGTGAGGGCGCGCGACGACCGGAGTTTCTAGCAAACTGAAAAACACTTTATGCGAAATAATAAATACATGAAATAATGTACAGTAGTTTATTTTTGTTTGCAGTTTTTATCGTATTTAATGATTGTGCACACATTGTGCACTCAAATGCCGTACACTATATAGGGATCAGTGAATAAGTGAAGGGTGAGTTGAACTGGTTTTGGACGCACGTCCTAGTAGGGTCCGTCACTTTTTGGGGTCCCCCTTGAAACATTTCCGTTGTGGTTTGTGCTCTTTGCAGCGCGTTTCGTAAATGCAGCGCGTTTCGTAAATGTAGCGCTTTTTGAGTTTGCATGTGTTGTGAGGATTTGCAGGTTTTTTTTATTTGCATGTGCTTTTTTTAATTCGCATGCGCTTTTTTAAATTTGCATGTGTTTTTTTTTTTATTCGCATGTGCTTTTTTTAATTTGCATGTGTTAAATTATTTGAAGCGTTTTGAGCTCTCTCGGCCACCGTAAAAAAGCAGTGAATGGAGTTGAACTCCGAAACATCACGAGCGCAAAACTGAACCAGTGAGCCAGATAACTCAACTAAGAGCTTGAAATCAGATCAAGTTTTCGAGATTAATCAAGTCCTGATCATTTTGGTTACATTTGTGTTGAATTTTGATGTTAAAATTTGATTATTAGTTACAAAATGTGTTAAGGTTTGACTATAATCCTAATGCAAAAACTGATTTCTAAACCAATAAATAAATGGGGCTTTACAGGTGTAACTGGTGTGAAAAATGTATTGATTTAATCTGACTTTTGTCATTTCGTTCTGTATTTGTGTTTTTCCCCCCCTCCCCTTAAATTTGTTTAATACTTTATATTTTCCTACGTTTGGTAATAAGAATTGGTTAATGTACTTCATGAAATTTTATTCCTATATTATCTTCTTCGATGTTTCATGATGCTTTTGGTGCATATTCCGCCACCTACTGGGATGGAGTGTGGAGCACTGACGTTGAGGGGAAACTAAATACTAAAAGAAAAAATAGGAAGGAAGGAGGGGAACAACAAACATGAAAACCTTAAATCCTGTTCATTAACTCGGTGTCTTTGAGATATTTAAATAGAATGTTGAAAACTCTTACCGTTGTATCTTTGCTTAAATTCTGCAGTGAAAACTGATTAATTCCTGTGTCTCCAAGTGCTTCCACAAGTCTTTAGTCTTTCATCGTCATAACTTTTACACTTTATTAAAACAAGCTCGACTGTTTCAGGAAGATCACATCCGGCACAACATCTGGATTCATGTTTTCCAATCAGGTTAAGAGCAGAATGCCCAATTCTTCCCTTCTATTCCCAACATTTGATCTTTCGCTCTGAACTATTCTATGGATACTGTATAGATGTGCTCCTTTATTCTCACTGTCGCATTTTCTTTGCCACATATCCTTTACTCATTGGAACATTCGTCTCGATGTCTGAATGTTTGCTTGTTTTGCTGTCCGATCCACCACTTTGTTTCCTTCTAGCTCTATATGAGCGGGTAGCCATACAAATGATTCAACTATTCTTGATTGATGTGTTCTGAACAAACGTTGTAAAATATCTGATAAAATGTCGTTGATGATTTTCCACTCTTTAAAAAAAAAAAAAAAAAAGTCCGAACATGACCACTTCCGGTATTTTGACCTCTTCCACCCATTGAAGAGCAAGTAATATTGCATGCATTTCTGTTGTATAGACTGATATATGATTAGATGCTCTTTTTACAATTTTGTTACTAAATTTTGGTATATACATGGCTGATGATCCATGGGATCCAAGGATGCTTCTAGCCCAACACACCTATGGCAAACACATGAAGACCAAGACGAAAGAAACTAGGAAGGAACGGCAGTACTTTTAATGTAAATAGCAGAAAAAAACAAAGCATGGTACTACATGGATTACACGTGTATCACAAAATCAACCTCAAAGAACTCTTTGTTTAAAAAAAGTAAAAAAAAAAGGGTCAGATCCATTTTTCTATACATTTCCAAACCGCTCAGCACGTTTTCGCTTCTTTGCCTGAAAGAGAAAGAAGGGGTGGAGGCTGAGGAGAAAGGTTACATAGTGAGAAACTCGAGTTTGTAACATAGCTTGAATTCACGTCTACCTCAATCCAATCAACAAGTGATCCTACAGTTCCCCCCACACAATACGGAAAAATCAGTTGCTACAACCATTGCGACTTCAATAATGAAGTGAGAGTTGTGAGAGAAAGGAAGTTCATTAAATAAACCCTTCGCACTAATTCTTAAATTCACAAATCTTAATAGGACTCTTTCTCCGGCAGAACCCATACCTCTGAATCCTCGGCTCCAGCGGCGGCTGCACTTGTGACGATGCCAAATCTCTCCTTCCTCTTCTTAAGTTTTTCATCATCCTCAAACTGTGACACAAAAAGTACCTTAACAAAACATCTATGCGAGACACTAGTCTGTATGAAGTACTGCTGTTATGAAAGGCTTTAAAGTGATCATTTCAAGTGATGAACACCATCAGGGTGGTCCTCTTTCCTGATGTCAGGATCATTTAGAACAGGAGTACCCCAGCACTGCAAATTTTGGATGTCTCTCTCATCTAATACACCTGATTCAACTCAGCTCATTAGTAGAGCATGCAAGATCTGAAGTAGATGCGTCACATAAGGGCGACATACAAAATATGCAGTGCTGGGACACTCCAGGACATGATTTAGAAGTTAAGAGAATCTGTTCTTCCTGGGATCTCAACAACCAGTTCATTCTTCTGTGTGAAGTCTCAAATGCAAAAAATATAAAACTAGTCATTTAGGCAGCTTGATTTTAAAAATATGAAAAAGTTGAGTTCTGACACTAGTTCAAGTGCTTATGTTTCACCTTGTACTTTTGATTACCAAGAGGTAAAATGCAAATTCACAGTAAACAGGTAGAGGAAGAGCAAAGATCCATGCTTTTCTCATTTTACCTTCCTATGGCACATTACATGTCAATATTGTAACCAAAACTTCAAGAAATGTGAAAAATGTACCTTTTTAGAAACCGAGGAGACGTTCATGCCAAAGCGTTCTGCTCTCTTCTTTAATACCTCAACATCAACCTAAAGGAGAGTGGTGTTTAAAAGTGATTTTGCACACATTTAAGTCAGTTATTTAATTTCATTTCAAA
Source organism: Opsariichthys bidens (assembly GCA_037194245.1). Taxonomy (NCBI): domain Eukaryota; kingdom Metazoa; phylum Chordata; class Actinopteri; order Cypriniformes; family Xenocyprididae; genus Opsariichthys; species Opsariichthys bidens. The sequence goes on along the minus strand of CM074312.1, from coordinate 4,128,903 downwards.
TTTGCAAGCCAATTACTTACACTTATTTTCGCTGAAGTTCCTAAACACAAACAAAACAAAAAAAACATCACTGGATGGACATTACATTTTCATGAATTAACCGGTGAACATGCAGCCTTAAATTCGAAGAGACAGGGTGCCACGACATAGTGGTCACAGACAACACAACGTTCAACTTCTCTGCACAAAAACACAAATGACTGATGTTTGTATAAATAAATTCTTATTTTAGTCTGAGAGTGTTTTGTTGTTTAATTTTTAATAAATTTACAATTCAGACAGTGAATAAATGGCCTATGTTCACATATTTTTATTGACCACATTATCAATATTAATGCTTCACAAATGAACCACAGTAAGGTCATTCTACAGAATTGGTGCAAAGTCAGAGTTGGAAACGTCTTGAAAAAAAGTGTCTTTTCACAAATGTATGCATGCAAATTGTAAAATATCCAGGGCACATTTCTAGTAATTGAGCAGTTAGCTCTCATATTGTACTTTCAGGAAATTTCTCTTCCACTCACAAAATTTGTCACTACCGAAACAATGATAAATAATTTAAAAGGAAGATGATTGTTTACATCTACCTTCTAAATACAGTTGCTCATTTTACGAAACATTCACAGGTAAATCAATAATAATTACAGTTAACAATACTTCAAGCGTAATTTATGAGATTTGTTGTATTTTGAATCCAATGTTTCTTTATAAAAGGCATAAAGTTTATCATACTGATCTCAAAGTTAAAGATCCATTAGTTTGAATATACATTGAACCAAACACTATAATGACACCTGTGGGATTACAAATTTATAAAAAGTTATGTACATGGTGGTTTCTTACATTTTGTGTTGTAATCTAAGGGAATTAATTCAGGCAGACATTAACTTTTGGTCTGTGGGTATCTTCCTGTGTATTCGGCATGACAAGTTTAACAGCTGCCTTCCGTGTCTCTATGTTAATGTAAAGGTATGGGCTATACCGTCAGACTGATCTGATTAGCACTGATCTAATTAGCACCCCTTGCATTTGAATGACACTGTTATGCTGAGGAACAGACATTTTGTCTCCACCCATTGTCTCCACCTATACTGTTGAATGTATTTAACCGCAATGTATACTTGCTTAGGAGAGACTTGGATGACCACAGCAACGCAACGGACGTTCTCTCAATAAAGAGCAACCTCTGCTTAAAAGATATCCCAAGATCTCCTGGTCTTTACTTCGACAAGGAAAAAGATTTCCAACAGTTTTGGTGCCGTGACCCGGATAGAGTTCCTCACTTGAATTCAACAGTTTTGGTGCCGTCACCCGGATAGAGTTCCTCACTTGAATCCTGTGAAACTTCAAGCCAGACTGAATTCTGCTGTACAACCAAGGGTTGGTGAGTTCCACTCTATCCAAAAGAACCTTTAAGACCAGTACAAATTTGTCTGATCCTCTGCGCCGTCAGAGAAGAGTTAACAGACAGCTGTAGGGTTTGGTTAACTAGTTATCCTCTAAAATATTCTTTTAGGGAAGAAGTTATCCTCTGTTTTGTTTTTCAGGCAGGGAAGATTAGCATCACATGCTAATATAAGTTAGCCTCTGTTTTTTCAGGCAGGGAAGTTTAGCACCAAGTGCTAAAATTTTGTGTTATCCTCTGTTTTGTTTTTCAGGCAGGGAAGATTAGCATCACATGCTAATATAAGTTAGCCTCTGTTTTTTTTTCAGGCAGGGAAGTTTAGCACCAAGTGCTAAAATTTTGTGTTGTCCTCTGTTTTCCAAGGATGGTTAACAATAGTTGATCTGTGTTTACAAGTATACCCTCTGTTGTTCAGAGAAGTTTAATGTTTTGACTGTGTGGTAACAAACTCACAAAAATGTTTAGAAAGAATGCTAGACTGACCCCTACAACAGAAAAGGGTGGTCTCGCGACTCCTTTGTGGTCAGACAGTGAATTCAAATCAAAGTTAGGAGTGCAAATGAACCTAATAGTCACTGAGAAAGTTAGGCAAGAAACTAACTCAGAAATATGAGATCCATCCAGACAAGACTTGGTCTGTAGATGAGTGTAAAAAGGTTTTAGGAGCATGTATTCGTAAGAACAATGTGAAAGGTATTATCTGCTGCCATAGAGAATTTGGTTTAGCACTAGCTAGACAACAGTCTCAGCGTATCTCAGAGCTAGAGGAACAGAGCAAAGAGCTCCGTGCTAGAGTAGCCTCTTTGACTAAGAAGTTGAATCGCAACAAAGTTGCAGCAAAAATTGATGTGGATGAAGTTAGTCAGCCGGATAACAATTATCCTGACTTAAAAGCTTTTTTTGAAACAGAAATAGCCATCCAATCAGTAACTGATGTGCCTGTAGATTCAGTGAAGGTATGTGGTGCGAGGAGGAGATCTCAGGGAATTGAAAGTGTTCCTCCAAACTCTTCTGTTGTTCAAGTACAAACTGTAGCAAAAGTGCTAGGACCTAAAGATATAGAGAGACTATCCCAGAGTTTACCCTCAGCACACAGAAATTTTTCTGAATTTAGAAGGGCATTGATAAGTAAAATGCGTCTCTATGACATGTCGTTAACAGAAGTCACACAGCTGATGTCACAAATTCTAACTGAATCTGAATTCAATAGTTTTGAATCTGCTGTCACTTCTGAACTACAGCATGTCAGTAAAGGCGAATTGAGAGAAGGTGTTGTAAAAATTCTAAAGAATATCTTGGGGCCCAAAATAGACTGGTCCAGAGTCACTAACTGTGTGCAAAGGAAAGAAGAATCTGTGAGCGAATACACTGAAAGGTTTTGTCAGTTAGCTGTAACTTACAGTGGAATTTGCCATTCCTAGATCTAACTTGGTCTAACAAAACCGTCAGAAGTAACCTAGAAAGGTTAGCTACATGGGAAAGAGATGCGGATGTCAAGGCAAGAGTAAAGATTGCAGCAGCATCCTTTAAGGCCAACACTGAGAATCAACAGAAATGTAAATGTCCTAAGAGAGAGGGCATTTGTCATTATTGTGGTAAGCCTGGACATTGGTTGAAAGACTGTAGGAAAAATAAAAAGAACTTAAGAGAAATTAATAGTGTCACTCAGCTCCTACTCAGTCTTTTGGCAACTCTGAAGCAGCCCCTCCCCTCGTCATTAAACTCGTGGGGCAGCTTTCTGAGATGTTAACCATTTGGGCTGTGAGTGCTTAATTTCCCCAGTAATTTACAAGAATGCTGAAAGACTCATTCTGAACAAAAGACTGTCACTTCCACCATTTGGGGAAACAATGTTTAAGTACACTCACAGCCATAAAAGCCATACTACAGCACTCTCCATTCACTTATCCATCCTCTATGGGTTATGATGTCTGCTACGACTGATGTTTCATTGAAAGATGGAGATAGCACAGTAAAGTTTGCCAATTAACTTCAGAGAGATGAGTCGTGTTGGCAGACTCCACCAGAAGGTTGACACACAATCATCCCAGGTCAGTGGGTGAAGTCATTCAAAAACAAGCCGTTAGAACCTAAGTGGCACAGACCACATCAAGTGATGTTGATTACAGTAGCTGCAGTGTTGTGTCAGGGAAGGAATACTTGGACTCATGTGTCACACTGTAAAATTGTTCCTCCACCTACAGGGATAGAATAGGACACATGGACCAGTGAGGAGCCCAGGAAAGAACCGAATGCAATAAGCTTCGGGGGCCAATCCTGTGGTGAAGATTCCCTCATAGGCCTTCCCCCACTCACTAGTCCATCCTTACCTCACTGTTCCTTAGGTGTCGCAGGAATTAAGAAATAGGGAAAGAAGGAACAACAATAGCAGACTCAGATTGGACAGAGGATAAAACCCTAATGTTTGCAGTCTTTTGCAACAAGTACTGCTCTGCTGTCTTTTGTTTTCTTTCCTACTCTGTGCAGATACCACTTGATGGCTGTCCCAAGACCCATATGAACCAACCTCCTGACCTGCGTATGAAGCCACAACCTCTAAAAGACAACCAGACCCACTACCGAGCCAACTGTCACGAAAGAAAAAAAAAATACACAACGCAGAGAATCACATACGAGAACTTCAGTCATCCGTCAGCATGATCAAGATTGTCGTACCAGTAATCATCATGGACATTGCACAAAGTGTAGACACCAGAAACAACATATTCTGTGAGCTGCTGAATATGTCAAGAAATGCCTTGTTTGCTGGAAAGAACATTTGCATGCCACACCCACCAAAGAAGATGGCTGCATTCCAGAACTCACTTGTGCACAAACATGGTGGTCCAGAAATCTTGGAGCATTAATCCCATCTTATGGTGTACATTCTTGCAACGCAAGGGGGAGCATGCACCATTATTGGACCTGAGTGCTGTACGGGGTTAGTGGATCCAACAAAGAACTTGAACAAAATCCAACAAGACATTCTTGATCTCTCAGCAAAATTACACCAGATGACTGAAGATAGTTCTTCATGGTTTGGAAACTGGTTAATTCAACAAATGACCCACTCCCATCACGAGGAAAGGACCATTCCAACCAGAAAAGACTATTACCCGTAAAAACTACACGGACCCTAGCTGCATGTCGGTTTCTGTGTCGACATGCACCCGTTACTACAGACAATCAACACAGAGCAAGTAAATGTGCCTGTAACGATCACAAGTTACAAGAACGAAACTTTGAAGTGTCTAAATTTGTATTTTGTGAGAGTTATTAGAACTCTCAAAGGGGGAACTGTGGGATTACAAATTTATAAAAAGTTATGTACATGGTGGTTTCTTACATTTTGTGTTGTAATCTAAGGGAATTAATTCAGGCAGACATTAACTTTTGGTCTGTGGGTATCTTCCTGTGTATTCGGCATGACAAGTTTAACAGCTGCCTTCCGTGTCTCTATGTTAATGTAAAGGTATGGGCTATACCGTCAGACTGATCTGATTAGCACTGATCTAATTAGCACCCCTTGCATTTGAATGACACTGTTATGCTGATTAGATCAGGGCTTGGGAAATGCTGGGAACAGACATTTTGTCTCCACCCATTGTCTCCACCTATACTGTTGAATGTATTTAACCGCAATGTATACTTGCTTAGGAGAGACTTGGATGACCACAGCAACGCAACGGACGTTCTCTCAATAAAGAGCAACCTCTGCTTAAAAGATATCCCAAGATCTCCTGGTCTTTACTTCGACAAGGAAAAAGATTTCCAACACACCTTAGTTGATAATTCAATATACTTTATTTTTTTCGACAAAACACCCCATGTTTCGGTAGTGACAGTAATGTGTTCGTAGACACATTACAGAATTTAACTTCCACACTAAAACATGTTAAAAAACTAATGCTAACTGTACTAAAATTGTTTATTTCCCCACAAATAAATGATTGTGATAATTTTATGTCACTACCAAAACAAAGATGACGTGTTACTTAAGTAATTTTTTTACTTTTTTCAAATTGAACATTAGTTATCAGACCAACTAACTCGCTGCATTCTGAAGAATCACAAAGAAAATGAGACTTTGTGGTTTGAATGTAATGTCATACTTATTTTTAAGGAACGGTAAGATACTACAATTGAATACTGTAAATAAGTGTACACAATCAATGCATGGAAGTAAAAGATGGATTATGTGGCACATACATACTAATAAAGCTCTTAACTAAAGTAACAGCATCAACTTTTTGCAAAAAACTGCATAATTTCATTAGAAAAAATGTGAAATGTAGCACACAGCCTGTTGGGAACACTTGGTCAACTCACCTTTGGAAGATTCAGCTGCTGGCAACCCAAACCTAATAAAACAAATCAGATTAAGATATATGGATGCTTCAAAACAAACATCACACATACATGGGTTAATGTAAATAGAGAAAGATGTGTATAAGTATATTGGATCCATGCATTAGGTCTTAAAGTGACAGCAGCCTAATATTTCTACTGATGTCTGTGTTTGTAATGTTCATCAAACAAATAAAAGAGAATAAAAATCATTCACTGCTCTTGACGGAATAACTTTTGCAACTTTGATAAGGATTAATCTATGTTTAATTTATACAGCAAAGACTATCCAGTATTATTTTACATTTGAATACTTTGAAAACTACTGTTACTGGTCTTTAATAACATTTTAAATGTATAGTATAGTTAGTAGCTGTGTAATTGAAATTGAAATTTTTACTAGTATCTAATATATTGGTGTCATAACTACCTGGTTTTGTAAAAACGGTTTCATGGCTGGTAAAAAAAAAATATATATATTTATAGCTGGTAAGTCCCCGGCCATTGGCAGATGAGGCAAATAATTAGTTTTAGGCCCTGTGCACAACAGATCCTGAACGTAAATGACAAATATCTTGTAAAATGTGCAGTCTGTACTCCTGCTGCCTATACAGAGTAGAATTTAAAAGCAAAAATTAAAAGTGAACGAGTGTTCACATCTTAACCCTCAAATAGCTCTTTAATGGTGTGTCAAAAAAAAAAAAAGTATGGACTAAGCAAAAGTTGCCCTCACAAAGATAACTATACAAGTACACACATTTAAAACGTTTTGATAAATGGTTATGTAGATGTGTGTTTTTACATTCAAAATAAGTGTGTGAGAATGGTTTTAAAATATAAAAGATGAAAATGTAAAGCTTACGCGAGAAATGTAAGCCACACCATAACACGTGTGATCACCGCACAAAATAATACATTTTCATAATTCTTGAGTCTTTGACCCTTATTTAAAGACATTTTTCTCTTTTAAAACAGCCAAACCTTGCTGCTCGCGCGGCCTTTTTCGTGTCCACAGTCGGTGGAACATTGAAGCGCTCCGCTCTCTTCTGAAGCCTCTGCAATAATAAAAAAAAAAAAAGAGTTTAAAACAAGAGCACATTTAACAAACTACTGAGATGGTTCTCCAAATCAAAGTGAATTTATACTCGATTATTAATGGTTGAACTATTTTATCATTTCAATAGTTTAAGGGTTCAAATAAACAGATGCTTTGCTTGGTCTATAGTCCTGCTATTTTTTTTTGCATTGAAATTGGAAACTCAAATTCCTCATTTTCATAACAGTATCGCCTGTCCTTCCAGATTGTAGGTTGTGTGCGTGTAGAGGGTTGTAATTTTTTACTTTCAAAGAAATAAATTGTTTGACTGAAACTGCTAACTAAATTTTACTGGTATTGGCACCATGACTAAATTTTTTTTAAAATAGTCATTAAATTTTTGAATTGGCTTGTTTTTAGTTCACATTCATTTAAGTTTAATAGTTTGCGTTTGTGCTCGTCAAAAATAGTTAAAAAAATATTGCTATTTAGATTTAATTAATTTTTACTTCAGTTTTAGAGTTAGTTTATTTATTTATTTCCAGTTAATAATTATAGTGCTTTAACAAATTTATTTCATTTAATTGCCAATATTTCTAATTTTCAACTAATATCAAAATAAATAAAACCTATTAGCTGGAATTGTCCAATCACAGAATAGCACACAAATTCATGGTGTTCCACATAAGAAAGCAAGTTTGACATGAGGGAAACAAATTCATTCTTGTGTGAACTAACACTTCATGTAATTAACCGCAGTAAATGATCCATATAAAAAGATCCATTAGATCATTACCTCACCAACTGTAGTAGGAGGACTCATCTTGACCAGTTTTTTCTCAGTCACCCTGAAATCATGAACACAATAAACAAACGGTTACAAAATATGTTAACAACAAGCCTCAGACAAAGCTAAAAGTTGCTCTTTCAAAAAAGCACTAGTGATAAAATACTAGTTTCTCCATTGTTTTGTTGAGATTGCAGTAACTTAAATAACAAATCAAAACAGAAAATCCAAAGATAACAGTTGAAGTTGTGAAGCACGCAGACAGAAAGCCATCTGTCAGAATGCCGAACCCAGTTCTCCTGCATCTTATGTGTCAAAATGCCTGACTTGAGGAGTATTCACATAAAAACGATCAGCTAGGTGATTATTAAAGCTAAACAGTTGTGAGAATAACGGACGTGCACGTATATCAGTATGGATCTGCGCATTCGGTCTTAAAGTGACAGCCGCCTAATGAACCTTCTGCAGTGGGGGTTTTTTTTGGGTGCAAAAAGTATAAAATTATGACCACTATAGTCAAATGGACTATTTTAAGGATGTCTTTACTACCTTTCCGGGCCTTGAAAGTGTTATGCGTGTTGCCTTCTATGTGGGATCAGAAACAGATGAGGAATAAGGGTTTTTTCTAGTAAAAAATAAAATAAAACTTTATATACTTTTTAACCACAAATGCTTGTCTTGCACTGCTCTGTGCCACGCATGACGGAATCACTTCAGAAAGGTAGGCGGAAGTACGCTGTAGGGCGAACTTCAGAAACCTCCGACATCGTTGTTTTAGCTTTTTGGTGTTTGACTTAGTTTTTGCATGTTCGCAGAGCAGTTCTAGATTAGCATTTGTGGTTAAACTGACGATTGTTTTGCTAGATAAGACCCTAATTCCTCATATGGGATTGAGTAGAGCCCTTTGAAGCTGCAATTTGGACCTTCAACCCATTGAACCCCAGTGAAGTCCACTACATGGAGAAAAATCCTGGAATATTTTCCTAAAAAAAACATAATTTCTTTTCGACTGAAGAAAGAACGACCAACATCTTTGATGACATAGATGAATTATTTTAAATTCTGAAGTGAACCAGTCCTTTAAGACAATTTGATTATATTAGGCTAGGTTTTCCATTGAATTGAGCTAAAACTGAAATGGGGGTGTGACATTACTCCATGTAATTCCATACTGAAATTTTAAAAACGTGACTCTCTGATTGACCACTATGTTCACACGATCATCAAATGTCCATGATTGTCTATAATGACAAACGCTTCAGAAGCACATTAGACAGAGACATCGCTGACACTCTTCACTGAGTACTTTCTGGTCCACCTTCGATACCATGACTAAAGTGCCCTTGAGCAAGACACCTAACCCCTAATTGCTCCCCTTGTAAGTCGCTTTGGATAAAAGCGTCTGCTAAATGATGGAAAATGTAAATGTAAAAATGTACTTGCACAGATACACACATCAGTCAAAGCGCTTTCAAATGCTCCGAATCATTTAAGCCAATCACAGATATCTGATGAACACGTGAACACAATGGCTAATCCGGTGTTCATGAATCCTCAACAGTGCGCAAAGCGTTACATTTGTAAAATTTCAGTACCAACTTAGTAGCGAAGTTTGTATTTTTGACAACACTAGTGAGAAGGGATGCCCACCATCTTTGAAAAAACCTGGTTGATTGCAAAATTGGCTTTATGTTGGCCTGACAAAAATGTTGTGAAGATGCATTAAGGAAGATATCTTTAATTAGAAACTAAAAAAAATATATAAAAAAAAAAAAAAAAAAAGGGAAGGACATACGTTTCAGGTGGACTAAACTCTTCTTTCTGGTCAGCACTCTCTTCTTTGGTAAAGGACTCCTAAAACACACGTGAAGTATGTTATGTTGAGCAAAGCAATCTTTATGACATCTGGAACTTCACAAGAAACATCATTTATTGATTTACACTTAATATTAAAACCCATCTCAGGTGATCTGATGGGCCCAAAACCTTTTGTGATCCGATTAATGAGAAAAAGAGCGGCAGTGAGAGATGCATGTGACCACACTGCTTTATAGTGCAAACTTTGAATTGTTTCGATGCTTCATGATCAGCAAAAAACCGCCTACTCACCTGTCAATCATCCACTGGCCACTGCTATCCTTAAAAATACAACTAGATAGGTGAGGTTTGTCAAGTAAACTAGGGCTGGGTGATATGATATATATACCTTGGCGACAATATAAAGTGTGTCCCACCATGTGTAAATACAGCCATGTTAGAGCAATAAAGAAGGATTCATGAATGGGATGTGTGTGATGTTAAAAGTTGATGTTATTAAAGGCAATAAGCCGAGAAAAGAGAAATTAATGTAGTATTTATAAACCAGAGAGACCGAAACCTGGCTAAAAATATGATTACTTTAAAGTTGCGATAGTCTTGTCTTACCTATTGTGATGCATATCCAAGTGAAACAGCTTCTCGAACAAGAAAATAATGTAGAGCTGGACTTGATATTGTCTATGGGGAATTGTTTGGACGTTTTTCATTGGTCGATCTCATGTGAGTGACAGGTTGACCAATCGGTGACAGTTACTTTGGTTAAAGATTACTAGGCACACAAATTTAAAATAAACGTCCACAAACTAATAAATACTGCAATATCTCAAAATAAGAATCATTCATTTTGATTTCATAGTGACTTTAAAAGGATTTACACCCCCAAAGTGATTGTTGCAAAAACATGCGCCTCATCCGAAAGGCAAAGGGGGAGGTGCTTAAATTTCTTGGTCATATTCTCAGTGTCACTCAGAGGTCCAGTTTCAAGTACAATACTCCTATCTACTGTAAACAAAATAAATTCCCTTTTGACATTTGTACTGGCTACTGCATCTAGACCACCAAGAAGACTATCAAAGAGATGAGTCTGACTGACAAAAATTAGTGCATGTAATGAGGCACCTATGGTGTGTTTTTTTTTTTCATGCTTTGGTTAGTAGGTTAGGTTAGTAAACCCAAAAATGAATGCCAACTCATTATTGGCCAAAGACGACGCATTGGTTTGATGCTGACGCAGGATGTGGCCAATAAGGAGTCGCCGTTCGGATGTATTAAATGAGAATGCCACAGAGGAGAATAAAGTTTGTTTTGTGCGCAAAAACAAATTACACGTTGCTTCATAACATTAAGGTTGAACAGTATGAATAGTAGGAAGAGATGATCGCTTAACGAGCCGCTTGAAGGCACATTAAAGAGACACTATACGACATTTATGGTTTAAACTTCTTTAAAAAAAAAAAATTGAAATTTTAAACTTGGTTTCACATCAAAAGTAACCTGCTCTGTTTTATCTGCCGACGAGTCTTTTTTCTCACTGCGTGAGAACATGATGTGTGGCGAGAGAGCGCATGACTTGTCGGACATAGAAACGGTAACCAAAGATGAACGAAGGTCTTACGGGTGTAGAACGACATGAGAGTAATCAGTGTCAGAATTGTAATTTTTGGGTGAACTAACCCTTTAACACACAGCAATACACTGACAGTGAGTGATGCATGCAGTCATGAAATCAGAGGACCCCCCCCCCTTCAAAAAATCCGGTCATGGCCATTTGTGAACAGCTGAGACAGATCTTAATATCAAGTGTAAACTGGTTGAGCACTTCAGAGAGCACACACACACACAGCGTATCACTTTTAAATAAAACAACACTGGAGCTACTAAATTCAGTGTGCAGTGATTTTAGCTTTTGCCTTGAAACTACTATGGAAATGCATTACATCCAGGATATCTTACCTCACCCTCACCATCACCATCCCCATACACTCCCAGGACTTCCTCTTCATTCACTTCTTCTAAAAAAACAAGCGCACACACATTTTAAATGTTCAACAGTCAGGGTTTAAAAAGAATACCCGATAACTGAAGGTGAAAAACCGTGGCAGTAACATATCTACTCACTATATAAGTTCATGATGGTTTAAGAGTCAAATTATTTCCTACCACTTTGCATCTCTATCAGAGCCCCTCCCCAAAATAGTAAAGAGGGCCCCACAATGAGAGAAGTGTGTAACCGCTCTGATTTACGTTCACATTTATCAAAAGGAAAAAGGGTTTGATATAAGACATCTAAGAACATAATTGTAATCAGATCCGTTAAAGAAGAAAAAAAGACCCATACTCGAAATTGGTACTCTGCATTTAACCCATCCCAAGTGCACACACACCCGGAGAAGCGCCCGGGGAGCAATTAGGGGTTAGGTGTCTTGCTCAAGGGCACTTTTCTTTAGTCATGGTATTGAAGGTGGAGAGAGTGCTGTTCATTCACAATCCCAACCTTCAATTCCTGCCGGCGTGGGAATCGAACCAGCAACCTTCAGGTTACAAGCCCGACTCCCTCACCACCAGGCCATGACTACCCCTACTGGACTGGACCATGAAGTAGAAAGCATAAATGAAGGACGATATCTTGCATTAGAAATCACCTACCATGCTCTTCCAGGTAAGCCTGCAGCCGGGCAATTAGATCGGCTTTATTTCCTTTGGCATCCAGCCCTCGAGCGGTACATTCTAGCTTCAGCTCAGCCAACTGAGGAGATTATATCATTTTTTAATGACTGGAGTGACATTTATCAACCACAAATAGCAGATCTGCTGTATGCCAATGCTTTGTCAGGCCGGCCATGCTGGCATCTGAAAAAACATGGCTGCTTCTACATAGATAAAGTCATAAACTAAACTGAATGCAATATGAAATTTCTACATTTCTAGAAACAAAGAAAAAGACAGACAAAAAGACGAAGGTTTTTTTCACGGTGTCGGTTAATTTAAGATGAAAAAAAGTCAACTACGACGTAACAAAGTTAGAAATCCTAATACATTAGCACGTGATGCAGTAGATGGTCAAATTCTAAAGAGCTTATCTCAGGCTCATATAGATTTAGATTAAGGCTGTGCAATTAATCGCAATTTTGAGCACATGCAATTTCTAAATCGCACAAGTCTGCAATTTTATTTGTTAATTTATTTATATTTTCATTGAGAATACTGCAACGTTACTGTGCGCATGTTTAAGATGTTGACCAATCAGAGCTCGCTCAGCACAAATTAGAACAAAGCAAAGCGGGAGAAGAGAATAGGCAAACGGGAGGAAAGAGGAAAAAATATGGATGCAGTTCAGAATAAAAAGAGAAATTCAACATCAGTCGTTTGAGAGAGTTTTGGATTCAAACACTGGACAAAAGACGCCAACTCGCACTTATTTCACACAAGTTGCTGTATCAGAAATGTAAGGCGGACGTTGAATACGAGTTTAAGCAGGTGAAATAATTGTAATTTATTTTGTTGTCTGTTTTTAAGACACTTTTTTTTTTACAGTTTTGTTTATCAAGCAGTTAATCTACTGTACAGTGTTACTTCATTCACTGAAATACAGTTTTGATGTTTACTTATTATGACTGGAATTTCAGGTTAGTTAACCTTAATTTATTTGATGTTGTCTGTTTTAAAGACAGTTTTGTTTATGAAGCTGTAAATACAGTTACTTCATTGTGAAACATTTTGTTATGCACTTCTTGTGCACTGAATACATTCAAAATGTAGCATGTTTGAAAAAGCAAAAACAATTACCAAAATTGCAAAATAAATCGCAATTGCAATATTGATTTAAAAAAAAAATAAAAAAAAAAAAAAATAAATCGCAATGTGATTATTTTGTCCATATTGCATAGCCCTAATATATATGTATATATATATATATATATATATATATATATTATATATATATATATATGCGCATGAATGTGTGTGTGTGTATTTATATGTATATAAGGAGTATAATAAGCCACTGAAGAGCAGACTGTAGTACTGTAGTCTCTGAATGGTGGGGAACAATGTAAAAGGAGCGTTTTTACAAGAGTTTTAAAGTCTGAGGTAAACGCTGTTTAAGTAAACATGAACTTATGTTTTAAAACGAAAGCGAAGAATGAAAGACACACAGACACTGGAGTCAAAACGCTGTCTGTCTATAGGAAGCTCACTGCATTTCAAGAAACAGAAATGCTGAATGAACCTTGAAACGTTACATCTATTTTTACTTGATCAACTTATCACAGTTTACGGTTTCAGTCATATCCAAACACTAAGTAGAAAGTTAAACAGTCCTTTGTACTAGTCTCTTACCTTGAGTTTATGCAGCTCCACGACTTCCGCCATTTTCTTGAAGAGGTTTGTATTCGGAAATCTGCTTCCTTCCGGTTTTAACGCGATTTAGGACAATTTTGCGGAGCAGCGCCAACGGTCGGCCAGAGGACTTTAGTTAAAGGGATAGTTCACCCAAAAAAAGAAAATTCTGTCAACACTGACTAAAAATTGATCTAAATAATGACGTTATTGTTTTCTGTTGTTCCTGCTTCGTTTCATAATTGATTAAATTTTCTGTTAATTACCGCGAAGCTGCTTGCGCACAAACAAAGCGTTAAAACAGCAGCGAAAATCAAAATTATGACATACAAAGTCAATTATGAGCATGTTTTTCTGAACGTTTAATTAAAAAAAAGTCAGTTATGACAAAAAGTCATGACATGAGATTTTTAATACCTTTTATTCTCATAATTATGAATTAGTAATTCATAAACATTTAACGTCATAATATAAAAGTCAAAAATCAGGGCGGAGTATTTCGACTCAATATGTCTCATCTCATAATTTCAACTTTTTTTTACATCATAATTATGATATTGTATGCCATAATTTCAACGCAATTTATTACGTCATAATTATGACTTAAAAGTCAAAAATAGGGCGTAGTAAATGTCCTAATTTCTACTTAATATGTCATAATTATGACGTTTTGATTTTTTATGATTTTTTTCTGAAGTGTACGAAATGGACTTCCACAGGAATAGAGTCAGCCAAATCTGTTTTGCTGTTATTATAGTTTCAACTGATAATTCTCGCGCGTTAGGACCGTAAAGAGGGCGGGCGTTATTTTTCTCGCTCAGCTCATTGGTTAGACACAAGTTGTCGGTTTTTACGTCATGTGGGAGGAGGCCTTTGTTGTTTCAAATCAGTTCGTTGGTTTTACATTAGGCTGACGTTTCTTCTTACGGTTGGAGGGCGGGGCCTGTTTTTTGTGCTTTGTCGCGAGGGCGTGTTGTTTGAAACGCGGGAATTGGCGGTATTGATGTTGAGTTGTGACAAGAGTTTCGGTCGCCCGTTTTTTTTACGTATTAAATTAACGATTTTAATGTTTCCGATCGCCGTTTTGCAACTAAAAGTACTCTCGTCACACATCTGTTGTTTTAAGTAGATTTAGAGTGGAATATTCCCCGCAAAAGGGGGAGTTTGACATGGAGTCCTTTCAGAAAGTGGAAAAGATTGGTGAGGGGACATACGGGGTGGTTTATAAAGCCAAAAATAAAATCACTGGAGAGACTGTTGCGCTGAAGAAAATTCGATTAGACACGTAAGTGCTTGTTTTTGTGTAGTCGTGAAGCCATTCAGATTTAAACAACTCGCATACAGTCACAGTCTGAACTGTACTTCATGTTTACGAATGATAAAATGATCTCTTTCGTGATTTGCGAGCAGAAGTGCTTTAATAAGTAAGTTCACCTCTTTGAGAGACGATCTGTCAAAGCTGTTGCACTGGATACTTAAAACACTTCAGTGTTCGTTTACATTAAATTCAGATAATGATAACACTTTACATGAGCCTTTTTTACATAAGGTCTTAATATAGGTTCATAAATGTACTGCTGTTCATTGTTAATTCATATTTGTTGAAAATGCATTAACAATGTTTATATAAAGGGCCTACAACTCGAAATTTATAACGTGTAGGTGGAAATTAACATTAACCTATGCTGTTAAATTGCTCATTACTATTTTGTGGTATCTGCTTTGACTAGTCTTAAAGGGGCGGTTCACCCCAAAATGAAAATTGTCCCATAATTTACTCACCCTCGAGCCATCCTAGGTGTATATGAGTTTCTTCTTTCAGCCAAACTCAGTAGGAGTTATGCTACTGAATATCCTGGCTCTTCCAAGCTTTATAATGGGAGTGAATGGTACCTTAGATTTTGAAACCCCCCAAAAAGCGCATCCATCCATCATTAAAGTAATGCATACGGCTCCAGGGGGTTAATAAAGGCCTTCTGGAGCAAACTGCTGTGTTTTTGTAAGACAAAAATCCATATTGGCTTCCGGTAACGGCCGTACTCGAGTCTAGTTCTGGCGGAAGAGTGACATCTGACCCGACGCATGTTGCAGGAGAAGCGTAAACTTAGGTGAGAGTAGACAAACAAATAGGGCTGGGCGACAAACTCAAGCTCCTCTTCTCTCATATTCGTGACTGGTGTTTTGTTTTGCTCTATCCTCTGGATTGCCTTCAAAATCTAAGGTGCCATTCACTCCCATTATAAAGCTTGGAAGAGCCTGGATATTCATTAGCATAACTCTTACTGAGTTTGGCTGAAAGAAGAAACTCATATACACCTAGGATGGCTTGAGGGTGAGTAAATCATGGGGTGATTTTCATGTTTGGGTGGCTGTTAGATGAGGTAAACTAAGTCATATAAACAGACGTTGAATGTGTTTGATTGACATGATTATTTGTTTGGTTTCAGGGAAACTGAAGGTGTTCCCAGCACTGCCATTCGCGAGATCTCTCTGCTAAAAGAGCTCAATCACCCAAACATAGTCAAGTATGAGCAATGTCTAAACCTTAGTCCTATTCATGATTTTAACCAGTGCATAACTAGTCCTGTGTCAGTGCACAATTCTAAACAAACTTAAGTCTCACAGTGGCTGTTTTCTCGTCCACAGGTTGCGTGATGTGATACACACAGAAAATAAACTTTACTTGGTGTTTGAATTTCTTCACCAAGACCTGAAGAGGTTTATGGACTCGTCCTCTGTTGCTGGCATATCCTTGCCGCTCGTGAAGGTGAATTTAGGGCTGCGTTTGCACTGCAAGTCTTAATGCACAGATCTGGGGCCTCATTTATAAAAACTTTGAGTATAAACCTTACTGAACGTGAATGGCCTCCGAAACACTTTCAAGATGGATATAATCCGATCACTCACTTCAGACAAGAGTAAATGGAACCGTTTTAACAAGTCGAATCGATATGACAGGATGACCAAGTGTAAACAGGCCCATGCACTGATGCAACTTGTCTGAGTTTTTTTTTCTCACTCAACAATGCTTTTGGGAAATGCAGCCCACCGCTGTTAAACATCCAAGAAGGTGTGGTAAAAATGTGGGGAATATTGTGTCTAACGTCTGTCTATTTGTTCAGAGTTACCTGTTCCAGTTGCTCCAGGGATTGGCCTTCTGTCACTCCCATCGGGTTCTTCACAGGGATCTCAAACCCCAGAATCTCCTCATCAACGCTCAGGGCGAGATCAAACTGGCTGACTTTGGTTTGGCCAGAGCGTTTGGTGTACCTGTACGGACTTATACACATGAGGTGAGAGGCAGAAGACTACGTAGTCGTGGCCTAATGGTGAGGGAGTCGGGCTTGTAATCTGAAGGTTGTTGGTTCGATTCCCACGCCGGCAGGAATTGAAAGTGGGGATTGTGAATGATCAGCACTCTCTCCACCTTCGATACCACGACTAAAGTGCCCTTGAGCAAGACATCTAACCCCTAAATCTTTGTCTGCCAAATCAATAAATGTTCATGTAAATGCTCTGTGTGTTTCAGTCCTATTTCAAGTGGAATCATATTGAGCATAACATTGCATTTGCTACAGTTGAAACCTCTTTTCAGGTGTTCACTGGGAATTAGAGCTACACAATTCTGGATAAATTGAGAGTCACAAACGTAAGCTGCGTTTACATGGACCCTAATAATCTGATTGTAATGTACCAGCAGCACAATCGGAATAAAAACATGTAATCACGTCAATCGGAGTGGAATGGATTGGCCAGATCTGATTAAAATTTCACTCTTTTGTAATTCTATTGAGAGGACATTTAAACGCTTGATTGGATTGAAAACCGAAACTGAAGATTACTCCACATGTGCAATGGCCTAGAAACATTACATACCTTCTGGGTAGTCATGGCCTAGTGGTGAGGGAGTCGGGCTTGTAACCTGAAGGTTGTTGGTTCAATTCCCACGCCGGCAGGAATTAAAGGTGGGGATTGTGAATGAACAGCACTCTCTCCACCTTCAATACCATGACTAAAGTGTCAACAAGAGCAAGACACCAAACCCCTAATTGCTCCCCTTGTAAGTCGCTTTGGATAAAAGCGTCTGCTAAAAAATGATGACAAAAACAGCGAAATGACGTATGACATGGAGAACGAGCTGTTTTTCCCGTTGAATAAGTGTCCCGTCATTCTGAAATTCCCTTTCCATTCATCGTCTGTGAAGTGGAGGAGGATGACGTCCCATCAGTCCTTGTTTCAGACTCTTATCCACAGACGACAGACTCTTTTACTGCTTGATAAATACGAGCAGTATGACTCAATGGCTCATTTGCTCATTGTCGCCTAATTAGAATCTGATCTGCAACTGACTTAATTTGATCATTTTTCATAGGTGGTAACTTTGTGGTACAGAGCTCCAGAGATTCTCCTGGGATGTAAATATTATTCTACAGCTGTTGACATCTGGAGTTTGGGCTGCATCTTTGCTGAAATGGTATTATTGTTTGTTTTATGTACACATCTTATCTTTTATTGATGGCTGAAGATGCTTATTTATTTTATGGCTTTTCATACCAGATTACTCGGAGGGCATTGTTTCCTGGAGACTCTGAAATAGACCAGCTCTTCCGAATATTTCGAACATTGGGCACTCCAGATGAATCTATATGGTCTGGAGTCACCTCAATGCCAGACTACAAACCCTCCTTTCCGAAGTGGGCACGACAGGACCTGTCTAAAGTGGTGCCCCCTCTGGATGAAGATGGCCGAGACCTCCTTGGGGTAAGAGGGCAACCAAGTTTATGTAGTATCACAGCTTGACTGGGGTTGGTGAAGCTACTTTGTAGTTAACATTTATTGAGCTGTTTGCAGTTTGACAGGATGCAGTCAAGCTGCACTACACTTCAGTATAAAGGGGCAGTCACATTGCAATTTTCCTTCCATTGACTTCCATTCAAACTCATGCGAATGCTCGTGCTAAAAGTTTCACATATCACTGCGTTCCAAAGTTCGAGATTGGTGATCTGTGAATTCGCATCACGTGATGATGTGCGACCAGTAGATCGATTTGTCACGGCATGACCTCTTGGCTGAATTAAAAGAATATTTTTGCAGTAAAGTTGAGTAGGTTGTATATTTTTACAGTTTGAATGTATAACTATAGGAAGAATTCGTGTTTATAAAAAAGTGACGTCATATCACAACCGTTGCGGCATCCGATAAAATTCTAGTGTGACCATGGCTTAAGACTGCAGTAAACCGAGGGTAAACTACTGTTTTTGCTAATGACCATAAATTTACATCCTTTTTTTCCCCCATCCACAACAGGAGTTAGACATTCTGACTAAATATAAATATAAGTTGTAATATTATGTTTATTTTGTTTAAATATCTGATTTATCTTATATAGGATGCTTTCTGTTGAGTAATTAACTTGTAGCAAACATCTCATAATAATGACTTAATATCTCATAATATTAAGAAAGTTTCTCATAATAATGACTGAGTATCTCATAATAATGACTGAGTATCTCATAATAATGACTGAGTATCTCATAATAATGACTGAGTATCTCATAATAATGACTGAGTATCTCATAATAATGACTTAGTATCTCATAATAATGACTTAGTATCTCATAATAATGACTGAGTATCTCATAATAATGACTTAGTATCTCATAATAATGACTTAGTATCTCATAATAATGACTTAGTATCTCATAATAATGACTGAGTATCTCATAATAATGACTGAGTATCTCATAATGACTTAACATCGCATAATAATGACTTAACATCTCATAATAATGACTGAGTATCTCATAATAATGACTTAACATCTCATAATAATGACTGAGTATCTCATAATAATGACTTAATATCTCATAATAATGACTTAGTATCTCATAATAATGACTTAGTATCTCATAATAATGACTGAGTATCTCATAATAATGACTTAATATCTCATAATAATGACTTAGTATCTCATAATAATGACTTAGTATCTCATAATAATGACTTAATATCTCATAATAATGACTGAGTATCTCATAATAATGACTGAGTATCTCATAATAATGACTTAGTATCTCATAATAATGACTTAGTATCTCATAATAATGACTTAGTATCTCATAATAATGACTTAGTATCTCATAATAATGACTGAGTATCTCATAATAATGACTGAGTATCTCATAATAATGACTGAGTATCTCATAATAATGACTTAACATCTCATAATAATGACTTAACATCGCATAATAATGACTTAACATCTCATAATAATGACTGAGTATCTCATAATAATGACTGAGTATCTCTAATAATGACTTAACATCTCATAATAATGACTGAGTATCTCATAATAATGACTTAACATCTCATAATAATGACTTAGTATCTCATAATAATGACTTAGTATCTCATAATAATGACTTAGTATCTCATAATAATGACTGAGTATCTCATAATAATGACTGAGTATCTCATAATAATGACTGAGTATCTCATAATAATGACTGAGTATCTCATAATAATGACTGAGTATCTCATAATAATGACTTAACATCTCATAATAATGACTTAACATCTCATAATAATGACTTAACATCTCATAATAATGACTTAACATCTCATAATAATGACTTAACATCGCATAATAATGACTTAGTATCTCATAATAATGACTTAGTATCTCATAATAATGACTTAACATCGCATAATAATGACTTAACATCGCATAATAATGACTTAACATCGCACAATAATGACTTAGTATCTCATAATAATGACTTAACATCTCATAATAATGACTGAGTATCTCATAATAATGACTTAACATCTCATAATAATGACTTAGTATCTCATAATAATGACTTAGTATCTCATAATAATGACTGAGTATCTCATAATAATGACTTAGTATCTCATAATAATGACTGAGTATCTCATAATAATGACTTAACATCTCATAATAATGACTTAACATCTCATAATAATGACTTAACATCTCATAATAATGACTTAACATCTCATAATAATGACTTAACATCGCATAATAATGACTTAGTATCTCATAATAATGACTTAACATCGCATAATAATGACTTAACATCGCACAATAATGACTTAGTATCTCATAATGACTTAGCATCTCATAATAATGACTTAGTATCTCATAATAATGACTTAGTATCTCATAATAATGACTTAACATCGCATAATAATGACTTAACATCGCATAATAATGACTTAACATCGCACAATAATGACTTAGTATCTCATAATAATGACTTAACATCTCATAATAATGACTTAGTATCTCATAATAATGACTGAGTATCTCATAATAATGACTTAACATCGCATAATAATGACTTAACATCTCATAATAATGACTTAGTATCTCATAATGACTGAGTATCTCATAATAATGACTGAGTATCTCATAATAATGACTTAACATCTCATAATAATGACTTAGTATCTCATAATAATGACTTAGTATCTCATAATAATGACTTAATGACTTAGTATCTCATAATAATGACTGAGTATCTCATAATAATGACTGAGTATCTCATAATAATGACTGAGTATCTCATAATAATGACTGAGTATCTCATAATAATGACTGAGTATCTCATAATAATGACTTAGTATCTCATAATAATGACTTAGTATCTCATAATAATGACTGAGTATCTCATAATAATGACTTAACATCGCATAATAATGACTTAACATCTCATAATAATGACTTAGTATCTCATAATAATGACTGAGTATCTCATAATAATGACTTAACATCTCATAATAATGACTTAGTATCTCATAATAATGACTTAGTATCTCATAATAATGACTTAATGACTTAGTATCTCATAATAATGACTGAGTATCTCATAATAATGACTGAGTATCTCATAATAATGACTGAGTATCTCATAATAATGACTGAGTATCTCATAATAATGACTGAGTATCTCATAATAATGACTGAGTATCTCATAATAATGACTGAGTATCTCATAATAATGACTGAGTATCTCATAATAATGACTTAACATCTCATAATAATGACTTAACATCTCATAATAATGACTTAGTATCTCATAATAATGACTTAATATCTCATAATAATGACTTAGTATCTCATAATAATGACTTAGTATCTCATAATAATGACTTAGTATCTCATAATAATGACTTAGTATCTCATAATAATGACTTAGTATCTCATAATAATGACTTAGTATCGCATAATAATGACTTAGTATCGCATAATAATGACTTAACATCTCATAATAATGACTTAGTATCTCATAATAATTTGAATACTTTCGTAGGGCTGTAAAATAAAATTTTCAAACCCAATTCAAGCTAGGCTTTCAAATATAAAGAATTATTGGTTATCGGTATCTGCCAAAATGTTCATATTGGTGCATCCCTAATATTGGATCCTGCTTTCAGTCTTAAAGTGACAGCAACCTAATAGCAGCTGCTGTGTGTCATTAACATTAATCAAAGAATATCATTAAAGAATTGAATAAGTTTTGTGCTATGATGGGTAAATTTAAATTTGATTACAGCTTCTGTGCCTAAACTTTGTTCAGATGTATTTATTTGTGCTATTGCTAATTTGAAAATTGCTTTAGTAATTTTTGAAATTTATAGTAGTCCAGTTTTTTTGTTCATGGAAATCGGCTGTAACAAAACGTTTTGCCAAGACACAGAATAAATATGTTTGATATAAATGTTTGACTAAATGTTTTTATCTTATTGGAATAAGAATCATAATCCGTAAGCAGAATCGGAATCGATTCGGAATCCATCCTTATTTTTAACCATGCGATTGAATTTTACACCTCAACCCACAATCTATTTCATCTGAATATTTCCAGTTTTTAACGTCTGTTTTTTGTTTTGTCCACAGCAAATGATGATCTATGATCCTAACAAGAGGATCTCAGCAAAAAACGCCCTCGTTCATCGGTTCTTCCGTGACGTCACCATGCCAGTGCCTCCGTTACGCCTGTAAGGACTCCAGTACTTCAGCACCAATGGACTGAGTTTTGGGTCCACTTTTTCTGAGAACTATTTCCCAGCTGTTCGGAAGTTCAGTTTTATAATCTATGAGCAGTTGCACCTTTTCTCAAGTCTTTCTGGTTTATTTTAATCTGAAGTTTATCCACTGCAATGTTTGATTTTCACTGGAAAACTTTTGCGCTAATAGTAAGAATTTCATTAAAATTACCTGGAAGATGTAGATTTGCATAGACGAGATGTGGTTCCTCATCCTCGTAGTTTGGAGATGACATTCCAGTGCCAGAGTCCAATGTAACATGTGAAATTGTGTTATTCACAAATGCAATAAGTACATATCACATCGATTGCAGTGTACCAGCCTTAAACCAAATCAAACCGTTTACA
The DNA here is from genome assembly GCA_037194245.1 of Opsariichthys bidens. Taxonomy (NCBI): domain Eukaryota; kingdom Metazoa; phylum Chordata; class Actinopteri; order Cypriniformes; family Xenocyprididae; genus Opsariichthys; species Opsariichthys bidens. The sequence continues at coordinate 4,105,752 of CM074312.1, read as the reverse complement.
CTGCCAGTATCTTTTTAAAAAAAAGATTATATTCTATTAGTTATTTTAAAACTGATTTCTGTTGGTTTCATAAAACATATCTCTCTGCAACTTCAATTAAACTCATGTTACAGCTTATTTACATATTGTTTCCACATTCTTTTAGAGCTCTTTTTCGAAGCACCTTTTAAACGGCAATAAACATAATGTAATAAAACCACAAAGTTTCATTTAAAGCATCATTTAAAATGGGGTCTCTTCTCTGTATAAAATGCCAGTTAGGTAAGTTTAATGTCACTTTGGAGAAGTCGATAGATATTTTTGATAGTCAATGTAATGATATTGCTCAAACTGTAAAATAAATAATTTAGCAAAGTCATACATTTAATGTGAAATCCGAATCAGTTTCTTTTTTGTGTTTCTTTAAGTTTTACTTCTGCAGCACTACTTAAAATATTAGCCGAAAACTATTTTAAGTTTAAGATTATTTTAAGCTTAATGTTTGCACTGCGTGTAAATGAACGTACGCCGGTTGCTGCGTTTGCAATGAAGTGTATGCTTAAAAATACATTTGAGAAGAGGCCTTGTACAAGCAGGTTTATCTGGATGGCCAGGAAAGTTTTAAATTAGTTTGCGCCAATGCTGGGTTTTAGGCACCATAAATGTGGGTTGGCTTTTACCATCTGTGTTTGAGAAAGTTACTTTTAAAAGTAATTCATTACAATGTTGCGTTACTCCCTAAAAAAAAGTTACTAATTGACCCTTGGCAAACAGTTTGATTGACAGGTGATCTAACCAATCATAACCCAGAATCTGCCATTTTGTCCCACAAAGCAGTCAGGGGAGTTAATAGATTAACGTTGGTGAACTTGAACTTGAAAAATTGAGTGTATTCACGCCTTTTCTCTAGTATGAAGAGATGATCGGTTCACGAGGAGCCGCAGCGATCTGTCACGACACATTAAAGAGACACTATACACTATTTATTGTTTAAACTTCTTTAAAAAGTTACAATATCTTAAATATTAAACTGTTTCATACGGTGTCAGTGTCCTCTTTGAGCCGCAATGTATTTTTCACTGCGTGAGAACATGATGTGTGGCGTGAGAGCACATGGGTTGTAGGGCATAGCAACAGTAACTAAAGGGGGCGGGTCTTTGCGAAGGGTCAATTGCTTTACATTACTTTTACGTTACTTTTTCTCACCTAATCTGGGCTGTTTGTTTTTTTTTAATAACAAAAAAGTTTGCTTTTTGCCAAATGTTTTTCGTCACTTTCACAAATGCATATTTACGCCTGTACAGTAGAGGGCGCAGCTTAAACGAACCTTTCAGCTGTGCCGCCATTCTGATTAAACAATAGAATACTTGAGGAAGTTCAACACATTTATTTATAAATCTAAAGTATATATTTTTTGCTTATTAGTATGTTTGAATTTGATCATTGAAGGTTATGCTCAACTCTGTATTTTTACCGCTCTTTTCACGTAGTCGCGATGTTATATTGTGTCATATCTATCAAAATAAAACTTAAAACGTAGACTACATTGGTTTTTAAGTCATATGCTTATGTTGAATTTTATTCTTGTAAAAACAGATACATAAAGTATTGAATGAAACTGTCTCGAAACATCAGTCAAATACTACATTTATTTCACTTCAGCTGTAATAAAGTATCCAAACGCAGCGCCAACGCCACTACAGGAAGCAGAAAGTGTCCAATTTCAGGCTCCTCCCTGACGGCTTTGTCGGATAAAATAGCGGATATGCGTTATGATTGGTTAGATCGCCTGTCAATCAAACTGTTTGCGAAGGGTCAATTCAGCGCATCTTCCAGCAGAGTTCATTGACTGCTCGTTGAGTGCTGTTTTATGTCTGTCTGCATGTTTGAGTACAATTTACATTTCCTTACTATGGTAAATTTATCAACATTAACTCTCCATGTCTTCTTTCAGCATTGTGCATCTATTAAACACTTAACAGTAGTGGGATCGGTTGTAACCGCACTCTTTTCTTTGATACTCATCGACACTTTGATAAATGGTATTTCTGCTTGATTTGAAGCAGTTTAAAGTTTGAGACTTGAGATTAAAGCTGACCATCTGTATCGACGCAACCGAACCGCGCAAGACTCCAGTGTGTAAACTGTCACCAAACTCGCGGGCACGATCATGGTGGCGGTAACGCGCACGAACACGTGACCGTGGTGGTCTTGGTCAAGGAGGTCACGGCAGTGGCAGTAGTGTCTCTCCTTAAAAACCACGGTCAACGATGCTAAAAGCGCCTTTGATTTCATTTTCCTCTAAACCACTAGATGGCACAAAAACTTGCCCTTCCACTTTTCGCTTTCCAATAACTGAAGAACATGTAAAAGTATTTGGGGTCAAACGCGCCTTTGCTGTTGGGGCGAAAGTCACAATTAACATGATGATAAACTGCTGACATTTCCATTTGTTGACGTGACATGGTTAGTCTCAGAAATATCATATTAAGTTTGGTGTCCACCTAAGAGATTATCATATTTAAAAGTGATCTTATAATAAGATACCATCTATTTTTACTACTGTACATCTCTATTAAATTATTATGGGATGCCCTTCAATGCTTTCAAACTTTTTTTTAAATTTTTAAGACATTTTTATATTAACATATTTTAATTACAATATATTTAATTCATTTTATTTATCAAAATAAACAGAAAATAGTACAAAGTGATTGTTTTTGAGCAAGTTTTAACTTAGACACTTTTAAATATTATTTTAGAACCACTGATAGAACATTTCTTGTTATGATAATAAAACCATATGGTTCTTCATGAAGACAGTTGTGTGACTGCATCATGAAAGCATGATGGAATGAAATCAAACACTGTGGCTCTTGTTTAATGTAAGCTGCTCTCAGAGATGTTGTATTTTTAGCACTGGTTAAACAAGAGCAGTTTTGCATGGACACCAAAGTTTTGACACAGAATATTGAAAAATGCCTTCTAAAACTCTATGTGCCCTTCACTAACATTTGAATGATGTTTGTCTAGTCAGATGAAATCAGTGAAACTCATTTGTCCCTTTTGGTTCTTAATTCTCTCAATTTTACAATTGTACAGTTATGTCAATAATATGTAAATCCTCGGTCGACTACAGTCCAGATTCGGTCGTACGGTACAGTGAGAACATTTACTGTATTGGCAGCAAACTCTGTTCTAGGCTCCAGCACAAAACCTCACGGTCGTGTCATATCTTCACCACACATATTGAAAATCCACTGAAGAAATTCTATTACAAACATTATGGATTTTATGTCTGTTACATGCTGTGAGAGTATTTTCTCGTAATGTTTCTGTAACATGTTTAATTCAGCAACAAGGCTGATTTGAAACATGTATTTTGCATTGTTTGCTGAATAAACTGACTGTTAAACTGATACTATTGTGTTCTGGTGATTAAACCAAATGCTCTCATGATGTGTTCAAATGCTGTTTTGAAACAATGATTGAAAAGAACAATGTAGAAAGAAAATGTAAACCTGGAATGAACAATTTCATGGCCCCAAACAAACAGGAACAAGGCAGGCCGGCCTGGGTGAGGATCAAGATTTTAATGTTGTTTATATGTCTAAGTGATGTTTTTAATATGCTTTAAGTCAAACCATATTCAAATTCATCAGTCAACACCATTACTAAGTATTTTCTCCTTATAACTGAACTGGAAAAAAAGTCTCGCATGCGATTTGAAATTGCAGATGTTCTCTATGTCACAAATGTTGTAACCAATCCCAGCAATGTGCGGGTGGGCATTTCATCTATGCTGCAAAGCAGGGAATCTCAAAAGAAGCCAGATTATGCTAGTATTTTTCTGTTGATATGAAAATTTATGGGTGTTACGGTCGGTGGTTTTGGTCTGTTTCGTTTTGCCGCTCCCTTGCTCTTTCTCTCTCTTAGGTGGACCCACACAGTAAAATCCCAAGAGTTAAATCAACTCTGCTCAGATAACATTTGGTCCCTCTCTAAATAGTGTTAATGTCTTTTATCTTCAGTTGATTTCATCTAAGACTGTGGCTGAAGTCAGTTGTAGTCCTTGTGTTTCTCTATTCTTCAGTGATTCTGCTTGTTAACAGCAGGTGTTCATCATTAATGTTCAGTCATCGCTTAATCAATCACTTAATTATCTCATTAACTTTAACTCTGTTCAGTGTTACTTTAACACTATTTAGAGAAGGCCCAAATGTTATCTGAGCAGAGTTGATTTAACTCTGGGGTTTTTACTGTGTAACAGTTCGTGATGGAGAATCATCATTGATTGAGGATGACTTATAAAGACGCCAAAAGTAGAGACGACAGATTTTGTCTTTTTGTTTTTGTAATGTTTTTTCCCTTAGTTGTTGTCCGTTCTGTTAAACTTGTTATTTGGTTGTCATGTTCGTCATTATCGTGATACGTTGGTTGTGAGTGAGAAAGTAAATGCATTTGCTTGTTCACGTCGTTTCTTGTTTATGTTACGTAATCCTTTGATTTTTTTTTTTGAGAGGTTGTAACAATGGGTACCCATCAAACCCACCAAATGCTTTAGGGGTTCTGTTAAAAGTCAATGGGTTAAGGGGAGGCAAGAGAGACGCGGCGTCCTGCTGTAACTTTACCTACGGGAGTCACTGTTAGACAGTGTTGCTTTATAAAAAACTTCTTAATGTCACATTTTATTTAATATTTGAGTTGTTTTATTTTTGTAATATCGATTATTTTCTCATCCAGTTTTCTGCCTCCCTTGCCTAATGGGAGGAATCGCCCCTGCTGAAGATTTGTTTGATTGAGATATGAATTTGATATGGCTACTTTGGACTGAACTCAAAAGAACGAGGACCTGATGACCACCGTACAGTTCCATAAGCAATTCAGGGTACATCTAAAAATGGAAAAGTTTTTCCTTTGTGTTTTTCATGTACAGATGACGGTACCCGTTGACATGTATCTGCAAAAACAATGATGCCACTTTGCCACTTTGCTTTTTGAAGTTTGAAGTGTCTGTGAAGTTATAGCTCAAAATACCCCATAGATCATTTATTAAAGCTTGTCAAATTTGCCCCTATTTGGGTGTGAGAAAAAAAAACGGCGTTTTTGTGTTCCTTTAAATGCAAATGAGCTGCTGCTCCCAGCCCCCTTTCCAGAAGAGGACGGAGCTTTAACAGATCAACAACAACAAAGCTAGAGAATCTCACACAGCCAAAATGAGGATTGTCAGTAACGGTGTTCAGCCTTACATTGTTCAAACCGGAGTCGACACTGATGGAGAGACTCAAGAAGAAGTTACAACTTTTAGAATGAAACTGGACACTTCTGAACGGTTAGTGGATAAATTTATGTAGTTGCTCTGGAGTTTATTCAACTCATCACTAGCATGTGCCGTCATGTTAATCTTTTGTGCAAATTCAGCGTTGAATTGACCCTCGTTTGTGAAGCAGTTCACCATAAAATGATGGCATGAACAACACTGTACACAGTAAAAATCCCAGAGTTAAATCAACTCTGCTTAGATAACATTTGGTCCCTCTCTAAATAGTGTTAAAGTCACACTCTTCAGAGATTGAATGTCTTTTATCTTCAGTTGATTTCATCTAAGACTGTGGCTGAAGTCAGTTGTAGTTCTTGTGTTTCTCTATTCTTCAGTGATTCTGCTTGTTAACAGCAGGCGTTCATCATTAATGTTCAATCATCGCTTAATTATCTCATTAACTTTAACTCTGCTTCAGTGTTACTTTAACACTATTTAGAGAGGGACCAAATGTTATCTGAGCAGAGTTGATTTAACTCTGGGGTTTTTACTGGGAACTACAACTCTTCCTCTTCTCTAAAGAAGCCCAGCATGGTCTCACCCTCTTTGTTGTATGTTCTCGGGGGCGGGTTTATGTAAATTTTGGGGTTTGTGATGTCACAAACTCGGGAAAAAGCTTGTTGTGGTCCCTACCAGCCGTTTATTGTCCTTAAATAGAGAATTCTTTAAAGCGTTGTAACTTTACAGATGTTGTTTATGCTCAAACAGCAACATTGCTCACTAACTGAAGTTAAAAGAGTGAAATCATAATCAACCACCCCTTTAAATACTTTCCTCCCATAAATTTCGCATCTGAAAGGAAAACGTCTGAAAATACATCAGCCGCAAAAATAACTGTCCATGCCTTTTCATGTCAAGCTTTTCCATGGGTGTCTTTAGTAAATCCTGATAGGAGGGTTTACAGATTTTGCTGTTAGTAAATCTGGCCACACTATTATAACAGTTATAGTTAAATCATAGAGTTGTAGAATAGTAGCCTGCTGTACTCTATGTATGTGTAGCATGTTACAGATTTCTTTTCTTGATGGAGATCTCATGACTTGGTAAAATAATCTAATTCTTAATTGATTTCCTGGTTCACAGTGCCATTACCTCTTCTAGCACTATAGCATTAAATGTGATATACTGCTATTTGTAATGGATGTTGGCGAAATCTTGGAATACATAATCTTGCACTCAAAACTTTAGCACATTTCAGTCGCTGATGTGTGAAGAGTTCGGACAGAACAAACTTGTGAGGTTTCTCTTTTTCTCCCATGAGCACTCAGTCTGCTTCAGACGCTGACAACTCGGTGTGAAGAAACAGCCCACACATGTTGTGCGTTTGTGCAGCATAAACATTCATGTGAAGTGATCAGAGAAAGCACGGAGTTTCAAATGTGTCAAAGATATCGGATCATCATTAGTGGGTGTAATTTTCATAAAACAAACAAAGAGTCAATCAACACTTTATGGTCAGTTTCACAAAAACAGGGATGACATGGGACTCAAGGTAAAGAGAAGCAGGGAAATATTTGACTATAAGCAGCTGTGGTTTGCTTCAGGACAGTTGTGTAGATGGTACTCCGGCCATACTTAAATAGTAATGAATATAGGACAATATATAGAGCATCTGAGCAGTATGGAAGCTTGTTTCTGTCAGGGAATAAAAAATAAATAAAGGTAAGTGTGACTTTTATCACAATTGTATCGTAATCTCAAACAAATTGGACTTTTTCCCCTCACGTTTGCAAGTTATGAACTCGGAATTCCAAGAAATAAAGTTAGAACTATGAGATATATACTCAAAATTGTGAGGGAAAAAAAAGTCAGAATTGCAAGATATAAAATTGGAATTGTGAGAAATAAAGTTAGAATTGTGAGATGTAAACTCAAAACTGAGACAAAAACGTCCGAATTCTGAGATAAAAAATCTCAGATTTTGTTATCAAAATCAAAGAGACGGGGGTGAAAACTGTCGAACAGGATAAAGAGGTGAACATTTTGTTTAAAGATCATATTTTTTAAATTTAGTACTGCCCCTCGGAAGCTACGGAAGATGCTTACAGAAGACAAAACTTGCCGCGATCTTCAAATTCAACAAGTTTTCGCTCCCTGGTTCTTAATGCATCGAGTTTCCTTGCGGAGCATCAGTTTGAAACTTTTGTAATAGTTGCGTATAAATCTCTCAATGGTGAAAAGATGGATCTCATAATCATACAGTCACTGTTGGAAAGGGTTTCAAATATGCAAAAGATGATGTAAAACCAAGTAATTTGTGGGACCTGAAGGATTTTTCTGAAGAGCAGAGCTCAGTTTAACTGATCAGGACAAACAAGCGACTCGTGAACAACCATCAAAACAAACAGTGACGACACACAGTATTAAGAATCAAGGGTATGTAAACTTTTGAATGAGATCATTTTTATATAAATTCAGTTATTATTTTGTTTTGTGGACTTTATGTAAACATCTATAATATATTATATAAAATATTATTCAGGACTTTATGATGCATTTTATTTTGTGCAAATAAATATGCAGATTCTGCAAGGTGTATGTAAACGTTTGACCACAATTTTGCTATATTGCAACATACCCTATAATGACTGGGCAAAAAACGGTTTTGTTAAAACTTTGCAAATTTATTACAAAGACATAATTAGAAAAAATTCATTGCATAAGTATTCAGACCCCTCAGTATTTACAGTACTCATTTACAGTATTTACACTACATTTCATGTGATTTTAGCCAATATTTACTTTAGCCTCAAGTCAGTTTGAAGATGCAACAAGTTTTGCACATCTGCATTTAGGGATTTTCAGCCATTCTTCTCTGCAGATCCACTCAAGCTCTGTTCTCAAGCTCTGGATGAGGACTGTTGGTGGACAGACATTTTCAGGTTTCTCCAGAGATGTTTGATTGGGTTCAAGTCCAGCTCTGGCTGGGTCACTGTGAGTTCAAAGACTTCGAACGACCAAATTGGCCGTGTGAGTGTGTCCGCGGTTCAGCATTCTCAGTGCTGGGTTGCGTCAGGAAGGGTATCTGGTGTAAAACCTATACCAAATCCAATGTGTGTGTGCTGATAATTCTAATGCAGTGGACCCCGCAAATGAGTGAGACTAATAGGGCTGCCTTTGACTAAAGATTTTTCTAGTCGACTAGTAGTAGTTAAGTGATTAGCCAACTAATCGCGCGTTTATATTAATAAACCATATAAATCATAATAATGAGTCTTTAATTGACTAAATATAATACATAGCCTAATCAGTGCTCAAACACACTCATAAAGCTTGCAGCAACTCACCAGCAAATGTAATAATCATCAATGTGTTGTGAAAAAACAGGAGACCTTTTAATAATTTATTGATAAACTAGTGTTTTCTGCTGCGGAGATTGAGTCAGCATCAGGCGCAGTTGTGGACGCGCCTATATCCACATTTCATTCGGATGACGTAACCTGAGAATATTAACATTTCAAGCTTTCCATAGATATATTTCTCCTGTCTGTGAGGCAAGTATACGCTGAGTTTCAGTTCATTTTTGTGGCGTGCTCAAGTTCGCTGAGACGCATCCTGTTTGTTTTCCGTATTTTACAAAAGCACAACATTTTGTTGTTATTGTGAGCTTACAGAAATAGATGCAAACCATTTACAGTTTCGAATGTCGGATTATTCTTATCTGTATGACCAAAAATGGAGTATTTTTTTAAGTTAAATGCCCGTGGTCGCACCGGCGCCTCCACGTCATGCTTACTGCACACTCTCTACACAAACACTTGGATATGCGGCAAATAATAACACACATTCATCTAGGTTAACGTTAGAGTGAGCAGCCATGTAAAGATTCTACTAACATGTTTCAAGTGATAAGCCATATTTGAGGTCGATGAATGATGGCGAATGTTTGGATTTCCCGCCGTTTTAACAATCTGTTTGTCAAATAGTCAGCTGAAGTGCCCGTGAAGCCCACTAGAGGGAGTTTTTTTTCTTTCTGTGACTAACCGACTAATGGTAATTTTAGTCGACTAATTCTCTTCTCGTCGACTAGCGATTAGTCTAATATTATGGAGCAGCCCTAGGGACTAATTGCTATAAAAATAAAACCAATCGAACTCGAGCGGTCAGACTGAAGCGGATTTCTAGAAATGGGATTTAAATAAGATTTCAAACCACATGAATGTAGCTTGAAATGTGATTTTTTTGCTGTTCACAGTTGCTAAATCTGATCGAATTTGCATAAAAAAAAATCTGATTTGGACTGACAGACTAAACGTAGACTTCATATTGACTTTATATATGAATGTCTCCATTATTCAACACCTGATTCAGATCATCAGATCCATGAACTGAACTAAGGCTACTACATCTACATCAATCCTGATACATTTGAAAATGGTGTTTTCGTCTTAAAACGCTCTCCTTCCACACTAGGATTTTCAAGCATTTTCCAAAAGTTTCTCATCCACATGAAACACAGGAAAACGCTAAATTCACCTTACTGTGCATGCATAGAACCTCCTAAAAGCTTATTGAGATGATGCAGACATAATAAAGTTCTCACACTAATTTTTCTGGCAAGATCATTTTATTTAGCAAAATATCTCGCCATTCCCTGATGCGTCCAGGTCTCACCATTATATGTTTGGTCTAAAACGCAAATGTTCTGATGTTTTGCCGCAGGACAGCAACTGTGAGTACAGTTTTTGTCATATCTGCAGGACTGCAAATAGCACATAAATAGCACATAACAGACACATTTATAGTCACATGACTAAAAGTGTATCATCATTTTTAGATACGTCCATTTCACTTTTTACACTACAAGGCAAAAACAGCATTTTCAAATGTATAGACTTGGAAAAGCTCAGTTTTTCGCAAAACAAAAACGGTCTGAGCGTACGTTTACAAGACAACAATGTGCTAAAAACAGATGGCAATGTTGTCAAAACAATCCCCGTTCACATGTAATAGACATGGATGAACATGTATTTTCACAAATTCACGTTTTTGTTGTATACATGGAGACAGTAAAGGCAGTGTTTTCAAAACGCCGTTGTCATGTAAAGGAATGGCCAAACAAGTTTTCCATTTGCAGTTGAAAATGGTGTCACGTACTAAAAACGGAAACGTTTTTTTCTTTGTACAGATTACAATGTTATCAAAAACAACCCGTTCACACGGATCCGTGGAAAAGACAAAAAAACGCTGTACTATTCATACCAGGCCAGTAGTGGGCGATGTCAATTTGTAACAAACACTACGCGCCTGTGAACATTCGCCATCTTTCACAGAGCGCTCGCGCCAGACATGCATGCCTATAAACGTGCATGCCGTTACCGTTTTCACAGATCCGCGATATTGCAGTTTACGCGAGATGATGAAGTTATTCACAAACTTGCACTTTGAAACCCGTTTTCAAATGTTTGCATTTTCAGGCCCCCGAAATGCCTTTGTCATGTAAATGAAAGGCTAAAAAAGCATTCAAAAAATATATTTGTAAATAAACAAGGCCTGAGTGTGTCAGATAAGAAAGTGTGCAGAGCAATGTGACGCCAAAACCACTGCTTTCCTAAATAATGTCTAATCAATTTAATTGAACATATCAAAGATAATCCAGAGAAATGGGAATGCTTCTGAGCTCAAATTTAAGTGTCCCAGGAAAGGGTCTGAATACTTATGCAATGCAATTATCATAGATTTTTATCATTGTTTTATTCATTTTAATAAACAAGGTTCTCACAAATCAGTTTGTCATTATGGGGTGTAGAGTAATTTAGTTAAAGCAGTTCATGTGAACATAAGGTGAAAAATGCACAGTACAGTATGTATGGTTAGCTGGTGAAATGAAACCATTTAGGTCTTATTTTAGACATACAGTACATACAATAAAATGTGCATGATGCACAATGCAGATAGCAAAACTGAGCTTCAGTATTCTGTATATTGTGTCTTCATCAAAGAAACAAAATCATCAGCCATTAGGTAAGACAAAAATGAAATCTACACTAACTTTTTTTTGATAATAAATAACAAAAGATTATTGACAAGAGAGTGCAAACTATGTCTTTACTCAAATACACGTTGATAAACCTACATTAATTATTAGATTTTATAGCCGTAAGGATGGGCTACGCAGGAAATTGCATACATACATCATTCACCCATGCACGTCAGATCATATCCCTACACAGAGAAAAGGAGCTTTGGCTGTGGGTGGGAGGCAAATGTTGCGCAGCGTAGCTTTAAATGTTCACTGAGTTTAAAGGAAAACAAAGGGTCAGATTAGCTGCATCTCATCCAGCGGACACGCTTGCTCAGTGGATATCCAGAATCAACAGACAGCTGCTCATTCACGCGCCAGTACCTGTCGCCCTTGAAGAAATACATCTTCCCATTGGTCCATGTGAAAGCTGCATCAGGATTTGATGGGATGCCAGTAAACAGACGGGAAATGGGTTTGGGATAAATGCTGAGGTCATTATAAACCATCTCATCCCACTGCCAATAGCCTGAGCCCTGAAAAATCAATGATTTAATGAATAAGGAAACCAATTTTTTTTTGACATACAATATAAGAAATTAATTAAATATAAAACATATTGCAAATGAACAGTTTTTATTGAAACCAATAAAGCCAAGACAGCTCATTTATTACTTATTTATTACTACTGGGGTGTAGTCGTGGCCTAGTGGTGAGGGAGTCTTGTAATCTGAAGGTTGCTGGTTCGATTCCCATGCCGGCAGGAATTGAAAGTGGGGATTGTGAATGAACAGCACTCTCTCCACCTTCAATACCATGACTAAAGTGCCCTTGAGCGAGACATCTAACCCCTAATTGCTCTCCTTGTAAGTCGCTTTGGATAAAAGCGTCTGCTAAATGATGAAAAATGAAATGAAAAAATGAAATGACTTCCTTTATAGGCCTAGTCGATCAGATCACAAGGGGATGAAGCTAAACACAGGTGTAAATGGGGTGTAAAATGTTTTGAGCTTGACAACTTTCGACCAGAGGTAGTCGAAAATGCATTTGACCGGATTACTTTCGTAGTGTAAACACTCATGTGGTCGAATGTGTTCAAACAGCCACAAAAGACCACCACCTCTCCGATTACTGAACGCGCAAACATTATGGGAAGCGCGCTAGCCAGATGGGATTTAAAATGTTGCACTAAGCACAACGTTCTCTCACCATTCCTGGTTTCTAACACCTGGTATTAAGATGCGCTTCGGTCAATCGGATCACAAGTCGACGAGGGAGACAGATACCCGTTTACACTTAGTGTTTTAATCTGTCTCTTTTGTCCACTTTCAACCACTTCTGTTCTGATTTCTTTGAGAGGAGGGTCTATGGGTGGGTTAATGTATGGTTTTTTTTTTCAGATCGAACTAATGGACAAATTAAGCTCACACAATTGACCCTACACTGTAATGAATTGCTGTAAAAATTAAATTCTGTAAATTAAATTACAGTAACACTACTGTAAATTTACAGTAACTGGCTGGCAACCCTGCTGCCAGTATTATACTGTAAAATTTACAATAATTTTTTGACAGTGCACTGTAATGAATTGCTGTAAAAATTACAGCATTATTTTACAGCAGCTGGCTGTTTTTTAATAATACAGCATATTGCTGTAAACGGCAATGCATTCTGGGGTCATATGTTGGCTTGACTCAAATTTACAGAATATTGCTGTAAAATGACCCTTCGAAATATTTAAAAATACAGTTATTTACTGTAATCAGAGAATACAGGGAAATTCTGTAAATTAAATTACAGTAACACTACTGTAAATTTTACAGTAACTGGCTGGGAACCCTGCTGCCAGTATTATACTGTAAAATTTACAGTAATTTTTTGACAGTGCACTGTAATGAATTGCTGTAAAAATTACAGCATTATTTTACAGCAGCTGGCTGTTTTTTAATAATACAGCATATTGCTGTAAACCGCTATGCATTCTGGGGTCATATGTTGGTTTGACTCAAATTTACAGAATATTGCAGTAAAATGACCCTTCGAAATGTTTAAAAATACAGTTATTTACTGTAATCAGAGAATACAGGGAATTTCTGTAAATTAAATGACAGTAACACCACTGTAAATTTTACAGTAACTGGCTGGCAACCCTGCTGCCAGTATTATACTGTAAAATTTAAAATAATTTTTTGACAGTGCACTGTAATGAATTGCTGTAAAAATTACAGCATTATTTTACAGCCGCTGGCTGTTTTTTAATAATACAGCATATTGCTGTAAACGGCAATGCATTCTGGGGTCACGTGTTGGCTTGACTCAAATTTACAGAATATTGCTGTAAAATGACCCTTCGAAATATTTAAAAATACAGTTATTTACTGTAATCAGAGAATACAGGGAAATTCTGTAAATTAAATTACAGTAACACTACTGTAAATTTTACAGTAACTGGCTGGGAACCCTGCTGCCAGTATTATACTGTAAAATTTACAGTAATTTTTTGACAGTGCACTGTAATGAATTGCTGTAAAAATTACACCATTATTTTACAGCAGCTGGCTGTTTTTTAATAATACAGCATATTGCTGTAAACCGCTATGCATTCTGGGGTCATATGTTGGTTTGACTCAAATTTACAGAATATTGCAGTAAAATGACCCTTCGAAATGTTTAAAAATACAGTTATTTACTGTAATCAGAGAATACAGGGAATTTCTGTAAATTAAATGACAGTAACACTACTGTAAATTTTACAGTAACTGGCTGGCAACCCTGCTGCCAGTATGATACTGTAAAATTTACAGTAATTTTTTGACAGTGTACGCTGGGAGTTCCGTCATTTTGTCCGACAAAGCAATCAGGGGAGTTAGTAGATTAACGTTGGTGAACTTGAACTGGAAAAATTGTGTGTCCTCACGTCTTTCCGCACTTGAAACAACATTCCTTCTGATGTTCATTCATGTTTATTTGATGCTATAAATGAACTAGTATGAAGAGATGATCGGTTCACGAGCCGCTTGAAGGATCCGTATCGACACATTAAAGAGACTCTATACGCTATTTATTGTTTAAATGTCTTTTAAAAAAATGACAATATTTGAAATGTGAAACTTTTGCTCTTTCTTGTCTGTCGACGTGTTGTCAGTGTTCTCTTTGCTCCGCTATGTATTTTTACTTCGTGAGAACCTGATGTGTGGCGTGAGAGCGCACGGCTTGTGCGAACGGTCAATTTCATATGAATGTGTCCGGAGACGGAGAGCATCAGCTTTCATTTCTGCTCTGACACAGCCTCAGGACTGTGCCGAACACAGCGAGTGTGTGTTAGAAATCAGGAATGGTGAGAGAACATTGTGCTTGGTACATTTTTCACCTTCAAACCAAACTTGGGGTCTTCAGCCAACAAAGTTTGGCTTGGCTTGGTGTGTTCTGGGCTTAAAGCATAGAGTATAATAATGTTAAAATCTCACAGTACCTTAAAGAAGAAAATTTTCTTGTTCTTCTCATAATACAAAGCTGCATCGATGTTGGCAGGGATTCTTTTTAGTGGTTTGGGATATCGATAGTCAAGGCGGTCATTTGTGAACCTCCAGACTTTTTCACCTGAGAAAGAAAAGCAGGTGGGTCGAAAAAAAGAGCTTTTTTAGACTTGACATAAAGTCTAATTTGTGTACAAAAGCCACATGCAGTTGTGCAACCAATCAGAAAAGATGTGCTTTTAAAGGAATATTCAATTTAAGCTCGATGAACAGCACTTGTAGCATAATGTTACTGTATTTATTAACCACACCAATTATTTTAGTGATGAAATTTAGTGATGATCGTTCATGAACAATTCATTTATTTTGCATCTGTCATGTGACAAATAAAGAAAAACTCTGAGGTGAACTAAATTATGGTTCATATAATATATATTCATTTGGCCACTCTACCATAAAGCCCAGATTGGTGGAGTGTTGCAGTGATGTGGTTGTTATTCTCTAAATTTCTTTCATCTGCACAAATGATCTCTGGAGATCAAGTTCAGTGTCCATCAGGTTCTTGGTCACCTCTCTGTCTAATGCTCTTTACAGCGGATTATTCAGTTTCTCAGTCAAATCTAGGATGTGTCCTGGTTGTATCAAACCCCAATGGAGGCTACTGTGCTCTTGTGAACATTCTCTCTTCTAACCTTCTCCAGACTCTTTGCCTCGACACAATCCTGTCTCTGATCTCAGCAGGCGGTTCCTTAGAGTTTATCTCTGATATGCATTTTCTATTGTTGGGCCTTACTGTTTTTGTTAAACGTTAACTCCAAACAAAGTGCAGAAACATCTCATAGATCAGGGGTGGCCAACGTTGGTCCTGGAGAGCCACAATCCTGCAGAGTTTAGCTCCAACCCTGATAAAAACTCACCTTCCTGTAGCTTTCTAGTAACCCTTAAGACCTTGATTAGCTTGTTCAGGTGTGTTTGATTAGGGTTGGAGCAAAAATTTGCAGGATTGTGGCTCTCCAGGACCTGCCATAGATGATACAAAGAAATGCAAAATTTTGAGCGTGAAAGGAATCTTTTATGTAATAAATTTGAAAAGTTATCATAAATATATGCCAGTGAAAACCAAGAAATAGTTGATTTATGAGGAAAGCAATCGCATGTTTTTTTTCTAAAACTGAACCCCTCATTATTGCAATAAATCAAGGTTGACAAAACAGCCTCTTAAACGTCTACAGACACTCAAGTCTCAGAAGGGCTCAAAAAGGACACAAGTAAACCAATAATAATAAAATAAGGAGACAGACATGTTATTTTTGCACACAAACAGTATTTTTGTCGCTTAGTAACATTAAGATTGAGCCGCTGTAGTCACGTGGACTATTTTAACGATCTCTTTAATACCTTTTTGGACCTATGTGTGGTTCAGAAACCCTCGAATTTCAAAAAAATTTTTTAATTTGTGTTCATGAGGGCAACATGAGGATGAGTATGACAGAAATTTAATTTTTGGGTTAGATAACCCTTTAAGGAGAAAATCCGAGCATCATGTATAAGCTCAGAAGAATACCAAACTAGAGCTGTGGAAACTATTAATTGACTGTTATACTTTTTTTTTTTAAATATGCGTCCTGTTATTTTTATTAATGTTAACATGCCCCTCTTCTTCGCCACAACTTGATGGTGTGTGTACCACGAGGGCTGAAAACAAGCTTTTGGTTGCTTGCCATTGTTGCCTTTGGCTACTATGAAGCGGTATAAGAATTAAATCAAGTTGACTTAAGTTTTAACTGTAAGGTGGGACTACAGCTGCCACATTGTGCATTCCCATTTCTCCCGTTCATATATAAACGAGTGGGCCATCTGTTTAAACTTTTGTGAGTAAACTGCTCCTTACATTACATTCATTATAATGGCTACAATACAATTGCAACAATTTTCACTAAAAGGTATTTTAAAAAGCATCACTGTTATGTGCAGAGAATAATAATATACCTTTAAAGAAGTACGTCTTGTTGGTTCTTGGGGAATATACAGCTGCATTCAGGTTTCCTGGCAGCCCCTTCCATAGCAGACTTATTTTTACTGGAGAGTTATGGCCCATATCTGTTACCGTCCACACATAATCCCCACTAAATGCATACGTCTTATGCCTGGGACCTAAGGCAAATAATGAATTACATTTTCTATAACATTATATGATATGCAACTCTACTGCATTTGTTTAACCCTTGTGCATTGTTCAAATTCACGACCCTTTCGTTATGTTCGTGGCTGAAAACAGCCACTACTTTTAACTGCTTTAAAAATATATCAGATAAATATTTTTTTCAATTTTTTTTTGCATGAATCTATTAATCAACCTCAGTCCTGATCAAAACTACTAATTTTTTGTAAAAAAAAATTCAGGATTTTAACTCTTTAATTGCCAAATTTATAAATGACATCACTGATTTTGGAAAAAAAAACACAAAATATAAAATGTGATTGTGGACTGGATTTTTTTTTGCCTTTTACCACAGTCTTGGACATGTCAAAACACGAAAATGTGTTTATAATGGAAGTCAATGGGGCAAAAACAGCCACGAACAGTAAATGAGGGAGAAAAAGTTCAAATCTGATGCTGCACAAAAACGAACAATGCATCAAAGCCAATGTTGTTTCTAATCTTTGACACGTCCAAGACTGTGATAAAAGGTAAAAAAAAATCCAATCCTAAATCACATTTTATATTTTTTAAATAAGTCATTTTGTGTGTTTTTTTTCCCCCCCAAATCAGTGACGCTGTTTATGAATTTGGCAATTAAAGAGTTAAAATCCTGAATTAAAAAAAAAAATTAGTAGTTTTGATCAGGACTGAGGTTGATTAATAGATTTAAGCAAAAGAATTTGAAAAAAATATTTATCTGATACATTTTTAAAGCAGTTAAAAGTCGGTGGTGAATTTGCCCACAGAGTACTGTTGAGTTTTTGAAAATTTTCAAAGCATTTTCCCAAAATATGTGTCAAAATAAGATTTGTCACCAAAAATCATTCCATTTGCTGAAACACAGAGAAAGTTATGGCCAAATTAAGACTCAAAAATTCCCCATAATGGATGAAAACATCCCGAACAGCACATAAGGGTTAACGTGAATGAACTGAGGTACACAGTTTTCTCACCCAGCATTATAGCATCAAGTTTAGCATTGCATGGATCTAGCACATCACTCCGGGGGAATGGAGCCATAGTAGTGGGATACGTTTCGTCATAGATATCATCAGCAGTAGTTGTACTGGAGATCTTTTTACCTGAATTCATAAGAGTGATCAGCATTGGTAGTTATATCCATTGGAAAATGATTTATTTATTTAACAAGTCACTTGATTATCTCACCATATATGGCTTGGATTCCTCTGATATCGTCAATGTGTAGTCTAAAATTGGCTTGATAGCCAGTGTAGTGCGCTGCCATAAGAGCACCGCTGTACTGGGAATGTCCCAAACCAAGAGCATGGCCGATCTCATGAGCCGCAACAATACGCAGATTGGAACCATAATACTTCCCTTCAGTCCAGAACTCATCTTCGTCAAAGTGAACTATTCCTGATGGTGGGGCTTCGGCGTGGGCAAGAACATGGCCTAACAAAAGATTATTAGGCAACACTTTAGAATAATGGACTGTCATTAATAGGTAACTATGCAGGACAAATGAGTAGTAAATTAAAGAATTCAAATGTCCTGTTAATTTACTCACCCCCATGTCTTTCTTTCTTCCTTCAGTAAAAAAGAAATTAAGGTTTTTGAAGAAAACATTCCAGGATTTCTCTCCATATACTGGACTTCACTGGGGTTCAACAGGTTGAAGTTCCAAATGTCAGTTTTAGTGCAGCTTCAAAGGCTCTACATGATCCCAGACAAGGAATAAGAGTCTTATCTAGCGTAATGAGCGGTCATTTTCTAAAAAAAAATTATTTATGTACTTTTAAACCACATATCTTCGTCTTGCATTACGTAATCACGTAGGAAAGGTCAGGCGTGATGTAGGCGGATGTACCCTGGTGGGGTGAAAAACTCCATCACATTTTCTCCTCCAACTTCAAAATTTCCAGACGTCACTGTTTTACCTTGTTTTTTGCAAAGGGCGTTTGACTTAGTCTTTGCACGTTCGCTTTGTAGACACTAGATTAGTAGTACTTCCACCTACGTCATGCTGCGTAACCTTTCCAACGTCATAACGTGATGCATGCAAGATGAGCATTTATGGTTAAAAAGTATATACATTTTCTTTCTTTCTTTCTTTTTTGTTTCATTAGATAAGACTCTTCATTTGGGATCATGTAGAGCCCTTTGAAGCTGCACTGAAACTGACATTTGGACCTTCAACCCGTTGAACCCTGTTGAATTTCACTCTATGGAGAAAAATCCAGGAATGTTTTCCTCAAAAACCTTCATTTCTTTCCGACCGAAGAAAGACATACATATCTATGATGACATGGAGGTGAGTATTTTAATTCTGAAGTGAACTGATCCTTTAACACTTCAGCGACTACTATTAACTAATATGGAAACAAGATAAACTATTCAGTAAGTAATAGCAAATTACGAACAGATAGATAGCTCCTTATCAGATAATCAGAAATAGTTACTGAATGAGAGATTAGCCTCAGACAAATCACAACATCAAAGGAATAGTTCACACAAAAAATGAAAATTCTTTCATCATTTACTCACCTTCAAAGTGTTCTAAACCTGTATAAATTTCAGTTGTGGTATTTTTTTCATACTCTGGAAGTCAATGGTGCCACACGACTTGTTTGGTTACAAGCATTCTTCAACATATCTTCCTTTGTGTTCAGATGGAACAAACGCGAGTGAGACAGAATGTTCATTTTGGGGTGAACTATCACTTTAACTGGTGTCTGAGATGTGAGCAATTGTCTTGTTTACTCTGAACCTCGTCATAAAATGCATCACTCATCACTCGAGTGTTACCTAGTCACTCCGCAGGAACAATACACGCTTAGAGGAGCAGGTTTTACATAGAATCGTGAAGGCTTCAGTCAGGCTCTTCATATTAGGGGGATCTTTTATTGATTTAGTTTTAATACACTAATATTGTTTCCATATTAGTAAATGGTAGCTGAAGTGTTAATGTAACACTCATTTGTCCTGCATTACTTCCTGCATCTATATAGAACTCTAGACTTCTTGACTTAATGTAAAGGGAACCTTTATGCTAAAAAAGTTTCTATATGATTTCATTATTTAGCAGATGCTTTTATGCAAAGCGACTTACAAGGGGAGCAATTAGGGGTTAGATGTCTCGCTCAAGGGCACTTTAGTCATGGTATTGAAGGTGGAGAGAGTGCCGTTCATTCACAATCCCCACCTTCAATTCCTGCCGGCGTGGGAATCGAACCAGCAACCTTCAGATTACAAGCCGACTCCCTCACCACTAGGCCACGACTACCCACTCACCGCAATATGAGAAGACTTTCATGTTTAATGGGTTATTCATTTTTTTTTTTCTAGTGAGAAAGTATGCTTATGGGCTGTTTAATTCATAAAATTGAATCAAAATAAAATGAATGAATTCATTAAAACAAAATCCATAAAATGATCTCATGATGGGAACCCCCAAAAGGTTCTATATATATATGAAGCACCTGAAAGAACCCTTCAAGATTCTATATAGAATGTTTTCTTTGTAATTCAGAGAGAATTGGTAGAGAAAATAATCTAAAATTTGATCTTACTGCACTGTAAAGCGTCATGACAGGAGTAAAATATATAAAACACTATTTAATTGTATTGTGTTCCATTATAATTTTTTATATTATATTAATTAAATAATATAATTCATTTAGTGAGATTTTCTTACCAGGACCATCAAAAGGTGAAGGACAGCCATCTCTCTTGTGAAATGAGATTCTAATATCAGCGAGCCCATAGTTAACCTCTTTAAAGCTGAGCGGCGCGACATCGCTCCAATAGTCAAAGGCCGAGCGTATGGCTGTCTGTGTTGCACTTTTCCCCATATCTGGAGTGTGGTTGTAAATTCGATATGTTAAGTTTTTCTTTCGCCAAAATCCTACAAAATAAGAAAGACAAACTGTTTTCTCCATGTAAAGGGCAAAGCCGATTACTTTGTTATGCCTACCATTCCATTCTATCCATACGATTCCGACTTCTGCACTTCACACACACTTCTGCTTCATTTCTTGTCAGTTTGTAAGCAGCTAAAAATGAAGTGTTCTGGATTTACAATCATGCAAACCTTTCAAGCTACACTGTAATGAATTGCTGTAAAAAATTACAGCAATATTTTACAGCAGATGGCTGTACTCTTAATAATACAGCATATTGCTGTAAACTGCAATGCATTCTGGGAGGCGGGGCGGTTTGACTCAAAATTACAGGATATTACTGTAAATTTCAAGCATAAAGAGGCATTGTAGGATTTTCAACTGGTAGCAGCAAGAGAGAGTGGTCTACAACTGTAGTAAGTGACTTATTTAATTAAAAACAATACAGCAAATTAAAAAAAAATTGTTAATCAAAGAATACAGTAAAATTCTGTAAATTACATTATAGTAATGGTACTGTAAAAATTACAGTAACTGGCCGGCAACCCTGCTGCCAGTATTATACTGTAAAAATTACAGCAATATTTTACAGCAGATGGCTGTACTCTTAATAATACAGCATATTGCTGTAAACTGCAATGCATTCTGGGAGGCGGGGCGGTTTGACTCAAAATTACAGGATATTACTGTAAATTTCAAGCATAAAGAGGCATTGTAGGATTTTCAACTGGTAGCAGCAAGAGAGAGTGGTCTACAACTGTAGTAAGTGACTTATTTAATTAAAAACAATACAGCAAATTAAAAAAAAAATTGTTAATCAAAGAATACAGTAAAATTCTGTAAATTACATTATAGTAATGGTACTGTAAAATTTACAGTAACTGGCCGGCAACCCTGCTGCCAGTATTATACTGTAAAAATTACAGCAATATTTTACAGCAGATGGCTGTACTCTTAATAATACAGCATATTGCTGTAAACTGCAATGCATTCTGGGAGGCGGGGCGGTTTGACTCAAAATTACAGGATATTACTGTAAATTTCAAGCATAAAGAGGCATTGTAGGATTTTCAACTGGTAGCAGCAAGAGAGAGTGGTCTACAACTGTAGTAAGTGACTTATTTAATTAAAAACAATACAGCAAATTAAAAAAAAATTGTTAATCAAAGAATACAGTAAAATTCTGTAAATTACATTATAGTAATGGTACTGTAAAATTTACAGTAACTGGCTGGCAACCCTGCTGCCAGTATTATACTGTAAAATTTACAGGTAATTTTTAAGTGTATGAAAGCAAAAACAGGACAGACATGACCCACAACATTTATTTAAGAGTCAAAATGCATTAGAATAAACTGCTTTTTAATACTTTTTTTTTGGTATAACATTCTCTAAGAAACCTGTATTTATATTGTATAGGGGTTTTCTTAGGGTCTTAATAAAACATCATCTCATAAATAATCATAAGAACAGTTATAATATGTTGTTATAACCTTTAGGAGTTCATGTCCACCATGTTATATTATGTTAATAACTGTCTCACAGGTGCGTGTTGACTGTCACTAGAACAGCACAACTCATTCCTAACATATTGTGCAGATCTTAACGTCAAGATAGGCGTTGTGACCATTTCATATAAATACAGACTTCATAAGAAATGTTACCGATTTAGTAATAAAGGACTGTTATTAAATAATCTGGAATTATGGGCACCCACCACCAAACCGCCTGTATTTGAAAGACTTTTGGTTGAAAGGGTCTTCAACACCACACCGCGGCTGCCTCATCTTCAGAAGAGTAGCTCTGTCAAGATTTCCAGTGACTGACAGTCCTGACACCCTCTGAAAGAGACTTTTACAAATATGACAGGACATTACAGAGATTAAAATGTGAGTGCGTTCCTCAACAAATATGACGCAAAATAATTACTTTAGAAACTGTAGTAGAACCAAGCAGCATTTGAGCATGCATGCATATATATATTTATATATATTATATATATGCATGCATATGTTTATATTGATTTTACCTAACAGCCACTTTCATATCCCACTCACTGGAATCTCTCTGAGCTTCTGGGTTCAGTGGAGTATCTAGATATCCAAACCGCCTCAGGTATATCTATTAAATGTTAAAAGATATGCAGTCTAACAAAAATTACCCCATTAATCATTAAAAAATTCAAATGCATGCACTATGAATGCTAAAATATGAAAGATGCATTGTCCAAACCAGCCTGTGGTTATAGTCACAAGAACTATATAATGTTTCAAGTAAAAAATTTAAGTACACAAATATTGGTTTTCTTTAGTTGTGAAGCAAGCTGCTTTTAAACACCTGCTTCAAACCTTTTTGTTAAATTTGATCTTCTTCTCCAATCCAAACTTCCAATATTATCATATTTTTGAAAGCAGTTAACACAAGTGATGAACACAATGAAAACACAAGACTGAGTATTTTTAATTAATGTCAGAATTTATATTTGTAAAGTTAATATATATATATTATGTCTTTAACTTTTTATATAAATATTCATTTTTAGCATGTGTTTTAAGATAGATGTTTTCATATTTTTATATATATATGGTTTAAAAAACTAACTTAAAGCACGTGCTAAAAATGAATATTTATATATAAAAAAAGGTTAAAGACATACTCATAATAGAATTGTATAATGCCATGTAACCTAATTCATACATAGGACACAAGGCATTGTATGAATTACATTTTAATTGCATTAAGAGATAGTACTAATACATTAATAAAACAAAAATTCTGAAGTTTGACCCAAAAGCTTCAGAAAAGTTTGGTCTTAACTTCCCGTAAGATTCATTGAGAATTCTTGGGTTTGGTTTTCTTATGTCTGTATTATATTTCTAGCGTCATCTTCTGTTTGATAACTGTAAAAAGTCGAACACTCCGAAGATTTGAACGATACTTTAAAGTATTCAAAAGTCATCCAACACAACTGCTTACTTTTTAAATCCTTATTTAGACGTGTAGTGTATATATTTGAAATTGAATTATATACATATAACTCAATATTATATACATATTTGAAATCGAATTATATAAGTGTTAACAATAAGGACGGTATTTGTCGATTTTTAAATGTGTTGCTTAAGGATCTAAAATCTAAATAAACATGCATTTAAATCTTTATTACCTGTGCCTCTGTGAACTCTCGTCTTTTGCTCGTCTCAGATGACCATACAGGTAAAACAGCAGTCAGCAATATTGTATATTGCAACCATGGAGCCATAATCCCAGTCTGCACAGAGTTCCAGCGGTTTGATCTGCAGAGCTGAATGGAGTTGAGTCAAGCGCGCGCACTGGCGTCTTGTTGTTTTACTGTAAATCGAGCGCAGAGCGAGTCCAGAAGTGATGATGCACTTCCTGTGTGTCTATAGAGAGTTCTGCGCCAACTAACCAACATCAATCCTCATAAACCTGGTTTGAAAAATTCTTGGAATCGTTGCCACAAATTCCTTGATTGTGTCCGTTTTTACTTTGCGTTTTAAATATGAATTTCCAGTTCTCTCCGTAAACCTGCTCAAACTAATTAATTGTAATGAGTAGGTTACTTTTAAAATGTATTTCACTACAGATTACAAAATACATGCTTTAAAAAGTAATTTGTAACGTATTTCGTTACATTACTCAAGTTTAGTAACTTAATTTAAATACTTTGGAATACTAATAAGTGTAGAACAAACACAAAAAAGGTCATTGCAAGTTTTTATCTCACAATTCTGACTTTTTCCCTCAGAATTGCGTGATATAAAGTTGTAATTGTGAGTTATAAAGTCAGAATTATGAGATCAAAAAAAAGTCAAAAATATGAGATATGAAATCAATGCCAGAGTAAGGTAATTCCCCAATTTACATTTGACAACAGTGTTCTTGTCGTCTTTTCTTCCAACAAATGTCAATATTTCCATCCGCTGAATGTCAGCTTTTCCATATTCCAAGCTTGCTTGCTGCAGAGGTGATGGGAAAGTCGAGAAAATGACGAAAATTAATCTAGGAATGTTTGGATTGTTGGATTTCAGATCAAGAGGGGTTGAGGCAACAAAGATTATTTTTTGGACGGTAACTGTAATATTACCTAAATCTTGTTGAACAAAATTACTCTGGTATTCAGGGACAGGCATTAAGGTGGTTTAGATCGTATCGATCAGACCGTCACCATTTTGTCTACTTAAATGGGGAAAAAATCTAAGATAACATCAGTAAATTATGGAGTGCAGCAAGAATCTGTGTTAGGACCCCTGCGATTTTCAAAATATAGGCTGCCACTTGGTAATATTATAAGAAAACATGGAATTAGTTTCCACTGTTATGTCGATGATAATCCGTAATATATTTCAGCATGCAGGACTGTGTTTTCCAAAAGCATTGTTTGCCTAAGTTGATCATAACGCCATTGGTGGCAATGGAGCTACGATCAACTTAGGCTTACGATGCTTCTGGGAAACCCTACGCAGATGAAATCTGGCAGAGTGTGTTAAAGATATAAAATATCGGATGACCTGTAATTTTCCTCTGTTAAATTCAGTGAAGACTGAGGTATAACTTATTGGACCAAAAACCTGCACACAGAATCTCTGAGACCACAATCTGCATTTAGAAGGACGTACTGTTACTTCATCCTCTAATGTTAAAGACCTGTGTGTTATATTAGATAGCAACTTGTCCTTCGAAAATCATATTTCATATGTTACAAAAACAGCCTTCTTCCACCCCAGAAACATCGCTAAGCTACCTAACATGTTTCTGATGGAAAAAGGTTACTTCATGCATTCATGACCTCTATACTGGATTACTAGCTGGTTGTCCTGTATCCTCAATTAACAAGTTGCAATTAGTCCAAAATGCAGCTGCTAGAGCAAAATATTTCTATAGATCTGAATCCTTTGTTAACATGTATTCCCTACTTCAATGAGTCCATTGTTTCTGCCTTAAATTTGTAATGATGAGTCAGCGGAGTGAAGATCCATTTGCACACTGTAATGAATTACTGTAAAAATTACAGCATTATTTTACAGCCGCTGGCTGTTTTTTAATAATACAGCATATTGCTGTAAACTGCAATGCATTCTGGGGTCACGTGTTGGTTTGACTCAAATTTACAGAATATTGCTGTAAATTGACCCTTCGTAATTTAAAAAAAATACAGTTATTTACTGTAATCAGAGAATAGAGGGAAATTCTGTAAATTAAATTACAGTAACACTACTGTAAATTTTACAGTAACTGGCTGGCAACCCTGCTGCCAGTATTATACTGTAAAATTTACAGTAATTTTTTAACAGGGCAGTTTATTAAAATAGCTCAGTATCAAACAGGCGAAGGTCAATATACAGCAGTAAGAACAACGTAGGCAAACCAGAGACATAAACAAGGACAGGCTAGAGTCAGGGCAGGCGGCAAACAAACACAGTCCAGGTAACAGGCAGGGGTCAGGCAAGCAGCAAAGAATCAGAAATCGGTAACAGTCCAAGGTCAAACACAGAATAAACAATCCAGGGAATAATGCTCGGAGTTGATGACGGTTAAGACGATCAATACTTCGCAATGAGGCACAGAATGAGACTGGCTAAAATAGCCAGGTAATGGCCGTCAGGTGGGGAGGTGATCGGTCCCTGGTATGAGGGCTTATGGGAGATGAAGTCCGAATTGGTCTAATATTCTGGCGAGAGCTCCCTCTGCTGGTCCGGAGGACGTGAAGAGAGGGCCTCATTTGTAACAAAATTAGTATGTTGTTTAAATTATTAGATTGTTAGCTAACTGCATGATTTGTATATGTACATTTCTGAAAGTACATAATTTGCGAAGAGTCACCACTGAAAACAGATCACTCTAACTTGACATGCATTTTCTGTAAAGCTGCTTTGAAAACGATATGAATTACTGTTGCTTCATCCGACAAGTCATGCGCTCTCACGCCACACATCATGTTCTTATACGGTGAAAAATACATCGATTAGCGAACAGGACAACGCATCGACAGACATATGAGACAGTTTCATATTTAATATATCGTATTTTTTTAAAGAAGTTTAAACAATAAATAGCGTATAGTGTGTCTTTAAAGTGTCGTGACCGATCGCTGTAGCTCCTCGTGAACCAATCATCTCTTCATACTAGCTCATTTATAGCATCAAATAAACATGAATGAACATCAGAAGGAATGTTGTTTCAAGCGCGGAAAGACGTGAGTACACACAATTGTTCACCAACGTTAATCTACTAACTCCCCTGACCGCTTTGTTGGACAAAATTGCAGATTCAGGGTTATGATTGGTCAGATCGCCTGTCAATCAAACTCCCAGCGAAGAATCAATTGTGAAAAGCACTATACAAATAAATGTGAATTTAACTGAATTGTTTGTAATTAGTTACGCTAGTTACTGCAAAAAGTAATATTGCTGTAACAACACTGCTGGCAAGGCAGGAAATTTCAGCAAATGCTGCTGAATGCCAAAGCAAGTTGGATTTTGTTGAAGTCTGTCCACATGTTCAGACTGTGCAGACCATGGAAAGCTTCGTGCTCTGCCAACGTAAAAGGTTATGTCCACATATTTATTTAGTTTCATTCAGGCAAAGAGAGACTGACCATTAACCCTCAAGTCATTTGTTTGACTTGAGCTTTAAGGCGGTCATTTCAATGAAAACCATCAGAGACTTTCGGTCCTGGATAGGGAGTTGTCACATTAGGAACCATGTATTCTCAAAACCTGTTTAAATCAAAACAGTAATTAAACAAGCTAAATCTTCTGAATATCATCAGTAAATTACTTCCATATGTGGGATGTGTGGTTTCTTGAGCCACAATTTATGGAATCATGGCAAAAGCGTGGTATGGCATAGACCAGTTGTACAGAATTGGATCAGCCTGACAGGGTCGAGGTTTTATGCTGTGGCACCGTAAAAACTCCTCAGGTAAAGGGGAACACGGAGAGCAGCGTCATTACTTCCCTGTTTACCTTCACGGATATGTCTCAATTTGAAGAATCCTTGGAAAGCAGCCTTCATTCGGCATGTTTTGATGGATACATCAAGTGTGCCCTTTGTCTCCTCCAATAACCCACAATCCTTTGCACACATTCCAGTTCACACACACACAACAAAAGGAGGAAAATGAAAAAGTGTATTACAGTTTTCAGTACTATTTTCACAAGTAAGGTGTATATTTTCAAAACTCTTAGCACTAATATCCCAACAGATCATCAAAAGTGCACTTTTTGCAAACATTTCAGCATGGTTTCAATTGTGTTAGTAAAATCCACCAAATTAGAAAGTATCATTTTCACAACACAAAATACGTGTTCCATTTTTGTTTCATTCACAGTGACTGTCGTTCATAATGCTATTACTATCAAACTTTCATTTGCATCTGTTCTCGTTCAGTTTAATACATTATTTAATCCAACTGAACTTAATGGGTAAACAATGAATGATTTGGTAGATTTCTATAGATATTGATTCTATGTTCATAGTTTCTATAGAAATTATTTTCAATTTGGATAAAAAAAATTGCGAAATGCATAACCAAATGTAATGAATTCTTTTTACATTGTGTGGTCCTAAACTCTGTTGTGAACAAAATATCCCAACATGGATGGTAATACTAGTAATTTTAGACCTTTGATTAGATTTTTTGAGGAAAACAGCTTATAAATCATAGGAAATGAAATTTTTATAAAATGTGAAAATGCAGAAAGTTTTCTGTGATGGTAGGTTTAGGGATAGGGGGATAGATTATACCATGTCCATATTATAAAATCCTCATGTCAATGGAAAGTCCCCATAAAACATGTGTGTGTCTGTGTATGAGAGACAGAGATAGATATAGAGGGTACATTGAAATTTGTGAATACGGAACAGGACAGAGTACAAGGGAAAAGAAACAACCAGTGACCGTATAACATCAGAAGAAAGGAGACAGATGGCATCATTTTACATTATATGCCATGTGACACTGTAAACGGAGGCATTACCATGGTAGCGACACATTACTACAAAGGTCGATGACAGTATAGATTGGTACAATGAGAACATTTACTGTACTGGCAGCAAACTCTTTTCTACACAAAACCGTGACATACTTCACACCGTTTGATAACACACTGAATAAACATAATGGATTTTATGTCAAATATGTAATTTAGGTAATGTAAGTGTATTTTCTAGTGTGTCATCTGTAACTTGTGAAACTGTGATTATTGCAGCAACAAGGGTGATCTGAAACATGTATCTTGCATTGTTTGCTATTTTTCATTCATTCATTCATTTTCCACCGCTTATCCGGGGCCGGGTCACGGGGGGGCAGCAGTCTGAGCAGAGATTCCCAGACTTCTCTCTCTCCAGACACTTCCTCCAGCTCTTCCGGGGGACGCCGAGGCATTCCCAGGCCAGCCGAGAGACATAGTCTCTCCAGGTCTTCCCCGGGGCCTTCTCCCGGTGGGACACGCCCGGAACACCTCCCTAGGGAGGCGTCCAGGAGACATCCGAAACAGATGCCCGAGCCACCTCAGCTGACTCCTCTCGATGAAGGAGCAACGGATCTACTTTGAGCTCCTCACCCTATCTCTAAGGGAGCGCCCTGCCACCCTGCGGAGAAAGCTCATTTCGGCCGCCTGTATCCGGGATCTCATTCTTTCGGTCATGACCCAAAGCTCATGACCATAGGTGAGAGTAGGAACGTAGACTGACCGGTAAATCGAGAGCTTCGCCTTGCAGCTCAGCTCCTTCTTCACCACGACAACCTCATGCTCCTTCCTTCCCTCACTCATGAACAAAACCCCAAGATACTTGAGGCAGGAGCTCTCCACCAACCTGAAGAGGACAAGCCACCCTTTTCCGACTGAGAACCATGGTCTCAGACTCAGAGGTGCCGATCCTCATCCTCACACTCGGCTGCAAACCGTCCCAGTGCACACTGGAGGTCCTGGCCCGATGAAGCCAACAGGACAACATCATCCGCAAAAAGCAGGGATGAGATCCTGTGGTCCCCAAACCAGACTCCCTCCAGCCCCTGACTGCGCCTAGAAATCCTGTCCATAAAGACTATGAACAGGATCGGTTGGGATTGTTTAAAAGTACAAAACTGAAATAAGAACATACTGTTGCATTTCTGTGATTAAACTAAATGTTCGCGTTACATGTCACAACGATCCTGTGTTTTAAAAACAGTGATTATGTCGAAGGAAATATGTACATCTAGAATGAAAGCAGAGATCAGGTTTTGAAAGAATGACTAGCATGCGTTACAAGTGTGATCAGGATTTTTGTACTAAGAGGTTTGAAAATAGTAGTTGGACAATACATGTACATGTAAAGCTTGTATAGCCACCACTAGGTCCCAATAGACTGACACTGTCCTGACAAAGTTTCAGTGGAGTGCAGTGGTTTTCTGAAACCAGGAACAGTCCTCATAGTTTTTCAATGTAAATGTTCCAGGTACACTTACTGTACTTTGAACATTTTCCAGGTTAAATATATTACTGGAGGCAGACTAGAATGAGTAGGATCCAAAATATGCAGAGGTAAGGGGGTCTACAGGACAGGTTTACCGTTTCCATGAAAGGCTGTACATGGTCTGCAACAATGCTTAGGTAGATGGTACGTGTCAAAGTAACATCCACATCCAAGGTTTCCCAGCAGAACATTACCCAAAGTATCACACTGCCTCTGCCGGCTTCCCATAGTGCATCTTGGTGACGTGGTAAACAACGCACACGCACCCGGCCATCCACGTGATGTATAAGAAAATGTGATTTTCGTTTTACATTTTACGCAGTGTGGATGGGTCAGATGAGGATCCAGAATGTGGACTGTTGGATTATGTTGTATTAAAGCAGTGCTTCTCAAACCTGTTCTGCAGACGTCCTGTCTTCCTTATCTGACCCATCCAGACTGGAATAGATAATTGTTAATTGTATGTTCTAGCATTGTTCTAGCTTGTACTAGCATGTTAGCTTGAAGCTGTGTCCGAAACCGCCCACTCGTTCACTAACCCCTATATAGTGCATGACAGTTGAGCGCACTATATCAGCAAAGAGTGAACGAAAATGAGTGAGTGAATTCAGACGCTGACGTTAATAGCACGCGCCAGACAATTTCGTCATTAACATTTCCTCTACCCGTCTGTAATATGTCCTGAATTGTATTTTATTGTTTATTTGTCATGTTTATTGAGAATAAAGAGAGAATAAAAACACCTGTGTCATGCTATTTAGTACATTTATATTTAAAAATAACAGAACAAAAACACTACACTGTCACATTTGTTTATAAAAAATATAATAAACAACAGTATACAATGTACAACAGTTCACTAACATATGAGAGAAATCAACCAAATTATCATATGATAATAAGTATATATATTATGATATAAAACTGTATCATTTCGCTTCAAAATATCTTTACAAAGATGTTCTAATTAATAAAAAATGACACTTACATTTGTAGAAGTTGCCGCTTCCCGTATTGCCGTCCGCCATATTTATTATTCTTCCGTGCTCGATTGTCTTATCGCGTTGGATTTTGGGTAACGGCGCTTTAACTGTGTCTGAAACCGCTCCCTATCCACTATATAGTGCACTACATCGGGTGTCGGTCATTTTGTAGTGCTGTCCGAATTCGACTTCATTCCCTACATTCGTTCACTACTTTTACCCACAATCCTCTCTGATTTTGAGCGTACATTCGATGTTCACTGGTTAAAGCGCCGTTACCCAAAATCCAACGCGATGAGACGATCGAGCGCAGAAGAATAATAAATATGGCGGACGGCAATACGGGAAGCGGCAACTTCTACAAATGTAAGTGTCATTTTTTATTAATTAAAACATCTTTGTAAAGATATTTTGAAGCGAAATGATACAGATTTATATCATAATATATATACTTATTATCATATGATAATTTGGTGGATTTCTCTCATATGTTAGTGAACTGTTGTACATTGTATTCTGTTGTTTATATTGTATTATTTACCATTATATTTTTTATAAACAAATGTGACAGTGTAGTGTTTTTGTTCTGTTATTTTTCTCTTTATTTTCAATAAACATGACAAATAAACAATAATATACAATTCAGGACATATTACAGACGGGTAGAGGAAATGTAATGACGAAATTGTCTGGCGCGTGCTATTAACGTCAGCGTCTGAATTCACTCACTCATTTTCGTTCACTCTTTGCTGATATAGTGCGCTCAACTGTCATGCACTATATAGGGGTTAGTGAACGAGTGGGCGGTTTCGGACACAGCTCAACTGTTTAATGTCACATTTGTAAGATTTTATGCATTCTTTATCCAGCGAAAATGCATATTTAAATTGTATCCTAATCCTGCAGTCGACAGAAACATACATCAGAAATGTGTTCGATTTCAGTTTTTTTATCGCACTTTAACACATATTTCATCAAGTGTTCTAAAATAGAAGCCAATAACGAGTGAAAGTGTACATATAATATGCCTTTGTGCGTAAATATGGCCATTTTTAAGCATGATTGTTTGGATTTATGTGAAATGGAAAC
Organism: Opsariichthys bidens; assembly: GCA_037194245.1. Classification (NCBI taxonomy): domain Eukaryota; kingdom Metazoa; phylum Chordata; class Actinopteri; order Cypriniformes; family Xenocyprididae; genus Opsariichthys; species Opsariichthys bidens. Next base: position 4,073,397 of record CM074312.1, on the reverse strand, counting down.
ACTTATAATAGAGTTCATTTGTGACATTAAAGGTTAATGAAAGCGTTGTTCATTGTTAATTTCAATATTTACATTTTAAAGTTGCCTCTTACATGAATTATAATGCACTATGAATTAACATGACTGATCAAGGTATATTTAATATAGTATTTTTTATATTTAAAACTTACAATAAACATTTTACCATTTTTTTAAAATCCAGAGCAAACAAAACAAGAAAGAGTTAAAACAATCTTGCTGCTCAAACTGTGTATAGAACCATTTTTACTAATATTTTATGCTTCTTTTGTATTTTGCATTTACTTGTACTAATTATTTGCACATTTTTCTGCCATTAATCGTGATTAATCGCACCTAACATTTAAAGTTTTTAAAATTTTTATTGTAATAATTTCACATTTAAACTCCAAATTAATGTAGAATGTGTGTCTGTGCGCATGTGTGTGCCTGTACAGAAATGTGTGTGTGTGTGTTACCTGCCATTGATCTGTTCCCTTAGGAAGGTTTGTTTGTACTGATTGGTCCAGACTCTCAGATGCTCCACCCACAGAGAGACATCATCTGCGGTTTACTGAGCAGCACATAATGACTGGAGCTGGTACTGAACGCACGGTACACTAACAACACTATCTACACACACACACACACACACACACACACACACAGTGATGAAGCAGTGCAATAACTCATCCTCAGTGTGTGTGTGTGTGTGTGTGTGTGCAACCCAGTCTCTTGCTACTGTGTATCTAGACCACGAGTTTGCATTGGGCAATCCACCCTCCCGTCCCAGAGTCAACACAAACACCAATTCAAATTACTATCTTTTTTTAATTTGAAAGCAATCATAACAGAAACCATAATATCATAAGAGCAATTAACAAACATAAGGAACAAAGACTTCAGAGGAGAGCTAAGCCGAAATAACAAATAATACCAAACTAACTAACCCAGAGAGATTTATAAATTACCTAGAAGACAAACCGTAAATAGAACATAATAAACTTTCCTCTCTTCATAAGCTTCATTAATTCAATGTGAATAATTTATGCGTGCTATAATAGTGTTATGATGAGTCAGCGGAGAGGGATCCAAACGCAGGCTTTATTTAAACAGGTGTAGTCACAAAGGCAATGGTCAAAGCACAGCAAACAGGTATGGCAGAGGATAGGCAGAATCATGATCGTAAGACAGGCAAAGGGGTCAGGTCGGGCGGATAACATTCACAGTCCAGTACAACAAGCAAAGATCGGGACAAGCAGCAGGAATCAAACAACGTAAAACAGACAGGAACAAAAACAGGACCGCAAATAAACGCTCAGAACTGCTCACTTGAGCAAATCAAGACCTCACAATGTGTGCGAGGCTGAATGTCTCTTAAATAGTCCAGATAATGAGCTGCAGCTGGTTGAGGCGATCAGTGACTAGGTACGGGGCTTCTGGGACATGTAGTGTGCATGTGTGTGATGCATTGTGGGAAACTGAGTCTGATGGCGAGGCAATGGTTCAGGGTGGAGTGCCCTCTAGCGGCCATTACGGGCACTCCAGCTGATAACAGTGACAAGTAGTTATATTTCTGTCTGCTTTATTCAATATGTATTCAGTATGTCCTCTTTTATGCTTCCGGAGCTCCTCCGTGAGAGATACGAGACCGGTGCACCGCAAAGCTGATGCTCATTATTACTCGCGTCACCAGCCTCGCGCCGTTCCCTCACTGCTCGTCACAACAAGAAACACATTTTAAGAGTTTCTTTGGTCAAGAAAACACTCGCTTTAATTAGCTGAATTAAATTAAAATTAAGCAAATGTTGAAATTTAAAATGAACTAATAATGAATTTTGTTCATTTGAACTCATGCTGACTAGTGAACCTTATTGTAAAGTGTTAACTTTGACATATTATCGCAGCGGTTCCCAAACACATTCCTGGAGAACCAGCATCACTGCACATTTACACTTCTGCTCTGCCTGACACACACATTTCAGATCTTTGAGTCTCTACTAATGAGCTGAACCTGAATCAGGTGTGTTTGATTGAGGAGACATGAAAAAAGAAGCAATTATTGTAAATGAATTCACACATTTGACACTTGCAAGATTAAAACATAATTAATAAATATAAATATTTTCTGTAAAGTATTTTTTTTTTTATCATGTGTAGAGAAACAACACGAGCACAGCTTTGAGGGACGCGCTGGCCATTTTGTTGTTTCTAACAAGTTTTTTTAAAACTGAGAACTTCAGGATGTTCAGTAAAAAACATCTGTAATGCAGTTCATAAGAACGTGAAGGAGGAGGCGGGAACCGGCAAACTTTAATAACTTTTAATAATATAAAACAAACAATAATAATAATAATAATATAAGTTTAATATAATAATAATAATAATAAGTTTGTTTAATAAAATAAACAAACAATAAAACGAAAGTGAACAAACATAATACAACACAACATAAACTCCAGGTCTGGTCCACTCTCGTCCTTCACTGTAGTCACTCCTCTTTTATGTTTCTTTTTTTTTTTAAATATGATCCATTGATAAAATGTAAAGAGATTAACAAATATGTTTTATGTCACAACTTTGCTTGGCATTAATTTGTGAATCGCTTCCTGTACATTAGTGAATCGCTTCCTGTGCATTGAGGATTGCTGCACACATTCGTGAATCACGTCTTGTGCACTCGAGGCTCACCTCACACATCTGTGGATCTCAAAACATTTCTAGCATTAAAACATGCAGATAAATCTAAGTGGACCAAATTAAACGAAGACGAAAACGACTGACTAAAAAAAGGTGGAAAAAACTAAGACTAAAACGACTGACTAAAAAAAGGTGGAAAAAACTAAGACTAAAACGACTGACTAAAAAAAGTTGGAACAAAGTAAGACTAAAACGACTGACTAAAAAAAGTGGAACAAAGTAAACGAAGACGAAAACAACTGACTAAAAAAAGGCGGAACAAACTAAGACGAAAACGACTGACTAAAAAAAGTGGAACAAAGTAAACGAAGACGAAAACGACTGACTAAAAAAGGCGGAACAAACTAAGACGAAAAACGACTGACTAAAAAAAGGTGGAACAAACTAAGAATTTCTAATAATTTTGGTGGACTCCACCCACCGTCTACTCAAGCCAATCAGGTAACGGTCAGTGCAACATGACAATCGTAGTACATCACAAGATGTAAAGCGTAGGGGTGTGACGAGATCTCGTACCAGGAGATCTCGCGAGACTAAAACGTGACGAGATTTCTCGTCGAGGTGAAAAGTTTTCTCGTCGTGCTCTCAGTGTGAGGGTGAAATCATTATTGAAGATGCCCCCGCCACTTACAAATCGTTTGTGTGGAAACATTTTGGTTTTCCAGTAGAAATAATAAATGGAGAAAGAATAACACACAAGACACAAACATTGTAAGAAAACTATGCTGTTCACCTCGGCCAAGGTTGTAGAGACTCTTAGGGGCCGTTCACATATCGCGCGCATTTTCATTCGCGCAAAATGGAAGCGCATGCGGTGCGGCGCGCTCGTTTTTTCCTGGCGCGCCTTCCTCATGGTCGTGGAGAGCACAGTTCATGGTTGCATAGCAACGACAGACGCTACAGAAGCGCGAGCTCCCGAACGCTTGCAAAAGAAGGAGGAAGCGACGCGGCCGTGCTTTACACGCTTTTTAGGCGCGATGTGTGAACGGCCCCTAAAGAGGCAGAAAGCGTCGCTGTTACTGCTGACGGTTGGACTTCTCGGCCCACACAATCAATAGAGGCTGGGAAATGGTCAACTTTGTACTGCAGTTAAAGTGACACTTAAAAGTGTTATTTGAATTTTTTATTACAGTATAAATTTAGTTTATTTTATTTATACTGTTTAATTTATGCTCAATCTGTTGAAAGAAGTTCAGTGAGATTTCTCATGTGAAATTATACAGGGCAGAAAACAATTGTTTTGATTTTGTTTAGCAGTGTTTGCATGTTGTTTTACTGCAAATGATTCATTAAAATTGAAGTAAAATGACATGCATTACAAGTTGATTTCAAAATGCACCAACATTTTTGCATTTTATGATTTTCAGTTGAATAAAAGACTATTTTCCCTTCATACGTTTCATTATTGAGCATTGTTTAAAAATACTATAAAAATCTCGTCTCGTGAACCCAATCTCGTGTCTCGTCTCGTCTCGTGGGATAGGGGTCTCGTCACACCCCTAGTAAAGCGCTATTTCTATTCTATAACGAGATGTAAAGTGCTATTCCTATAATGTAATGAGATGTAAATTGCCATTTCTGTTCTATAAAATGAGATGTAAATTGCCATTTCTGTTCTATAATGAGATGTAAATTGCCATTTCTGTTCTATAATGAGATGTAAAGCGCTATTTCTATATTGTAACGAGATGTAAAGTTACCTGATTGGCCTGCGTTGGACAGTGGGTGGAGTGCACGTGCACGCCTTGAAGCTAGAAATGGCGATTTCCACAAATGTGTTCAGCGAGCCACAAATGCGCAGAAAGCGATTCGCAAATATGCGTGGTGATCCACAAATGCGCAGAAAGCGATTCACAAATGTACAGGAAGCGATTCACAAACGAATGCCAGGCATTGTGTTTGTGACATAAAAACATATTTGTTAATGCTCTTCAATTTCAAATTTTTGTTTTCAAACATTAGTGTTGGGATACCAGTGGAGGGTTTTGCAGAATCGCTTGTTTGTTTGAAAAAAGTGTCTGCTAAATGATTAAATGACCCTGTAAAATGTATAAACACCTAAAGAAAAAGAGAATGACAAAAGGTTACTTGATTCCTAACTAATTTCAAATAATTAAAGATGAAAGCAACGAAATTTACATCTACTTTACAACTGATATTTCTAGGCTTTGAAGTCAGTAATATCTCATACATCTACATACAGAATTTAATAAAAACAATTCTTAAGAGATTTTTATGAAAAATGAAGTGAACTCACCGTCAGGATCTGGTCGAGGCTTACTAAATTTGATGGAAATTTCACCTAAAAAAAATGAAAACAACAACAACAGATTTTTACATTTGTGAATGTTGTGAATTTGAAGAATGTTTCTTTATTTTTTTTGATCAAAAAAAAGAAAAGTTCAGAAAGTTTGGTTTATGCAGAAAGAGCTACTTACTGTTACACCATCCGATTCTCTAGTTCCTTTATAGTAACGGTCATTCTCCCTTCCCCAAGACAGTCTCTCTCCTACTTCACATTGCCGGAAAAAGCTTTCTAAACCAGTCAGTTTAGCCAGAAAATCTTTAAAAAGGAATCAAACAACAGCATGTCAATGTACATCATGAGACTGAACTCATGTGAGGAACCAACAGAAGAATAGAGAGAAAAACTAAAACCAACACCAGAACATCAGGCTGAAATAGACATGAATGAAAGTGGTAATAACTGGAGACTCACCGTCTGTCGGCTCGGACTCGAGCGTCTCTGTCGGCTCGACTCCAGATGTGTCTGGATGAACCTGTGATGGGTCCTGCTCAGGCACAACAGGACACACTTTGCTTTTAGGGCTTTGGATGGAGTGTTTTATAGTCTTCCACATCGTCCGGAGGACAGCAGGGACCTTCCTCGCTTTTGTGTGTTTTTCTGCAAACAACAAATATTGATTAGAAACTTCACTTCAATTAGCACAGATTACAGCAGAATGATTCACTAGCAAAACTGTCCTGATGTGGAGCTGCTTTATGCTGCTAGTTCCTGTGAATAATTAGCAGGTTTTACATTGAACTTCATGTTCCTGGAAGAGGTTGTGACTAAACACACCTGAGCAGATCAGGTGAGGAACCAACAGAATTAGAGAGAGAAAAACTAAAACTAACAGTGAAGTGAATCATAGTTTAGCAGAGTACGATCTTACAACACAGCGTATTACAAAGAAAAGAATAACATCACGGAACAAAATCCACCCAAAGCAAGAGGTTTTTAAAACAGGAAACAGCAGCAAACCATATACACCAAGAATAGAGGATCCGGAAAAAATCCCCTAAGTTTCAAGGTAGTCGGAGTGGGCCGAGCTCCTCGAAAAAGAAAAGTAATTATATTTTTAATTTTTCATCATTTAGCAGACACTTTTATCCAAAGCGACTTACAAGGGGAGCAATTAGGGGTCAGGTGTCTTGCTCAAGGGCACTTTAGTCATGGTATCGAAGGTGGAGAGAGTGTTGTTTATTCACAATCCCCACTTTCAATTCCTGCCGGCATGGGAATCGAATCAGCAACCTTTAGGTTACAAGCCCGACTCCCTCACCACTAGGCCACGACTACCACCTCCCTTTTGCAGGTGTTTCTAAAACAAAGAAAAATGAACAGCAAACCATTAGAAAAATGTCTGACCACAGATCAAATGTGGCTTTTATCTGATTAATTCATTAAAGAAAAAAACTATTACATTTAAGTTCATATTCCTGCACTTCTCAATGTTCTTTGTTTTTTTTTTCTCCCCAAAATGAGTCAAACACTCAGCCAAGATCTCAGGAAGGACCTGCAGAAAAACATTACAAAGATTAGTCAGATAGCAAAAACTCTCTTTAACTTTCAACGCTAGGAGCCAATGAAAAATTTCATTCTTATTATTGGACATATAAAAGATGACCTGTTTTTTGTCAAAATGTATGTTTTTATCTAAAAGAGTTGTGTGTTTATTTTAAATCTTCCGTTACATTTGCAGTTCTATTTTATACGGTAAATATAGCTTCAACATTAACCTTTTCATTACCCAATCAGTTCTTTTTTCACAACAATAAGCAAAATAAATACTGCATCAATGTATGTGTGAGTAACATGAAATTGTCTGCTTGAGTATAAAAATGGACATCCTCATAATCCACTCTCAATTTGAGAAAAGTCAGAATTGCAAGTTTTTAATCAGTGAATTCTGACCTTATAACTAGCGATTGTGAGTTTCTATCTCCAAATTCTGACTTTATAAAACATTTGAGTTTAAATCTTGTAATTGTGAGGAAAAAAAGTTAGAAATGTGAGATAAACAGTCGCAATTACACACCCAATTTTTTTTTTTTTTTTAACATTTACAAGGGATTCACAAACAACTATGAATATATGAAACCAGTGGTGGATCTTCAGGTCATGACAGTTACGATTCATTCGTGTACATTTTAGAATGGGGCAATTTTGATCAATTCAGTCATTTTGTCTTGGGGAGTAAACATCTGTTATGTGAAATAGCTTAGTACTAAATACAAACAAGATGCAATTTTTACGATCCCTCTTATTATTTTGTTAAAATGATTAAGTTGTTGGATATTCTGCAAGAGTATGAAACTTATGAGCGGTCACGCATACTTTTGGAGAATTATAGCAAACAGTGTTTCTGTATTTCTCTTATATTTTGCCATATTTGTCATGTTTAGACTCCATTAAATTACTACAATGAGGACTACAGAACATTTGTCTCCTTCTCTTGACTGATGTTTGTTTTCACACTGAGAAATCAAGTTAAAAGGGGTTAATAAACGTATAAATCCTACTTTTTTTCTCCTCCATCTCTCCTGTTGGACTGTCCGTCATCGTCTCCACTATCAACTCTGCAGTGGTGACAAATTCAGGCGTAATCTCTCCACTTGACAGCTGCCAATGAACAACAGACGTGTGCTCGCTGCTAAACGTGAGTAAAGACTGGCGCAAACTACTGAGAGAGTCAAGAAAGCCGTGAAGAGCGACAAACACTGTGTTCTTAATCTAGCGACTGCTCTGTGACGTCACGACCTGTTCGAATGCCATGTGACGTCACAGCGGTAAGGCCGCGGTTTGTAGGACTGAACTCAGCGTGAGGCTTTCACGCTCTCATCCATTTTCTCATGCGGTGAAAAATCATATATATATATACATATATATGTATGAGCAGAGGTGTAATGTAACGAAGTAATAATACTTCGTTACAGTACTTGAGTATTTTTTGGGAAAATCTGTACTTACTTAGTATTTATATTTCTGTCAACTTTTATTTTTACTCCACTACATTTCTTAAATGTATACTTTCACTCCGATACATTTCCCCAAAGCATTTTCATTACTTACTACAAAATAAAGTCGGAAGAACACAGGCTGCGAGCAAGCACGTACAAACCATAGACATATATATGTCTATCAAGCGCTCGCACAACCGCGCTTGATTTCATTTTCCGGGTTGTGTTCGTTGCTGGAGCGGCTGAGAAGAGTGCGGCACGAGAGGGACCTCTAGAGGCGCTCTCTGATAAAACTATCACTGAAGCCTCGTACAATTTGTTTTAACACGTGACGCGAGGCTAGGGCGCTACACAGAACGGGACACTTCAAAAATGGATTTAAAACAGACAACAAAGTGGAATGTTATACAGTGCACTACAGTATATGTTTTCATATCACTAAAGTAATTAGTTTGTTGTCTAGACGCTGCATTAGTGGAGAACAGCAGTGTGTTTGCCGTCGAGGCTGAGAGGAGCTGACGTTAGTAGTAACGTTACCTCAAGCTGTTCAAACAATGTGACAAAAACACCACCTGTTTAATGTCACGATTGTTACCCTCTATTTGCATTAGTTTATATCCATTTGTAAGATTTTTTGCATTCTTTATCCAGCGAAGATGCATATTTAAATTGTATCCTAATACTGCAGTCGACAGAAACATAAATCAGAAATGTGTTCGATTTCAGTTTTTTTTATCGCACTTTAACTTAAACTGTCTCTGTTTACTGTTAATTCGTTTTGACTCTGGAGTCAGTGTGACCCCAAAAATTGAAAGCATAATTGTAGAAAATATATAAATTTGCAAGAACTTTTGTTCCCATTTACCACAAAAATATCCAAATACATAATTTTTTTGCATATGAAATATCATTTTTTTTAAATGAAAAAATCACTTAAATTACTGTCTAAATTTAATTTAAATTGTTTCTGGTTATTGATATAGGTGTTAGCTGTAAAATACTGCCATCTGGAGGTGAGTGAAAAAACTAAGATGATTAGTTTTTAAGCAGTAAATTATTTTGACCAGCAGAGGGCATTGAAAGCCATTCATTTTACTGGATTTTGGAACTGCCAAAAGTCACATCTAAAGGACAAAAGTCAAGAGTCAGACTGTAGTTTCATATTATTGAACAATTTAATGATTCAAATGTGAAAAAAACCGAATTTTTTAAAAATAAATTTAGAATGTAAACAAAATAAAAAAAAATGAATTTTTTTATTTTTTATTTCTGTGTGTGTGTGTGTGTGTAGGTTTGTGTGTGTGTGCGCATTAGGTCTCACCCCTTTATATCTTTTTTTCCCTGTATTTGTGGCTTATTTTATTTGAAAATAAAACCGACCGAATCAAGCCCAGTTTTTTTGTGCATGTATAGATAGATAATGTAAGAAATTTTCCAAAATTGTATTCCTTTGAGATGAAGGGAACCCTTTTAATTAACGAATGAAAAGTCGATTGGGGTCATATTGACCCCAAAGACATATTTCATCAAGTGTTCTAAAATAGAAGCCAATAACGAGTGAAAGTGTACATATAATATGCCTTTGTGCGTAAATATGGCCATTTTTAAGCGTGATTGTTTGGATTTATGTGAAATGGAAACACTTATAATAGAGTTCATTTGTGACATTAAAGGTTAATGAAAGCGTTGTTCATTGTTAATTTCAATATTTACATTTTAACATTTTAAAGTTGCCTCTTATATTAATTATAATGCACTATGAATTAACGTGAATGATCGAGGTATATTTAATATAGTATTTTTTATATTTAAAACTTACAATAAACTTTTTACCATTTTTTTAAAATCCAGAGCAAACAAAACAAGAAAGAGTTAAAACAATCTTGCTGCTCAAACTGTGTATAGAACCATTTTTACTAATATTTTATGCTTCTTTTGTATTTTGCATTTACTTGTACTTTTACTTTCACCGCAGTGACATCATCCTAGAGGTCAACACACACGACCTTTGGGAAGTCAGTCACGACACTCCTCACTGTGCTTTTCATCAGGCTACAGCGTTTCCCTTTCTAAACGCTCTCCGTCCACTAGGATTTACACTAGTAGTTTTCCAAAGGAAACATCGACAAACGATATCTTACTGCTTATGCATATTTAATCGTCAATCACTTAAATAAAAAGGACTAATTATTTGCACATTTTTCTGCCATTAATCGTGATTAATCGCACCTAACATTTAAAGTTTTTAAAATTTTTATTGTAATAATTTCACATTTAAACTCCAAATTAATGTAGAATGTGTGTCTGTGTGCATGTGTGTGCCTGCACAGAAATGTGTGTGTGTGTGTTACCTGCCATTGATCTGTTCCCTTAGGAAGGTTTGTTTGTACTGATTGGTCCAGACTCTCAGATGCTCCACCCACAGAGTGACATCATCTGCGGTTTACTGAGCAGCACATAATGACTGGAGCTGGTACTGAACGCACGGTACACTAACAACACTATCTACACACACACACACACACACAGTGATGAAGCAGTGCAATAACTCATCCTCAGTGTGTGTGTGTGTGTGTGTGTGTGTGCAACCCAGTCTCTTGCTACTGTGTATCTAGACCACGAGTTTGCATTGGGCAATCCACCCTCCCGTCCCAGAGTCAACACAAACACCAATTCAAATTACTATCTTTTTTTAATTTGAAAGCAATCATAACAGAAACCATAATATCATAAGAGCAATTAACAAACATAAGGAACAAAGACTTCAGAGGAGAGCTAAGCCGAAATAACAAATAATACCAAACTAACTAACCCAGAGAGATTTATAAATTACCTAGAAGACAAACCGTAAATAGAACATAATAAACTTTCCTCTCTTCATAAGCTTCATTAATTCAATGTGAATAATTTATGCGTGCTATAATAGTGTTATGATGAGTCAGCGGAGAGGGATCCAAACGCAGGCTTTATTTAAACAGGCGTAGTCACAAAGGCAATGGTCAAAGCACAGCAAACAGGTATGGCAGAGGATAGGCAGAATCATGATCGTAAGACAGGCAAAGGGGTCAGGTCGGGCGGATAACATTCACAGTCCAGTACAACAAGCAAAGATCGGGACAAGCAGCAGGAATCAAACAACGTAAAACAGACAGGAACAAAAACAGGACCGCAAATAAACGCTCAGAACTGCTCACTTGAGCAAATCAAGACCTCACAATGTGTGCGAGGCTGAATGTCTCTTAAATAGTCCGGATAATGAGCTGCAGCTGGTTGAGGCGATCAGTGACTAGGTACGGGGCTTCTGGGACATGTAGTGTGCATGTGTGTGATGCATTGTGGGAAACTGAGTCCGATGGCGAGGCAATGGTTCAGGGTGGAGTGCCCTCTAGCGGCCATTACGGGCACTGCAGCTGATAACAGTGACAAGTAGTTATATATCTGTCTGCTTTATTCAATATGTATTCAGTATGTCCTCTTTTATGCTTCCGGAGCTCCTCCGTGAGAGATACGAGACCGGTGCACCGCAAAGATGATGCTCATTATTACTCGCGTCACCAGCCTCGCGCCGTTCCCGCACTGCTCGTCACAACAAGAAACACATTTTAAGAGTTTCTTTGGTCAAGAAAACACTCGCTTTAATTAGCTGAATTAAATTAAAATTAAGCAAATGTTGAAATTTAACATGAACTAATAATGAATTTTGTTCATTTGAACTCATGCTGACTAGTGAACCTTATTGTAAAGTGTTAACTTTGACATATTATCGCAGCGGTTCCCAAACACATTCCTGGAGAACCAGCATCACTGCACATTTACACTTCTGCTCTGCCTGACACACACATTTCAGATCTTTGAGTCTCTACTAATGAGCTGAACCTTAATCAGGTGTGTTTGATTGAGGAGACATGAAAAAAGAAGCAATTATTGTAAATGAATTCACACATTTGACACTTCCGAGATTAAAACATAATTAATAAATGAATGGAGGATAAATATTTTCTGTAAAGTATTTTTTTTTTATCATGTGTAGAGAAACAACACGAGCACAGCTTTGAGGGACGCGCTGGCCATTTTGTTGTTTCTAACAAGTTTTTTTAAAACTGAGAACTTCAGGATGTTCAGTAAACAAACATCTGTAATGCAGTTCATAAGAACGTGAAGGAGGAGACGGGAACCGGCAAACTTTAATAACTTTTAATAATATAAAACAAACAACAATAATAATAATAATATAAGTTTAATATAATAATAATAATAATAAGTTTGTTTAATAAAATAAACAAACAATAAAACGAAAGTGAACAAACATAATACAACACAACATAAACTCCAGGTCTGGTCCACTCTCGTCCTTCACTGTAGTCACTCCTCTTTTATGTTTCTTTTTTTTTTTAAATATGATCCATTGATAAAATGTAAAGAGATTAACAAATATGTTTTATGTCACAACTTTGCTTGGCATTAATTTGTGAATCGCTTCCTGTACATTAGTGAATCGCTTCCTGTGCATTGAGGATTGCTGCACACATTCGTGAATCACGTCTTGTGCACTCGAGGCTCACCTCACACATCTGTGGATCTCAAAACATTTCTAGCATTAAAACATGCAGATAAATCTAAGTGGACCAAATTAAACGAAGACGAAAACGACTGACTAAAAAAAGGTGGAAAAAACTAAGACTAAAACGACTGACTAAAAAAAGTTAGAACAAACTAAGACTAAAACGACTGACTAAAAAAAGTTGGAACAAAGTAAGACTAAAACGACTGACTAAAAAAAGTTGGAACAAAGTAAGACTAAAACGACTGACTAAAAAAAGTTGGAACAAAGTAAACGAAGACGAAAACAACTGACTAAAAAAAGGCGGAACAAACTAAGACGAAAACGACTGACTAAAAAAAGTGGAACAAAGTAAACGAAGACAAAAAACAACTGACTAAAAAAGGCGGAACAAACTAAGACGAAAACGACTGACTAAAAAAAGGTGGAACAAACTAAGAATTTCTAATAATTTTGGTGGACTCCACCCATCGTCTACTCAAGCCAATCAGGTAACGGTCAGTGCAACATGACAATCGTAGTACATCACAAGATGTAAAGCGTAGGGTGTGACGAGATCTCGTACCAGGAGATCTCGCGAGACTAAAACGTGACGAGATTTCTCGTCGAGGTGAAAAGTTTTCTCGTCGTGCTCTCAGTGTGAGGGTGAAATCATTATTGAAGATGCCCCCGCCACTTACAAATCGTTTGTGTGGAAACATTTTGGTTTTCCAGTAGAAATAATAAACGGAGAAAGAATAACACACAAGACACAAACATTGTAAGAAAACTATGCTGTTCACCTCGGCCAAGGTTGTAGAGACTCTTAGGGGCCGTTCACATATCGCGCGCATTTTCATTCGCGCAAAATGGAAGCGCATGCGGTGCGGCGCGCTCGTTTTTTCCTGGCGCGCCTTCCTCATGGTCGTGGAGAGCACAGTTCATGGTTGCATAGCAACGACAGACGCTACAGAAGCGCGAGCTCCCGAACGCTTGCAAAAGAAGGAGGAAGCGACGCGGCCGCGCTTTACACGCTTTTTAGGCGCGATGTGTGAACGGCCCCTAAAGAGGCAGAAAGCGTCGCTGTTACTGCTGACGGTTGGACTTCTCGGCCCACACAATCAATAGAGGCTGGGAAATGGTCAACTTTGTACTGCAGTTAAAGTGACACTTAAAGTGTTTTTTGAATTTTTTATTACAGTATAAATTTAGTTTATTTTATTTATACTGTTTAATTTATGCTCAATCTGTTGAAAGAAGTTCAGTGAGATTTCTCATGTGAAATTATACAGGGCAGAAAACAATTGTTTTGATTTTGTTTAGCAGTGTTTGCATGTTGTTTTACTGCAAATGATTCATTAAAATTGAAGTAAAATGACATGCATTACAAGTTGATTTCAAAATGCACCAACATTTTTGCATTTTATGATTTTCAGTTGAATAAAAGACTATTTTCCCTTCATACGTTTCATTATTGAGCATTGTTTAAAAATACTATAAAAATCTCGTCTCGTGAACCCAATCTCGTGTTTCGTCTCGTCTCGTGGGATAGGGGTCTCGTCACACCCCTAGTAAAGCGCTATTTCTATTCTATAACGAGCTGTAAAGTGCTATTCCTATAATGTAATGAGATGTAAATTGCCATTTCTGTTCTATAATGAGATGTAAATTGCCATTTCTGTTCTATAATGAGATGTAAATTGCCATTTCTATTCTATAATGAGATGTAAAGCGCTATTTCTATATTGTAACGAGATGTAAAGTTACCTGATTGGCCTGCGTTGGACAGTGGGTGGAGTGCACGTGCACGCCTTGAAGCTAGAAATGGCGATTTCCACAAATGTGTTCAGCGAGCCACAAATGCGCAGAAAGCGATTCGCAAATATGCGTGGTGATCCACAAATGCGCAGAAAGCGATTCACAAATGTACAGGAAGCGATTCACAAACGAATGCCAGGCATTGTGTTTGTGACATAAAAACATATTTGTTAATGCTCTTCAATTTCAAATTTTTGTTTTCAAACATTAGTGTTGGGATACCAGTGGAGGGTTTTGCAGAATCGCTTGTTTGTTTGAAAAAAGCGTCTGCTAAATGATTAAATGACCCTGTAAAATGTATAAACACCTAAAGAAAAAGAGAACGACAAAAGGTTACTTGATTCCTAACTAATTTCAAATAATTAAAGATGAAAGCAACGAAATTTACATCTACTTTACAACTGATATTTCTAGGCTTTGAAGTCAGTAATATCTCATCCATCTACATACAGAATTTAATAAAAACAATTCTTAAGAGATTTTTATGAAAAATGAAGTGAACTCACCGTCAGGATCTGGTCGAGGCTTACTAAATTTGATGGAAATTTCACCTAAAAAAAATGAAAACAACAACAACAGATTTTTACATTTGTGAATGTTGTGAATTTGAAGAATGTTTCTTTATTTTTTTTGATCAAAAAAAAGAAAAGTTCAGAAAGTTTGGTTTATGCAGAAAGAGCTACTTACTGTTACACCATCCGATTCTCTAGTTCCTTTATAGTAACGGTCATTCTCCCTTCCCCAAGACAGTCTCTCTCCTACTTCACATTGCCGGAAAAAGCTTTCCAAACCAGTCAGTTTAGCCAGAAAATCTTTAAAAAGGAATCAAACAACAGCATGTTAATGTACATCATGAGACTGAACTCATGTGAGGAACCAACAGAAGAATAGAGAGAAAAACTAAAACCAACACCAGAACATCAGGCTGAAATAGACATGAATGAAAGTGGTAATAACTGGAGACTCACCGTCTGTCGGCTCGGACTCGAGCGTCTCTGTCGGCTCGACTCCAGATGTGTCTGGATGAACCTGTGATGGGTCCTGCTCAGGCACAACAGGACACACTTTGCTTTTAGGGCTTTGGATGGAGTGTTTTATAGTCTTCCACATCGTCCGGAGGACAGCAGGGACCTTCCTCGCTTTTGTGTGTTTTTCTGCAAACAACAAATATTGATTAGAAACTTCAGTTCAATTAGCACAGATTACAGCAGAATGATTCACTAGCAAAACTGTCCTGATGTGGAGCTGCTTTATGCTGCTAGTTCCTGTGAATAATTAGACGGTTTTACATTGAACTTCATGTTCCTGGAAGAGGTTGTGACTAAACACACCTGAGCAGATCAGGTGAGGAACCAACAGAATTAGAGAGAGAAAAACTAAAACTAACAGTGAAGTGAATCATAGTTTAGCAGAGTACGATCTTACAACACAGCGTATTACAAAGAAAAGAATAACATCACGGAACAAAATCCACCCAAAGCAAGAGGTTTTTAAAACAGGAAACAGCAGCAAACCATATACACCAAGAATAGAGGATCCGGAAAAAATCCCCTAAGTTTCAAGGTAGTCGGAGTGGGCCGAGCTCCTCGAAAAAGAAAAGTAATTATATTTTTAATTTTTCATCATTTAGCAGAC
The DNA here is from genome assembly GCA_037194245.1 of Opsariichthys bidens. Taxonomy (NCBI): domain Eukaryota; kingdom Metazoa; phylum Chordata; class Actinopteri; order Cypriniformes; family Xenocyprididae; genus Opsariichthys; species Opsariichthys bidens. The sequence goes on along the minus strand of CM074312.1, from coordinate 4,057,463 downwards.
ACTTTTATCCAAAGCGACTTACAAGGGGAGCAATTAGGGGTCAGGTGTCTTGCTCAAGGGCACTTTAGTCATGGTATCGAAGGTGGAGAGAGTGTTGTTCATTCACAATCCCCACTTTCAATTCCTGCCGGCGTGGGAATCGAATCAGCAACCTTTAGGTTACAAGCCCGACTCCCTCACCACTAGGCCACGACTACCACCTCCCTTTTGCAGGTGTTTCTAAAACAAAGAAAAATGAACAGCAAACCATTAGAAAAATGTCTGACCACAGATCAAATGTGGCTTTTATCTGATTAATTCATTAAAGAAAAAAACTATTACATTTAAGTTCATATTCCTGCACTTCTCAATGTTCTTTGTTTTTTTTTTCTCCCCAAAATGAGTCAAACACTCAGCCAAGATCTCAGGAAGGACCTGCAGAAAAACATTACAAAGATTAGTCAGATAGCAAAAACTCTCTTTAACTTTCAACGCTAGGAGCCAATGAAAAATTTCATTCTTATTATTGGACATATAAAAGATGACCTGTTTTTTGTCAAAATGTATGTTTTTATCTAAAAGAGTTGTGTGTTTATTTTAAATCTTCCGTTACATTTGCAGTTCTATTTTATACGGTAAATATAGCTTCAACATTAACCTTTTCATTACCCAATCAGTTCTTTTTTCACAACAATAAGCAAAATAAATACTGCATCAATGTATGTGTGAGTAACATGAAATTGTCTGCTTGAGTATAAAAATGGACATCCTCATAATCCACTCTCAATTTGAGAAAAGTCAGAATTGCAAGTTTTTAATCAGTGAATTCTGACCTTATAACTAGCGATTGTGAGTTCCTATCTCCAAATTCTGACTTTATAAAACATTTGAGTTTAAATCTTGTAATTGTGAGGAAAAAAGTTAGAAATGTGAGATAAACAGTCGCAATTACACACCCAATTTTTTTTTTTTTTTTAACATTTACAAGGGATTCACAAACAACTATGAATATATGAAACCAGTGGTGGATCTTCAGGTCATGACAGTTACGATTCATTCGTGTACATTTTAGAATGGGGCAATTTTGATCAATTCAGTCATTTTGTCTTGGGGAGTAAACATCTGTTATGTGAAATAGCTTAGTACTAAATACAAACAAGATGCAATTTTTACGATCCCTCTTATTATTTTGTTAAAATTATTAAGTTGTTGGATATTCTGCAAGAGTATGAAACTTATGAGCGGTCACGCATACTTTTGGAGAATTATAGCAAACAGTGTTTCTGTATTTCTCTTATATTTTGCCATATTTGTCATGTTTAGACTCCATTAAATTACTACAATGAGGACTACAGAACATTTGTCTCCTTCTCTTGACTGATGTTTGTTTTCACACTGAGAAATCAAGTTAAAAGGGGTTAATAAACGTATAAATCCTACTTTTTTTCTCCTCCATCTCTCCTGTTGGACTGTCCGTCATCGTCTCCACTATCAACTCTGCAGTGGTGACAAATTCAGGCGTAATCTCTCCACTTGACAGCTGCCAATGAACAACAGACGTGTGCTCGCTGCTAAACGTGAGTAAAGACTGGCGCAAACTACTGAGAGAGTCAAGAAAGCCGTGAAGAGCGACAAACACTGTGTTCTTAATCTAGCGACTGCTCTGTGACGTCACGACCTGTTCGAATGCCATGTGACGTCACAGCGGTAAGGCCGCGGTTTGTAGGACTGAACTCAGCGTGAGGCTTTCACGCTCTCATCCATTTTCTCATGCGGTGAAAAATCATATATATATACATATATATGTATGAGCAGAGGTGTAATGTAACGAAGTAATAATACTTCGTTACAGTACTTGAGTATTTTTTGGGAAAATCTGTACTTACTTAGTATTTATATTTCTGTCAACTTTTATTTTTACTCCACTACATTTCTTAAATGTATACTTTCACTCCGATACATTTCCCCAAAGCATTTTCATTACTTACTACAAAATAAAGTCGGAAGAACACAGGCTGCGAGCAAGCACGTACAAACCATAGACATATATATGTCTATCAAGCGCTCGCACAACCGCGCTTGATTTCATTTTCCGGGTTGTGTTCGTTGCTGGAGCGGCTGAGAAGAGTGCGGCACGAGAGGGACCTCTAGAGGCGCTCTCTGATAAAACTATCACTGAAGCCTCGTACAATTTGTTTTAACACGTGACGCGAGGCTAGGGCGCTACACAGAACGGGACACTTCAAAAATGGATTTAAAACAGACAACAAAGTGGAATGTTATACAGTGCACTACAGTATATGTTTTCATATCACTAAAGTAATTAGTTTGTTGTCTAGACGCTGCATTAGTGGAGAACAGCAGTGTGTTTGCCGTCGAGGCTGAGAGGAGCTGACGTTAGTAGTAACGTTACCTCAAGCTGTTCAAACAATGTGACAAAAACACCACCTGTTTAATGTCACGATTGTTACCCTCTATTTGCATTAGTTTATATCCATTTGTAAGATTTTTTGCATTCTTTATCCAGCGAAGATGCATATTTAAATTGTATCCTAATACTGCAGTCGACAGAAACATAAATCAGAAATGTGTTCGATTTCAGTTTTTTTTATCGCACTTTAACTTAAACTGTCTCTGTTTACTGTTAATTCGTTTTGACTCTGGAGTCAGTGTGACCCCAAAAATTGAAAGCATAATTGTAGAAAATATATAAATTTGCAAGAACTTTTGTTCCCATTTACCACAAAAATATGCAAATACATAATTTTTTTGCATATGAAATATCATTTTTTTTTATGAAAAAATCACTTAAATTACTGTCTAAATTTAATTTAAATTGTTTCTGGTTATTGATCTAGGTGTTAGCTGTAAAATACTGCCATCTGGAGGTGAGTGAAAAAACTAAGATGATTAGTTTTTAAGCAGTAAATTATTTTGACCAGCAGAGGGCATTGAAAGCCATTCATTTTACTGGATTTTGGAACTGCCAAAAGTCACATCTAAAGGACAAAAGTCAAGAGTCAGACTGTAGTTTCATATTATTGAACAATTTAATGATTCAAATGTGAAAAAAAAACGAATTTTTTTAAAATAAATTTAGAATGTAAACAAAATAAAAAAAAATGATTTTTTTATTTTTTATTTGTGTGTGTGTGTGTGTGTGTGTAGGTTTGTGTGTGTGTGCGCATTAGGTCTCACCCCTTTATATCTTTTTTTCCCTGTATTTGTGGCTTATTTTATTTGAAAATAAAACCGACCGAATCAAGCCCAGTTTTTTTGTGCATGTATAGATAGATAATGTAAGAAATTTTCCAAAATTGTATTCCTTTGAGATGAAGGGAACCCTTTAAATTAACGAATGAAAAGTCGATTGGGGTCATATTGACCCCAAAGACATATTTCATCAAGTGTTCTAAAATAGAAGCCAATAACGAGTGAAAGTGTACATATAATATGCCTTTGTGCGTAAATATGGCCATTTTTAAGCGTGATTGTTTGGATTTATGTGAAATGGAAACACTTATAATAGAGTTCATTTGTGACATTAAAGGTTAATGAAAGCGTTGTTCATTGTTAATTTCAATATTTACATTTTAACATTTTAAAGTTGCCTCTTATATTAATTATAATGCACTATGAATTAACGTGAATGATCGAGGTATATTTAATATAGTATTTTTTATATTTAAAACTTACAATAAACTTTTTACCATTTTTTTAAAATCCAGAGCAAACAAAACAAGAAAGAGTTAAAACAATCTTGCTGCTCAAACTGTGTATAGAACCATTTTTACTAATATTTTATGCTTCTTTTGTATTTTGCATTTACTTGTACTTTTACTTTCACCGCAGTGACATCATCCTAGAGGTCAACACACACGACCTTTGGGAAGTCAGTCACGACACTCCTCACTGTGCTTTTCATCAGGCTACAGCGTTTCCCTTTCTAAACGCTCTCCGTCCACTAGGATTTACACTAGTAGTTTTCCAAAGGAAACATCGACAAACGATATCTTACTGCTTATGCATATTTAATCGTCAATCACTTAAATAAAAAGGACTAATTATTTGCACATTTTTCTGCCATTAATCGTGATTAATCGCACCTAACATTTAAAGTTTTTAAAATTTTTATTGTAATAATTTCACATTTAAACTCCAAATTAATGTAGAATGTGTGTCTGTGTGCATGTGTGTGCCTGCACAGAAATGTGTGTGTGTGTGTTACCTGCCATTGATCTGTTCCCTTAGGAAGGTTTGTTTGTACTGATTGGTCCAGACTCTCAGATGCTCCACCCACAGAGTGACATCATCTGCGGTTTACTGAGCAGCACATAATGACTGGAGCTGGTACTGAACGCACGGTACACTAACAACACTATCTACACACACACACACACACACACAGTGATGAAGCAGTGCAATAACTCATCCTCAGTGTGTGTGTGTGTGTGTGTGTGTGTGCAACCCAGTCTCTTGCTACTGTGTATCTAGACCACGAGTTTGCATTGGGCAATCCACCCTCCCGTCCCAGAGTCAACACAAACACCAATTCAAATTACTATCTTTTTTTAATTTGAAAGCAATCATAACAGAAACCATAATATCATAAGAGCAATTAACAAACATAAGGAACAAAGACTTCAGAGGAGAGCTAAGCCGAAATAACAAATAATACCAAACTAACTAACCCAGAGAGATTTATAAATTACCTAGAAGACAAACCGTAAATAGAACATAATAAACTTTCCTCTCTTCATAAGCTTCATTAATTCAATGTGAATAATTTATGCGTGCTATAATAGTGTTATGATGAGTCAGCGGAGAGGGATCCAAACGCAGGCTTTATTTAAACAGGTGTAGTCACAAAGGCAATGGTCAAAGCACAGCAAACAGGTATGGCAGAGGATAGGCAGAATCATGATCGTAAGACAGGCAAAGGGGTCAGGTCGGGCGGATAACATTCACAGTCCAGTACAACAAGCAAAGATCGGGACAAGCAGCAGGAATCAAACAACGTAAAACAGACAGGAACAAAAACAGGACCGCAAATAAACGCTCAGAACTGCTCACTTGAGCAAATCAAGACCTCACAATGTGTGCGAGGCTGAATGTCTCTTAAATAGTCCGGATAATGAGCTGCAGCTGGTTGAGGCGATCAGTGACTAGGTACGGGGCTTCTGGGACATGTAGTGTGCATGTGTGTGATGCATTGTGGGAAACTGAGTCCGATGGCGAGGCAATGGTTCAGGGTGGAGTGCCCTCTAGCGGCCATTACGGGCACTCCAGCTGATAACAGTGACAAGTAGTTATATATCTGTCTGCTTTATTCAATATGTATTCAGTATGTCCTCTTTTATGCTTCCGGAGCTCCTCCGTGAGAGATACGAGACCGGTGCACCGCAAAGATGATGCTCATTATTACTCGCGTCACCAGCCTCGCGCCGTTCCCACACTGCTCGTCACAACAAGAAACACATTTTAAGAGTTTCTTTGGTCAAGAAAACACTCGCTTTAATTAGCTGAATTAAATTAAAATTAAGCAAATGTTGAAATTTAACATGAACTAATAATGAATTTTGTTCATTTGAACTCATGCTGACTAGTGAACCTTATTGTAAAGTGTTAACTTTGACATATTATCGCAGCGGTTCCCAAACACATTCCTGGAGAACCAGCATCACTGCACATTTACACTTCTGCTCTGCCTGACACACACATTTCAGATCTTTGAGTCTCTACTAATGAGCTGAACCTTAATCAGGTGTGTTTGATTGAGGAGACATGAAAAAAGAAGCAATTATTGTAAATGAATTCACACATTTGACACTTCCAAGATTAAAACATAATCAATAAATGAATGGAGGATAAATATTTTCTGTAAAGTATTTTTTTTTTATCATGTGTAGAGAAACAACACGAGCACAGCTTTGAGGGACACGCTGGCCATTTTGTTGTTTCTAACAAGTTTTTTTAAAACTGAGAACTTCAGGATGTTCAGTAAACAACATCTGTAATGCAGTTCATAAGAACGTGAAGGAGGAGGCGGGAACCGGCAAACTTTAATAACTTTTAATAATATAAAACAAACAATAATAATAATAATAATAATGTAAAGTTTAATATAATAATAATAATAATAATAAGTTTGTTTAATAAAATAAACAAACAATAAAACGAAAGTGAACAAACATAATACAACACAACATAAACTCCAGGTCTGGTCCACTCTCGTCCTTCACTGTAGTCACTCCTCTTTTATGTTTCTTTTTTTTTAAAAAATATGATTCATTGATAAAATGTAAAGAGATTAACAAATATGTTTTATGTCACAACTTTGCTTGGCATTAATTTGTGAATCGCTTCCTGTACATTAGTGAATCGCTTCCTGTGCATTGAGGATTGCTGCACACATTCGTGAATCACGTCTTGTGCACCTGAGGCTCACCTCACACATCTGTGGATCTCAAAACATTTCTAGCATTAAAACATGCAGATAAATCTAAGTACACCAAATTAAACGAAGACGAAAACGACTGACTAAAAAAAGGTGGAAAAAACTAAGACTAAAACGACTGACTAAAAAAAGTTGGAACAAACTAAGACTAAAACGACTGACTAAAAAAAGGTGGAAAAAACTAAGACTAAAACGACTGACTAAAAAAAGTTGGAACAAAGTAAGACTAAAACGACTGACTAAAAAAAGTGGAACAAAGTAAACGAAGACGAAAACAACTGACTAAAAAAAGGCGGAACAAACTAAGACGAAAACGACTGACTAAAAAAAGTGGAACAAAGTAAACGAAGACGAAAACGACTGACTAAAAAAGGCGGAACAAACTAAGACGAAAAACGACTGACTAAAAAAAGGTGGAACAAACTAAGACGAAAAACGACTGACTAAAAAAAGGTGGAACAAACTAAGAATTTCTAATAATTTTGGTGGACTCCACCCACCGTCTACTCAAGCCAATCAGGTAACGGTCAGTGCAACATGACAATCGTAGTACATCACAAGATGTAAAGCGTAGGGGTGTGACGAGATCTCGTACCAGGAGATCTCGCGAGACTAAAACGTGACGAGATTTCTCGTCGAGGTGAAAAGTTTTCTCGTCGTGCTCTCAGTGTGAGGGTGAAATCATTATTGAAGATGCCCCCGCCACTTACAAATCGTTTGTGTGGAAACATTTTGGTTTTCCAGTAGAAATAATAAATGGAGAAAGAATAACACACAAGACACAAACATTGTAAGAAAACTATGCTGTTCACCTCGGCCAAGGTTGTAGAGACTCTTAGGGGCCGTTCACATATCGCGCGCATTTTCATTCGCGCAAAATGGAAGCGCATGCGGTGCGGCGCGCTCGTTTTTTCCTGGCGCGCCTTCCTCATGGTCGTGGAGAGCACAGTTCATGGTTGCATAGCAACGACAGACGCTATAGAAGCGCGAGCTCCCGAACGCTTGCAAAAGAAGGAGGAAGCGACGCGGCCGCGCTTTACACGCTTTTTAGGCGCGATGTGTGAACGGCCCCTAAAGAGGCAGAAAGCGTCGCTGTTACTGCTGACGGTTGGACTTCTCGGCCCACACAATCAATAGAGGCTGGGAAATGGTCAACTTTGTACTGCAGTTAAAGTGACACTTAAAGTGTTATTTGAATTTTTTATTACAGTATAAATTTAGTTTATTTTATTTATACTGTTTAATTTATGCTCAATCTGTTGAAAGAAGTTCAGTGAGATTTCTCATGTGAAATTATACAGGGCAGAAAACAATTGGTTTGATTTTGTTTAGCAGTGTTTGCATGTTGTTTTACTGCAAATGATTCATTAAAATTGAAGTAAAATGACATGCATTACAAGTTGATTTCAAAATGCACCAACATTTTTGCATTTTATGATTTTCAGTTGAATAAAAGACTATTTTCCCTTCATACGTTTCATTATTGAGCATTGTTTAAAAATACTATAAAAATCTCGTCTCGTGAACCCAATCTCGTGTCTCGTCTCGTCTCGTGGGATAGGGGTCTCGTCACACCCCTAGTAAAGCGCTATTCCTATTCTATAACGAGATGTAAAGTGCTATTCCTATAATGTAATGAGATGTAAATTGCCATTTCTGTTCTATAATGAGATGTAAATTGCCATTTCTGTTCTATAATGAGATGTAAATTGCCATTTCTGTTCTATAATGAGATGTAAATTGCCATTTCTGTTCTATAATGAGATGTAAAGCGCTATTTCTATATTGTAACGAGATGTAAAGTTACCTGATTGGCCTGCGTTGGACAGTGGGTAGAGTGCACGTGCACGCCTTGAAGCTAGAAATGGCGATTTCCACAAATGTGTTCAGCGAGCCACAAATGCGCAGAAAGCGATTCGCAAATATGCGTGGTGATCCACAAATGCGCAGAAAGCGATTCACAAATGTACAGGAAGCGATTCACAAACGAATGCCAGGCATTGTGTTTGTGACATAAAAACATATTTGTTAATGCTCTTCAATTTCAAATTTTTGTTTTCAAACATTAGTGTTGGGATACCAGTGGAGGGTTTTGCAGAATCGCTTGTTTGTTTGAAAAAAGTGTCTGCTAAATGATTAAATGACCCTGTAAAATGTATAAACACCTAAAGAAAAAGAGAACGACAAAAGGTTACTTGATTCCTAACTAATTTCAAATAATTAAAGATGAAAGCAACGAAATTTACATCTACTTTACAACTGATATTTCTAGGCTTTGAAGTCAGTAATATCTCATCCATCTACATACAGAATTTAATAAAAACAATTCTTAAGAGATTTTTATGAAAAATGAAGTGAACTCACCGTCAGGATCTGGTCGAGGCTTACTAAATTTGATGGAAATTTCACCTAAAAAAAATGAAAACAACAACAACAGATTTTTACATTTGTGAATGTTGTGAATTTGAAGAATGTTTCTTTATTTTTTTTGATCAAAAAAAAGAAAAGTTCAGAAAGTTTGGTTTATGCAGAAAGAGCTACTTACTGTTACACCATCCGATTCTCTAGTTCCTTTATAGTAACGGTCATTCTCCCTTCCCCAAGACAGTCTCTCTCCTACTTCACATTGCCGGAAAAAGCTTTCCAAACCAGTCAGTTTAGCCAGAAAATCTTTAAAAAGGAATCAAACAACAGCATGTCAATGTACATCATGAGACTGAACTCAAGTGAGGAACCAACAGAAGAATAGAGAGAAAAACTAAAACCAACACCAGAACATCAGGCTGAAATAGACATGAATGAAAGTGGTAATAACTGGAGACTCACCGTCTGTCGGCTCGGACTCGAGCGTCTCTGTCGGCTCGACTCCAGATGTGTCTGGATGAACCTGTGATGGGTCCTGCTCAGGCACAACAGGACACACTTTGCTTTTAGGGCTTTGGATGGAGTGTTTTATAGTCTTCCACATCGTCCGGAGGACAGCAGGGACCTTCCTCGCTTTTGTGTGTTTTTCTGCAAACAACAAATATTGATTAGAAACTTCACTTCAATTAGCACAGATTACAGCAGAATGATTCACTAGCAAAACTGTCCTGATGTGGAGCTGCTTTATGCTGCTAGTTCCTGTGAATAATTAGCAGGTTTTACATTGAACTTCATGTTCCTGGAAGAGGTTGTGACTAAACACACCTGAGCAGATCAGGTGAGGAACCAACAGAATTAGAGAGAGAAAAACTAAAACTAACAGTGAAGTGAATCATAGTTTAGCAGAGTACGATCTTACAACACAGCGTATTACAAAGAAAAGAATAACATCACGGAACAAAATCCACCCAAAGCAAGAGGTTTTTAAAACAGGAAACAGCAGCAAACCATATACACCAAGAATAGAGGATCCGGAAAAAATCCCCTAAGTTTCAAGGTAGTCGGAGTGGGCCGAGCTCCTCGAAAAAGAAAAGTAATTATATTTTTAATTTTTCATCATTTAGCAGACACTTTTATCCAAAGCGACTTACAAGGGGAGCAATTAGGGGTCAGGTGTCTTGCTCAAGGGCACTTTAGTCATGGTATCGAAGGTGGAGAGAGTGTTGTTTATTCACAATCCCCACTTTCAATTCCTGCCGGCGTGGGAATCGAATCAGCAACCTTTAGGTTACAAGCCCGACTCCCTCACCACTAGGCCACGACTACCACCTCCCTTTTGCAGGTGTTTCTAAAACAAAGAAAAATGAACAGCAAACCATTAGAAAAATGTCTGACCACAGATCAAATGTGGCTTTTATCTGATTAATTCATTAAAGAAAAAAACTATTACATTTAAGTTCATATTCCTGCACTTCTCAATGTTCTTTGTTTTTTTTTCTCCCCAAAATGAGTCAAACACTCAGCCAAGATCTCAGGAAGGACCTGCAGAAAAACATTACAAAGATTAGTCAGATAGCAAAAACTCTCTTTAACTTTCAACGCTAGGAGCCAATGAAAAATTTCATTCTTATTATTGGACATATAAAAGATGACCTGTTTTTTGTCAAAATGTATGTTTTTATCTAAAAGAGTTGTGTGTTTATTTTAAATCTTCCGTTACATTTGCAGTTCTATTTTATACGGTAAATATAGCTTCAACATTAACCTTTTCATTACCCAATCAGTTCTTTTTTCACAACAATAAGCAAAATAAATACTGCATCAATGTATGTGTGAGTAACATGAAATTGTCTGCTTGAGTATAAAAATGGACATCCTCATAATCCACTCTCAATTTGAGAAAAGTCAGAATTGCAAGTTTTTAATCAGTGAATTCTGACCTTATAACTAGCAATTGTGAGTTTCTATCTCCAAATTCTGACTTTATAAAACATTTGAGTTTAAATCTTGTAATTGTGAGGAAAAAAGTTAGAAATGTGAGATAAACAGTCGCAATTACACACCCAATTTTTTTTTTTTTTTAACATTTACAAGGGATTCACAAACAACTATGAATATATGAAACCAGTGGTGGATCTTCAGGTCATGACAGTTACGATTCATTCGTGTACATTTTAGAATGGGGCAATTTTGATCAATTCAGTCATTTTGTCTTGGGGAGTAAACATCTGTTATGTGAAATAGCTTAGTACTAAATACAAACAAGATGCAATTTTTACGATCCCTCTTATTATTTTGTTTAAAATGATTAAGTTGTTGGATATTCTGCAAGAGTATGAAACTTATGAGCGGTCACGCATACTTTTGGAGAATTATAGCAAACAGTGTTTCTGTATTTCTCTTATATTTTGCCATATTTGTCATGTTTAGACTCCATTAAATTACTACAATGAGGACTACAGAACATTTGTCTCCTTCTCTTGACTGATGTTTGTTTTCACACTGAGAAATCAAGTTAAAAGGGGTTAATAAACGTATAAATCCTACTTTTTTTCTCCTCCATCTCTCCTGTTGGACTGTCCGTCATCGTCTCCACTATCAACTCTGCAGTGGTGACAAATTCAGGCGTAATCTCTCCACTTGACAGCTGCCAATGAACAACAGACGTGTGCTCGCTGCTAAACGTGAGTAAAGACTGGCGCAAACTACTGAGAGAGTCAAGAAAGCCGTGAAGAGCGACAAACACTGTGTTCTTAATCTAGCGACTGCTCTGTGACGTCACGACCTGTTCGAATGCCATGTGACGTCACAGCGGTAAGGCCGCGGTTTGTAGGACTGAACTCAGCGTGAGGCTTTCACGCTCTCATCCATTTTCTCATGCGGTGAAAAATCATATATATATACATATATATGTATGAACAGAGGTGTAATGTAACGAAGTAATAATACTTCGTTACAGTACTTGAGTATTTTTTGGGAAAATCTGTACTTACTTAGTATTTATATTTCTGTCAACTTTTATTTTTACTCCACTACATTTCTTAAATGTATACTTTCACTCCGATACATTTCCCCAAAGCATTTTCATTACTTACTACAAAATAAAGTCGGAAGAACACAGGCTGCGAGCAAGCACGTACAAACCATAGACATATATATGTCTATCAAGCGCTCGCACAACCGCGCTTGATTTCATTTTCCGGGTTGTGTTCGTTGCTGGAGCGGCTGAGAAGAGTGCGGCACGAGAGGGACCTCTAGAGGCGCTCTCTGATAAAACTATCACTGAAGCCTCGTACAATTTGTTTTAACACGTGACGCGAGGCTAGGGCGCTACACAGAACGGGACACTTCAAAAATGGATTTAAAACAGACAACAAAGTGGAATGTTATACAGTGCACTACAGTATATGTTTTCATATCACTAAAGTAATTAGTTTGTTGTCTAGACGCTGCATTAGTGGAGAACAGCAGTGTGTTTGCCGTCGAGGCTGAGAGGAGCTGACGTTAGTAGTAACGTTACCTCAAGCTGTTCAAACAATGTGACAAAAACACCACCTGTTTAATGTCACGATTGTTACCCTCTATTTGCATTAGTTTATATCCATTTGTAAGATTTTTTGCATTCTTTATCCAGCGAAGATGCATATTTAAATTGTATCCTAATACTGCAGTCGACAGAAACATAAATCAGAAATGTGTTCGATTTCAGTTTTTTTTATCGCACTTTAACTTAAACTGTCTCTGTTTACTGTTAATTCGTTTTGACTCTGGAGTCAGTGTGACCCCAAAAATTGAAAGCATAATTGTAGAAAATATATAAATTTGCAAGAACTTTTGTTCCCATTTACCACAAAAATATGCAAATACATAATTTTTTTGCATATGAAATATCATTTTTTTTTATGAAAAAATCACTTAAATTACTGTCTAAATTTAATTTAAATTGTTTCTGGTTATTGATATAGGTGTTAGCTGTAAAATACTGCCATCTGGAGGTGAGTGAAAAAACTAAGATGATTAGTTTTTAAGCAGTAAATTATTTTGACCAGCAGAGGGCATTGAAAGCCATTCATTTTACTGGATTTTGGAACTGCCAAAAGTCACATCTAAAGGACAAAAGTCAAGAGTCACACTGTAGTTTCATATTATTGAACAATTTAATGATTCAAATGTGAAAAAAAAACGAATTTTTTAAAAATAAATTTAGAATGTAAACAAAATAAAAAAAAATGATTTTTTTTATTTTTTATTTCTGTGTGTGTGTGTGTGTGTGTGTGTAGGTTTGTGTGTGTGTGCGCATTAGGTCTCACCCCTTTATATCTTTTTTTCCCTGTATTTGTGGCTTATTTTATTTGAAAATAAAACCGACCGAATCAAGCCCAGTTTTTTTGTGCATGTATAGATAGATAATGTAAGAAATTTTCCAAAATTGTATTCCTTTGAGATGAAGGGAACCCTTTTAATTAACGAATGAAAAGTCGATTGGGGTCATATTGACCCCAAAGACATATTTCATCAAGTGTTCTAAAATAGAAGCCAATAACGAGTGAAAGTGTACATATAATATGCCTTTGTGCGTAAATATGGCCATTTTTAAGCGTGATTGTTTGGATTTATGTGAAATGGAAACACTTATAATAGAGTTCATTTGTGACATTAAAGGTTAATGAAAGCGTTGTTCATTGTTAATTTCAATATTTACATTTTAACATTTTAAAGTTGCCTCTTATATTAATTATAATGCACTATGAATTAACGTGAATGATCGAGGTATATTTAATATAGTATTTTTTATATTTAAAACTTACAATAAACTTTTTACCATTTTTTTAAAATCCAGAGCAAACAAAACAAGAAAGAGTTAAAACAATCTTGCTGCTCAAACTGTGTATAGAACCATTTTTACTAATATTTTATGCTTCTTTTGTATTTTGCATTTACTTGTACTTTTACTTTCACCGCAGTGACATCATCCTAGAGGTCAACACACACGACCTTTGGGAAGTCAGTCACGACACTCCTCACTGTGCTTTTCATCAGGCTACAGCGTTTCCCTTTCTAAACGCTCTCCGTCCACTAGGATTTACACTAGTAGTTTTCCAAAGGAAACATCGACAAACGATATCTTACTGCTTATGCATATTTAATCGTCAATCACTTAAATAAAAATGACTAATTATTTGCACATTTTTCTGCCATTAATCGTGATTAATCGCACCTAACATTTAAAGTTTTTAAAATTTTTATTGTAATAATTTCACATTTAAACTCCAAATTAATGTAGAATGTGTGTCTGTGCGCATGTGTGTGCCTGTACAGAAATGTGTGTGTGTGTGTGTGTTACCTGCCATTGATCTGTTCCCTTAGGAAGGTTTGTTTGTACTGATTGGTCCAGACTCTCAGATGCTCCACCCACAGAGTGACATCATCTGCGGTTTACTGAGCAGCACATAATGACTGGAGCTGGTACTGAACGCACGGTACACTAACAACACTATCTACACACACACACACACACACACAGTGATGAAGCAGTGCAATAACTCATCCTCAGTGTGTGTGTGTGTGTGTGTGTGTGTGTGCAACCCAGTCTCTTGCTACTGTGTATCTAGACCATGAGTTTGCATTGGGCAATCCACCCTCCCGTCCCAGAGTCAACACAAACACCAATTCAAATTACTATCTTTTTTTTTATTTGAAAGCAATCATAACAGAAACCATAATATCATAAGAGCAATTAACAAACATAAGGAACAAAGACTTCAGAGGAGAGCTAAGCCGAAATAACAAATAATACCAAACTAACTAACCCAGAGAGATTTATAAATTACCTAGAAGACAAACCGTAAATAGAACATAATAAACTTTCCTCTCTTCATAAGCTTCATTAATTCAATGTGAATAATTTATGCGTGCTATAATAGTGTTATGATGAGTCAGCGGAGAGGGATCCAAACGCAGGCTTTATTTAAACAGGTGTAGTCACAAAGGCAATGGTCAAAGCACAGCAAACAGGTACGGCAGAGGATAGGCAGAATCATGATCGTAAGACAGGCAAAGGGGTCAGGTCGGGCGGATAACATTCACAGTCCAGTACAACAAGCAAAGATCGGGACAAGCAGCAGGAATCAAACAACGTAAAACAGACAGGAACAAAAACAGGACCGCAAATAAACGCTCAGAACTGCTCACTTGAGCAAATCAAGACCTCACAATGTGTGCGAGGCTGAATGTCTCTTAAATAGTCCGGATAATGAGCTGCAGCTGGTTGAGGCGATCAGTGACTAGGTACGGGGCTTCTGGGACATGTAGTGTGCATGTGTGTGATGCATTGTGGGAAACTGAGTCTGATGGCGAGGCAATGGTTCAGGGTGGAGTGCCCTCTAGCGGCCATTACGGGCACTCCAGCTGATAACAGTGACAAGTAGTTATATATCTGTCTGCTTTATTCAATATGTATTCAGTATGTCCTCTTTTATGCTTCCGGAGCTCCTCCGTGAGAGATACGAGACCGGTGCACCGCAAAGATGATGCTCATTATCACTCGGGTCACCAGCCTCGCGCCGTTCCCGCACTGCTCGTCACAACAAGAAACACATTTTAAGAGTTTCTTTGGTCAAGAAAACACTCGCTTTAATTAGCTGAATTAAATTAAAATTAAGCAAATGTTGAAATTTAACATGAACTAATAATGAATTTTGTTCATTTGAACTCATGCTGACTAGTGAACCTTATTGTAAAGTGTTAACTTTGACATATTATCGCAGCGGTTCCCAAACACATTCCTGGAGAACCAGCATCACTGCACATTTACACTTCTGCTCTGCCTGACACACACATTTCAGATCTTTGAGTCTCTACTAATGAGCTGAACCTTAATCAGGTGTGTTTGATTGAGGAGACATGAAAAAAGAAGCAATTATTGTAAATGAATTCACACATTTGACACTTCCAAGATTAAAACATAATCAATAAATGAATGGAGGATAAATATTTTCTGTAAAGTATTTTTTTTTTATCATGTGTAGAGAAACAACACGAGCACAGCTTTGAGGGACGCGCTGGCCATTTTGTTGTTTCTAACAAGTTTTTTTAAAACTGAGAACTTCAGGATGTTCAGTAAAAAACATCTGTAATGCAGTTCATAAGAACGTGAAGGAGGAGGCGGGAACCGGCAAACTTTAATAACTTTTAATAATATAAAACAAACAATAATAATAATAATAATATAAGTTTAATATAATAATAATAATAATAATAAGTTTGTTTAATAAAATAAACAAACAATAAAACGAAAGTGAACAAACATAATACAACACAACATAAACTCCAGGTCTGGTCCACTCTCGTCCTTCACTGTAGTCACTCCTCTTTTATGTTTCTTTTTTAAAAAAAATATGATTCATTGATAAAATGTAAAGAGATTAACAAATATGTTTTATGTCACAACTTTGCTTGGCATTAATTTGTGAATCGCTTCCTGTACATTAGTGAATCGCTTCCTGTGCATTGAGGATTGCTGCACACATTCGTGAATCACGTCTTGTGCACTCGAGGCTCACCTCGCACATCTGTGGATCTCAAAACATTTCTAGCATTAAAACATGCAGATAAATCTAAGTGGACCAAATTAAACGAAGACGAAAACGACTGACTAAAAAAAGGTGGAAGAAACTAAGACTAAAACGACTGACTAAAAAAAGTTGGAACAAACTAAGACCAAAACGACTGACTAAAAAAAGTGGAACAAAGTAAACGAAGACGAAAACGACTGACTAAAAAAAGTGGAACAAACTAAGACCAAAACGACTGACTAAAAAAAGTGGAACAAAGTAAACGAAGACGAAAACGACTGACTAAAAAAAGGCGGAACAAACTAAGACGAAAACGACTGACTAAAAAAAGGCGGAACAAACTAAGACGAAAACGACTGACTAAAAAAAGGTGGAACAAACTAAGAATTTCTAATAATTTTGGTGGACTCCACCCATCGTCTACTCAAGCCAATCAGGTAACGGTCAGTGCAACATGACAATCGTAGTACATCACAAGATGTAAAGCGTAGGGGTGTGACGAGATCTCGTACCAGGAGATCTCGCGAGACTAAAACGTGACGAGATTTCTCGTCGAGGTGAAAAGTTTTCTCGTCGTGCTCTCAGTGTGAGGGTGAAATCATTATTGAAGATGCCCCCGCCACTTACAAATCGTTTGTGTGGAAACATTTTGGTTTTCCAGTAGAAATAATAAACGGAGAAAGAATAACACACAAGACACAAACATTGTAAGAAAACTATGCTGTTCACCTCGGCCAAGGTTGTAGAGACTCTTAGGGGCCGTTCACATATCGCGCGCATTTTCATTCGCGCAAAATGGAAGCGCATGCGGTGCGGCGCGCTCGTTTTTTTTTCCTGGCGCGCCTTCCTCATGGTCGTGGAGAGCACAGTTCATGGTTGCATAGCAACGACAGACGCTACAGAAGCGCGAGCTCCCGGACGCTTGCAAAAGAAGGAGGAAGCGACGCGGCCGCGCTTTACACGCTTTTTAGGCGCGATGTGTGAACGGCCCCTAAAGAGGCAGAAAGCGTCGCTGTTACTGCTGACGGTTGGACTTCTCGGCCCACACAATCAATAGAGGCTGGGAAATGGTCAACTTTGTACTGCAGTTAAAGTGACACTTAAAGTGTTATTTGAATTTTTTATTACAGTATAAATTTAGTTTATTTTATTTATACTGTTTAATTTATGCTCAATCTGTTGAAAGAAGTTCAGTGAGATTTCTCATGTGAAATTATACAGGGCAGAAAACAATTGGTTTGATTTTGTTTAGCAGTGTTTGCATGTTGTTTTACTGCAAATGATTCATTAAAATTGAAGTAAAATGACATGCATTACAAGTTTATTTCAAAATGCACCAACATTTTTGCATTTTATGATTTTCAGTTGAATAAAAGACTATTTTCCCTTCATACGTTTCATTATTGAGCATTGTTTAAAAATACTATAAAAATCTCGTCTCGTGAACCCAATCTCGTGTCTCGTCTCGTCTCGTGGGATAGGGGTCTCGTCACACCCCTAGTAAAGCGCTATTTCTATTCTATAACGAGATGTAAAGTGCTGTTCCTATAATGTAATGAGATGTAAATTGCCATTTCTGTTCTATAATGAGATGTAAATTGCCATTTCTGTTCTATAATGACATGTAAAGCGCTATTTCTATATTGTAACGAGATGTAAAGTTACCTGATTGGCCTGCGTTGGACAGTGGGTGGAGTGCACGTGCACGCCTTGAAGCTAGAAATGGCGATTTCCACAAATGTGTTCAGCGAGCCACAAATGCGCAGAAAGCGATTCGCAAATATGCGTGGTGATCCACAAATGCGCAGAAAGCGATTCACAAATGTACAGGAAGCGATTCACAAACGAATGCCAGGCATTGTGTTTGTGACATAAAAACATATTTGTTAATGCTCTTCAATTTCAAATTTTTGTTTTCAAACATTAGTGTTGGGATACCAGTGGAGGGTTTTGCAGAATCGCTTGTTTGTTTGAAAAAAAGCGTCTGCTAAATGATTAAATGACCCTGTAAAATGTATAAACACCTAAAGAAAAAGAGAATGACAAAAGGTTACTTGATTCCTAACTAATTTCAAATAATTAAAGATGAAAGCAAAGAAATTTACATCTACTTTACAACTGATATTTCTAGGCTTTGAAGTCAGTAATATCTCATCCATCTACATACAGAATTTAATAAAAACAATTCTTAAGAGATTTTTATGAAAAATGAAGTGAACTCACCGTCAGGATCTGGTCGAGGCTTACTAAATTTGATGGAAATTTCACCTAAAAAAAATGAAAACAACAACAACAGATTTTTACATTTGTGAATGTTGTGAATTTGAAGAATGTTTCTTTATTTTTTTTGATCAAAAAAAAGAAAAGTTCAGAAAGTTTGGTTTATGCAGAAAGAGCTACTTACTGTTACACCATCCGATTCTCTAGTTCCTTTATAGTAACGGTCATTCTCCCTTCCCCAAGACAGTCTCTCTCCTACTTCACATTGCCGGAAAAAGCTTTCCAAACCAGTCAGTTTAGCCAGAAAATCTTTAAAAAGGAATCAAACAACAGCATGTTAATGTACATCATGAGACTGAACTCATGTGAGGAACCAACAGAAGAATAGAGAGAAAAACTAAAACCAACACCAGAACATCAGGCTGAAATAGACATGAATGAAAGTGGTAATAACTGGAGACTCACCGTCTGTCGGCTCGGACTCGAGCGTCTCTGTCGGCTCGACTCCAGATGTGTCTGGATGAACCTGTGATGGGTCCTGCTCAGGCACAACAGGACACACTTTGCTTTTAGGGCTTTGGATGGAGTATTTTATAGTCTTCCACATCGTCCGGAGGACAGCAGGGACCTTCCTCGCTTTTGTGTGTTTTTCTGCAAACAACAAATATTGATTAGAAACTTCACTTCAATTAGCACAGATTACAGCAGAATGATTCACTAGCAAAACTGTCCTGATGTGGAGCTGCTTTATGCTGCTAGTTCCTGTGAATAATTAGCAGGTTTTACATTGAACTTCATGTTCCTGGAAGAGGTTGTGACTAAACACACCTGAGCAGATCAGGTGAGGAACCAACAGAATTAGAGAGAGAAAAACTAAAACTAACAGTGAAGTGAATCATAGTTTAGCAGAGTACGATCTTACAACACAGCGTATTACAAAGAAAAGAATAACATCACGGAACAAAATCCACCCAAAGCAAGAGGTTTTTAAAACAGGAAACAGCAGCAAACCATATACACCAAGAATAGAGGATCCGGAAAAAATCCCCTAAGTTTCAAGGTAGTCGGAGTGGGCCGAGCTCCTCGAAAAAGAAAAGTAATTATATTTTTAATTTTTCATCATTTAGCAGACACTTTTATCCAAAGCGACTTACAAGAGGAGCAATTAGGGGTCAGGTGTCTTGCTCAAGGGCACTTTAGTCATGGTATCAAAGGTGGAGAGAGTGTTGTTTATTCACAATCCCCACTTTCAATTCCTGCCGGCATGGGAATCGAATCAGCAACCTTTAGGTTACAAGCCCGACTCCCTCACCACTAGGCCACGACTACCACCTCCCTTTTGCAGGTGTTTCTAAAACAAAGAAAAATGAACAGCAAACCATTAGAAAAATGTCTGACCACAGATCAAATGTGGCTTTTATCTGATTAATTCATTAAAGAAAAAAACTATTACATTTAAGTTCATATTCCTGCACTTCTCAATGTTCTTTGTTTTTTTTTTCTCCCCAAAATGAGTCAAACACTCAGCCAAGATCTCAGGAAGGACCTGCAGAAAAACATTACAAAGATTAGTCAGATAGCAAAAACTCTCTTTAACTTTCAACGCTAGGAGCCAATGAAAAATTTCATTCTTATTATTGGACATATAAAAGATGACCTGTTTTTTGTCAAAATGTATGTTTTTATCTAAAAGAGTTGTGTGTTTATTTTAAATCTTCCGTTACATTTGCAGTTCTATTTTATACGGTAAATATAGCTTCAACATTAACCTTTTC
Organism: Opsariichthys bidens; assembly: GCA_037194245.1. Classification (NCBI taxonomy): domain Eukaryota; kingdom Metazoa; phylum Chordata; class Actinopteri; order Cypriniformes; family Xenocyprididae; genus Opsariichthys; species Opsariichthys bidens. The sequence continues at coordinate 4,037,094 of CM074312.1, read as the reverse complement.
ATTACCCAATCAGTTCTTTTTTCACAACAATAAGCAAAATAAATACTGCATCAATGTATGTGTGAGTAACATGAAATTGTCTGCTTGAGTATAAAAATGGACATCCTCATAATCCACTCTCAATTTGAGAAAAGTCAGAATTGCAAGTTTTTAATCAGTGAATTCTGACCTTATAACTAGCAATTGTGAGTTTCTATCTCCAAATTCTGACTTTATAAAACATTTGAGTTTAAATCTTGTAATTGTGAGGAAAAAAGTTAGAAATGTGAGATAAACAGTCGCAATTACACACCCAATTTTTTTTTTTTTTTTTTAACATTTACAAGGGATTCACAAACAACTATGAATATATGAAACCAGTGGTGGATCTTCAGGTCATGACAGTTACGATTCATTCGTGTACATTTTAGAATGGGGCAATTTTGATCAATTCAGTCATTTTGTCTTGGGGAGTAAACATCTGTTATGTGAAATAGCTTAGTACTAAATACAAACAAGATGCAATTTTTACGATCCCTCTTATTATTTTGTTAAAATGATTAAGTTGTTGGATATTCTGCAAGAGTATGAAACTTATGAGCGGTCACGCATACTTTTGGAGAATTATAGCAAACAGTGTTTCTGTATTTCTCTTATATTTTGCCATATTTGTCATGTTTAGACTCCATTAAATTACTACAATGAGGACTACAGAACATTTGTCTCCTTCTCTTGACTGATGTTTGTTTTCACACTGAGAAATCAAGTTAAAAGGGGTTAATAAACGTATAAATCCTACTTTTTTTCTCCTCCATCTCTCCTGTTGGACTGTCCGTCATCGTCTCCACTATCAACTCTGCAGTGGTGACAAATTCAGGCGTAATCTCTCCACTCGACAGCTGCCAATGAACAACAGACGTGTGCTCGCTGCTAAACGTGAGTAAAGACTGGCGCAAACTACTGAGAGAGTCAAGAAAGCCGTGAAGAGCGACAAACACTGTGTTCTTAATCTAGCGACTGCTCTGTGACGTCACGACCTGTTCGAATGCCATGTGACGTCACAGCGGTAAGGCCGCGGTTTGTAGGACTGAACTCAGCGTGAGGCTTTCACGCTCTCATCCATTTTCTCATGCGGTGAAAAATCATATATATATACATATATATGTATGAGCAGAGGTGTAATGTAACGAAGTAATAATACTTCGTTACAGTACTTGAGTATTTTTTGGGAAAATCTGTACTTACTTAGTATTTATATTTCTGTCAACTTTTATTTTTACTCCACTACATTTCTTAAATGTATACTTTCACTCCGATACATTTCCCCAAAGCATTTTCATTACTTACTACAAAATAAAGTCGGAAGAACACAGGTTGCGAGCAAGCACGTACAAACCATAGACATATATATGTCTATCAAGCGCTCGCACAACCGCGCTTGATTTCATTTTCCGGGTTGTGTTCGTTGCTGGAGCGGCTGAGAAGAGTGCGGCACGAGAGGGACCTCTAGAGGCGCTCTCTGATAAAACTATCACTGAAGCCTCGTACAATTTGTTTTAACACGTGACGCGAGGCTAGGGCGCTACACAGAACGGGACACTTCAAAAATGGATTTAAAACAGACAACAAAGTGGAATGTTATACAGTGCACTACAGTATATGTTTTCATATCACTAAAGTAATTAGTTTGTTGTCTAGACGCTGCATTAGTGAAGAACAGCAGTGTGTTTGCCGTCGAGGCTGAGAGGAGCTGACGTTAGTAGTAACGTTACCTCAAGCTGTTCAAACAATGTGACAAAAACACCACCTGTTTAATGTCACGATTGTTACCCTCTATTTGCATTAGTTTATATCCATTTGTAAGATTTTTTGCATTCTTTATCCAGCGAAGATGCATATTTAAATTGTATCCTAATACTGCAGTCGACAGAAACATAAATCAGAAATGTGTTCGATTTCAGTTTTTTTTATCGCACTTTAACTTAAACTGTCTCTGTTTACTGTTAATTCGTTTTGACTCTGGAGTCAGTGTGACCCCAAAAATTGAAAGCATAATTGTACAAAATATATAAATTTGCAAGAACTTTTGTTCCCATTTACCACAAAAATATGCAAATACATAATTTTTTTGCATATGAAATATCATTTTTTTTTATGAAAAAATCACTTAAATTACTGTCTAAATTTAATTTAAATTGTTTCTGGTTATTGATCTAGGTGTTAGCTGTAAAATACTGCCATCTGGAGGTGAGTGAAAAAACTAAGATGATTAGTTTTTAAGCAGTAAATTATTTTGACCAGCAGAGGGCATTGAAAGCCATTCATTTTACTGGATTTTGGAACTGCCAAAAGTCACATCTAAAGGACAAAAGTCAAGAGTCAGACTGTAGTTTCATATTATTGAACAATTTAATGATTCAAATGTGAAAAAAAACGAATTTTTTTTAAATAAATTTAGAATGTAAACAAAATAAAAAAAAATGAATTTTTTTATTTTTTATTTGTGTGTGTGTGTGTTTGTAGGTTTGTGTGTGTGTGCGCATTAGGTCTCACCCCTTTATATCTTTTTTTCCCTGTATTTGTGGCTTATTTTATTTGAAAATAAAACCGACCGAATCAAGCCCAGTTTTTTTGTGCATGTATAGATAGATAATGTAAGAAATTTTCCAAAATTGTATTCCTTTGAGATGAAGGGAACCCTTTTAATTAACGAATGAAAAGTCGATTGGGGTCATATTGACCCCAAAGACATATTTCATCAAGTGTTCTAAAATAGAAGCCAATAACGAGTGAAAGTGTACATATAATATGCCTTTGTGCGTAAATATGGCCATTTTTAAGCGTGATTGTTTGGATTTATGTGAAATGGAAACACTTATAATAGAGTTCATTTGTGACATTAAAGGTTAATGAAAGCGTTGTTCATTGTTAATTTCAATATTTACATTTTAACATTTTAAAGTTGCCTCTTATATTAATTATAATGCACTATGAATTAACGTGAATGATCGAGGTATATTTAATATAGTATTTTTTATATTTAAAACTTACAATAAACTTTTTACCATTTTTTTAAAATCCAGAGCAAACAAAACAAGAAAGAGTTAAAACAATCTTGCTGCTCAAACTGTGTATAGAACCATTTTTACTAATATTTTATGCTTCTTTTGTATTTTGCATTTACTTGTACTTTTACTTTCACCGCAGTGACATCATCCTAGAGGTCAACACACACGACCTTTGGGAAGTCAGTCACGACACTCCTCACTGTGCTTTTCATCAGGCTACAGCGTTTCCCTTTCTAAACGCTCTCCGTCCACTAGGATTTACACTAGTAGTTTTCCAAAGGAAACATCGACAAACGATATCTTACTGCTTATGCATATTTAATCGTCAATCACTTAAATAAAAAGGACTAATTATTTGCACATTTTTCTGCCATTAATCGTGATTAATCGCACCTAACATTTAAAGTTTTTAAAATTTTTATTGTAATAATTTCACATTTAAACTCCAAATTAATGTAGAATGTGTGTCTGTGCGCATGTGTGTGCCTGTACAGAAATGTGTGTGTGTGTGTGTGTTACCTGCCATTGATCTGTTCCCTTAGGAAGGTTTGTTTGTACTGATTGGTCCAGACTCTCAGATGCTCCACCCACAGAGTGACATCATCTGCGGTTTACTGAGCAGCACATAATGACTGGAGCTGGTACTGAACGCACGGTACACTAACAACACTATCTACACACACACACACACACACACAGTGATGAAGCAGTGCAATAACTCATCCTCAGTGTGTGTGTGTGTGTGTGTGTGTGCAACCCAGTCTCTTGCTACTGTGTATCTAGACCACGAGTTTGCATTGGGCAATCCACCCTCCCGTCCCAGAGTCAACACAAACACCAATTCAAATTACTATCTTTTTTTAATTTGAAAGCAATCATAACAGAAACCATAATATCATAAGAGCAATTAACAAACATAAGGAACAAAGACTTCAGAGGAGAGCTAAGCCGAAATAACAAATAATACCAAACTAACTAACCCAGAGAGATTTATAAATTACCTAGAAGACAAACCGTAAATAGAACATAATAAACTTTCCTCTCTTCATAAGCTTCATTAATTCAATGTGAATAATTTATGCGTGCTATAATAGTGTTATGATGAGTCAGCGGAGAGGGATCCAAACGCAGGCTTTATTTAAACAGGCGTAGTCACAAAGGCAATGGTCAAAGCACAGCAAACAGGTACGGCAGAGGATAGGCAGAATCATGATCGTAAGACAGGCAAAGGGGTCAGGTCGGGCGGATAACATTCACAGTCCAGTACAACAAGCAAAGATCGGGACAAGCAGCAGGAATCAAACAACGTAAAACAGACAGGAACAAAAACAGGACCGCAAATAAACGCTCAGAACTGCTCACTTGAGCAAATCAAGACCTCACAATGTGTGCGAGGCTGAATGTCTCTTAAATAGTCCGGATAATGAGCTGCAGCTGGTTGAGGCGATCAGTGACTAGGTACGGGGCTTCTGGGACATGTAGTGTGCATGTGTGTGATGCATTGTGGGAAACTGAGTCTGATGGCGAGGCAATGGTTCAGGGTGGAGTGCCCTCTAGCGGCCATTACGGGCACTCCAGCTGATAACAGTGACAAGTAGTTATATATCTGTCTGCTTTATTCAATATGTATTCAGTATGTCCTCTTTTATGCTTCCGGAGCTCCTCCGTGAGAGATACGAGACCGGTGCACCGCAAAGATGATGCTCATTATTACTCGCGTCACCAGCCTCGCGCCGTTCCCTCACTGCTCGTCACAACAAGAAACACATTTTAAGAGTTTCTTTGGTCAAGAAAACACTCGCTTTAATTAGCTGAATTAAATTAAAATTAAGCAAATGTTGAAATTTAACATGAACTAATAATGAATTTTGTTCATTTGAACTCATGCTGACTAGTGAACCTTATTGTAAAGTGTTAACTTTGACATATTATCGCAGCGGTTCCCAAACACCTTCCTGGAGAACCAGCATCACTGCACATTTACACTTCTGCTCTGCCTGACACACACATTTCAGATCTTTGAGTCTCTACTAATGAGCTGAACCTTAATCAGGTGTGTTTGATTGAGGAGACATGAAAAAAGAAGCAATTATTGTAAATGAATTCACACATTTGACACTTCCAAGATTAAAACATAATCAATAAATGAATGGAGGATAAATATTTTCTGTAAAGTATTTTTTTTTTATCATGTGTAGAGAAACAACACGAGCACAGCTTTGAGGGACGCGCTGGCCATTTTGTTGTTTCTAACAAGTTTTTTTAAAACTGAGAACTTCAGGATGTTCAGTAAACAAACATCTCTAATGCAGTTCATAAGAACGTGAAGGAGGAGGCGGGAACCGGCAAACTTTAATAACTTTTAATAATATAAAACAAACAATAATAATAATAATAATATAAGTTTAATATAATAATAATAATAAGTTTGTTTAATAAAATAAACAAACAATAAAACGAAAGTGAACAAACATAATACAACACAACATAAACTCCAGGTCTGGTCCACTCTCGTCCTTCACTGTAGTCACTCCTCTTTTATGTTTCTTTTTTTTTTTAAATATGATCCATTGATAAAATGTAAAGAGATTAACAAATATGTTTTATGTCACAACTTTGCTTGGCATTAATTTGTGAATCGCTTCCTGTACATTAGTGAATCGCTTCCTGTGCATTGAGGATTGCTGCACACATTCGTGAATCACGTCTTGTGCACTCGAGGCTCACCTCGCACATCTGTGGATCTCAAAACATTTCTAGCATTAAAACATGCAGATAAATCTAAGTGGACCAAATTAAACAAAGACGAAAACGACTGACTAAAAAAAGGTGGAAAAAACTAAGACTAAAACGACTGACTAAAAAAAGGTGGAACAAACTAAGACTAAAACGACTGACTAAAAAAAGTGGAACAAAGTAAACGAAGACGAAAACGACTGACTAAAAAAAGTTGGAACAAAGTAAACGAAGACGAAAACGACTGACTAAAAAAAGTGGAACAAAGTAAACGAAGACGAAAACGACTGACTAAAAAAGGCGGAACAAACTAAGACGAAAACGACTGACTAAAAAAAGTGGAACAAAGTAAACGAAGACAAAAAACGACTGACTAAAAAAAGGTGGAACAAACTAAGAATTTCTAATAATTTTGGTGGACTCCACCCATCGTCTACTCAAGCCAATCAGGTAACGGTCAGTGCAACATGACAATCGTAGTACATCACAAGATGTAAAGCGTAGGGGTGTGACGAGATCTCGTACCAGGAGATCTCGCGAGACTAAAACGTGACGAGATTTCTCGTCGAGGTGAAAAGTTTTCTCGTCGTGCTCTCAGTGTGAGGGTGAAATCATTATTGAAGATGCCCCGCCACTTACAAATCGTTTGTGTGGAAACATTTTGGTTTTCCAGTAGAAATAATAAACAGAGAAAGAATAACACACAAGACACAAACATTGTAAGAAAACTATGCTGTTCACCTCGGCCAAGGTTGTAGAGACTCTTAGGGGCCGTTCACATATCGCGCGCATTTTCATTCGCGCAAAATGGAAGCGCATGCGGTGCGGCGCGCTCGTTTTTTTTCCTGGCGCGCCTTCCTCATGGTCGTGGAGAGCACAGTTCATGGTTGCATAGCAACGACAGACGCTACAGAAGCGCGAGCTCCCGAACGCTTGCAAAAGAAGGAGGAAGCGACGCGGCCGGCGCTTTACACGCTTTTTAGGCGCGATGTGTGAACGGCCCCTAAAGAGGCAGAAAGCGTCGCTGTTACTGCTGACGGTTGGACTTCTCGGCCCACACAATCAATAGAGGCTGGGAAATGGTCAACTTTGTACTGCAGTTAAAGTGACACTTAAAGTGTTATTTGAATTTTTTATTACAGTATAAATTTAGTTTATTTTATTTATACTGTTTAATTTATGCTCAATCTGTTGAAAGAAGTTCAGTGAGATTTCTCATGTGAAATTATACAGGGCAGAAAACAATTGGTTTGATTTTGTTTAGCAGTGTTTGCATGTTGTTTTACTGCAAATGATTCATTAAAATTGAAGTAAAATGACATGCATTACAAGTTGATTTCAAAATGCACCAACATTTTTGCATTTTATGATTTTCAGTTGAATAAAAGACTATTTTCCCTTCATACGTTTCATTATTGAGCATTGTTTAAAAATACTATAAAAATCTCGTCTCGTGAACCCAATCTCGTGTCTCGTCTCGTCTCGTGGGATAGGGGTCTCGTCACACCCCTAGTAAAGCGCTATTCCTATTCTATAACGAGATGTAAAGTGCTATTCCTATAATGTAATGAGATGTAAATTGCCATTTCTGTTCTATAATGAGATGTAAATTGCCATTTCTATTCTATAATGAGATGTAAAGCGGTATTTCTATATTGTAACGAGATGTAAAGTTACCTGATTGGCCTGCGTTGGACAGTGGGTGGAGTGCACGTGCACGCCTTGATGCTAGAAATGGCGATTTCCACAAATGTGTTCAGCGAGCCACAAATGCGCAGAAAGCGATTCGCAAATATGCGTGGTGATCCACAAATGCGCAGAAAGCGATTCACAAATGTACAGGAAGCGATTCACAAACGAATGCCAGGCATTGTGTTTGTGACATAAAAACATATTTGTTAATGCTCTTCAATTTCAAATTTTTGTTTTCAAACATTAGTGTTGGGATACCAGTGGAGGGTTTTGCAGAATCGCTTGTTTGTTTGAAAAAAGTGTCTGCTAAATGATTAAATGACCCTGTAAAATGTATAAACACCTAAAGAAAAAGAGAATGACAAAAGGTTACTTGATTCCTAACTAATTTCAAATAATTAAAGATGAAAGCAACGAAATTTACATCTACTTTACAACTGATATTTCTAGGCTTTGAAGTCAGTAATATCTCATCCATCTACATACAGAATTTAATAAAAACAATTCTTAAGAGATTTTTATGAAAAATGAAGTGAACTCACCGTCAGGATCTGGTCGAGGCTTACTAAATTTGATGGAAATTTCACCTAAAAAAAATGAAAACAACAACAACAGATTTTTACATTTGTGAATGTTGTGAATTTGAAGAATGTTTCTTTATTTTTTTTGATCAAAAAAAAGAAAAGTTCAGAAAGTTTGGTTTATGCAGAAAGAGCTACTTACTGTTACACCATCCGATTCTCTAGTTCCTTTATAGTAACGGTCATTCTCCCTTCCCCAAGACAGTCTCTCTCCTACTTCACATTGCCGGAAAAAGCTTTCTAAACCAGTCAGTTTAGCCAGAAAATCTTTAAAAAGGAATCAAACAACAGCATGTTAATGTACATCATGAGACTGAACTCATGTGAGGAACCAACAGAAGAATAGAGAGAAAAACTAAAACCAACACCAGAACATCAGGCTGAAATAGACATGAATGAAAGTGGTAATAACTGGAGACTCACCGTCTGTCGGCTCGGACTCGAGCGTCTCTGTCGGCTCGACTCCAGATGTGTCTGGATGAACCTGTGATGGGTCCTGCTCAGGCACAACAGGACACACTTTGCTTTTAGGGCTTTGGATGGAGTGTTTTATAGTCTTCCACATCGTCCGGAGGACAGCAGGGACCTTCCTCGCTTTTGTGTGTTTTTCTGCAAACAACAAATATTGATTAGAAACTTCAGTTCAATTAGCACAGATTACAGCAGAATGATTCACTAGCAAAACTGTCCTGATGTGGAGCTGCTTTATGCTGCTAGTTCCTGTGAATAATTAGCAGGTTTTACATTGAACTTCATGTTCCTGGAAGAGGTTGTGACAAAACACACCTGAGCAGATCAGGTGAGGAACCAACAGAATTAGAGAGAGAAAAACTAAAACTAACAGTGAAGTGAATCATAGTTTAGCAGAGTACGATCTTACAACACAGCGTATTACAAAGAAAAGAATAACATCACGGAACAAAATCCACCCAAAGCAAGAGGTTTTTAAAACAGGAAACAGCAGCAAACCATATACACCAAGAATAGAGGATCCGGAAAAAATCCCCTAAGTTTCAAGGTAGTCGGAGTGGGCCGAGCTCCTCGAAAAAGAAAAGTAATTATATTTTTAATTTTTCATCATTTAGCAGACACTTTTATCCAAAGCGACTTACAAGGGGAGCAATTAGGGGTCAGGTGTCTTGCTCAAGGGAACTTTAGTCATGGTATCGAAGGTGGAGAGAGTGTTGTTTATTCACAATCCCCACTTTCAATTCCTGCCGGCGTGGGAATCGAATCAGCAACCTTTAGGTTACAAGCCCGACTCCCTCACCACTAGGCCACGACTACCACCTCCCTTTTGCAGGTGTTTCTAAAACAAAGAAAAATGAACAGCAAACCATTAGAAAAATGTCTGACCACAGATCAAATGTGGCTTTTATCTGATTAATTCATTAAAGAAAAAAACTATTACATTTAAGTTCATATTCCTGCACTTCTCAATGTTCTTTGTTTTTTTTTTCTCCCCAAAATGAGTCAAACACTCAGCCAAGATCTCAGGAAGGACCTGCAGAAAAACATTACAAAGATTAGTCAGATAGCAAAAACTCTCTTTAACTTTCAACGCTAGGAGCCAATGAAAAATTTCATTCTTATTATTGGACATATAAAAGATGACCTGTTTTTTGTCAAAATGTATGTTTTTATCTAAAAGAGTTGTGTGTTTATTTTAAATCTTCCGTTACATTTGCAGTTCTATTTTATACGGTAAATATAGCTTCAACATTAACCTTTTCATTACCCAATCAGTTCTTTTTTCACAACAATAAGCAAAATAAATACTGCATCAATGTATGTGTGAGTAACATGAAATTGTCTGCTTGAGTATAAAAATGGACATCCTCATAATCCACTCTCAATTTGAGAAAAGTCAGAATTGCAAGTTTTTAATCAGTGAATTCTGACCTTATAACTAGCAATTGTGAGTTTCTATCTCCAAATTCTGACTTTATAAAACATTTGAGTTTAAATCTTGTAATTGTGAGGAAAAAAGTTAGAAATGTGAGATAAACAGTCGCAATTACACACCCAATTTTTTTTTTTTTTTAACATTTACAAGGGATTCACAAACAACTATGAATATATGAAACCAGTGGTGGATCTTCAGGTCATGACAGTTACGATTCATTCGTGTACATTTTAGAATGGGGCAATTTTGATCAATTCAGTCATTTTGTCTTGGGGAGTAAACATCTGTTATGTGAAATAGCTTAGTACTAAATACAAACAAGATGCAATTTTTACGATCCCTCTTATTATTTTGTTAAAATGATTAAGTTGTTGAATATTCTGCAAGAGTATGAAACTTATGAGCGGTCACGCATACTTTTGGAGAATTATAGCAAACAGTGTTTCTGTATTTCTCTTATATTTTGCCATATTTGTCATGTTTAGACTCCATTAAATTACTACAATGAGGACTACAGAACATTTGTCTCCTTCTCTTGACTGATGTTTGTTTTCACACTGAGAAATCAAGTTAAAAGGGGTTAATAAACGTATAAATCCTACTTTTTTTCTCCTCCATCTCTCCTGTTGGACTGTCCGTCATCGTCTCCACTATCAACTCTGCAGTGGTGACAAATTCAGGCGTAATCTCTCCACTTGACAGCTGCCAATGAACAACAGACGTGTGCTCGCTGCTAAACGTGAGTAAAGACTGGCGCAAACTACTGAGAGAGTCAAGAAAGCCGTGAAGAGCGACAAACACTGTGTTCTTCATCTAGCGACTGCTCTGTGACGTCACGACCTGTTCGAATGCCATGTGACGTCACAGCGGTAAGGCCGCGGTTTGTAGGACTGAACTCAGCGTGAGGCTTTCACGCTCTCATCCATTTTCTCATGCGGTGAAAAATCATATATATATACATATATATGTATGAGCAGAGGTGTAATGTAACGAAGTAATAATACTTCGTTACAGTACTTGAGTATTTTTTGGGAAAATCTGTACTTACTTAGTATTTATATTTCTGTCAACTTTTATTTTTACTCCACTACATTTCTTAAATGTATACTTTCACTCCGATACATTTCCCCAAAGCATTTTCATTACTTACTACAAAATAAAGTCGGAAGAACACAGGCTGCGAGCAAGCACGTACAAACCATAGACATATATATGTCTATCAAGCGCTCGCACAACCGCGCTTGATTTCATTTTCCGGGTTGTGTTCGTTGCTGGAGCGGCTGAGAAGAGTGCGGCACGAGAGGGACCTCTAGAGGCGCTCTCTGATAAAACTATCACTGAAGCCTCGTACAATTTGTTTTAACACGTGACGCGAGGCTAGGGCGCTACACAGAACGGGACACTTCAAAAATGGATTTAAAACAGACAACAAAGTGGAATGTTATACAGTGCACTACAGTATATGTTTTCATATCACTAAAGTAATTAGTTTGTTGTCTAGACGCTGCATTAGTGAAGAACAGCAGTGTGTTTGCCGTCGAGGCTGAGAGGAGCTGACGTTAGTAGTAACGTTACCTCAAGCTGTTCAAACAATGTGACAAAAACACCACCTGTTTAATGTCACGATTGTTACCCTCTATTTGCATTAGTTTATATCCATTTGTAAGATTTTTTGCATTCTTTATCCAGCGAAGATGCATATTTAAATTGTATCCTAATACTGCAGTCGACAGAAACATAAATCAGAAATGTGTTCGATTTCAGTTTTTTTTATCGCACTTCAACTTAAACTGTCTCTGTTTACTGTTAATTCGTTTTGACTCTGGAGTCAGTGTGACCCCAAAAATTGAAAGCATAATTGTACAAAATATATAAATTTGCAAGAACTTTTGTTCCCATTTACCACAAAAATATGCAAATACATAATTTTTTTTGCATATGAAATATCATTTTTTTTAATGAAAAAATCACTTAAATTACTGTCTAAATTTAATTTAAATTGTTTCTGGTTATTGATATAGGTGTTAGCTGTAAAATACTGCCATCTGGAGGTGAGTGAAAAAACTAAGATGATTAGTTTTTAAGCAGTAAATTATTTTGACCAGCAGAGGGCATTGAAAGCCATTCATTTTACTGGATTTTGGAACTGCCAAAAGTCACATCTAAAGGACAAAAGTCAAGAGTCACACTGTAGTTTCATATTATTGAACAATTTAATGATTCAAATGTGAAAAAAAACGAATTTTTTTAAAATAAATTTAGAATGTAAACAAAATAAAAAAAAATGAATTTTTTTATTTTTTATTTCTGTGTGTGTGTGTGTGTGTGTGTAGGTTTGTGTGTGTGTGCGCATTAGGTCTCACCCCTTTATATCTTTTTTTCCCTGTATTTGTGGCTTATTTTATTTGAAAATAAAACCGACCGAATCAAGCCCAGTTTTTTTGTGCATGTATAGATAGATAATGTAAGAAATTTTCCAAAATTGTATTCCTTTGAGATGAAGGGAACCCTTTTAATTAACGAATGAAAAGTCGATTGGGGTCATATTGACCCCAAAGACATATTTCATCAAGTGTTCTAAAATAGAAGCCAATAACGAGTGAAAGTGTACATATAATATGCCTTTGTGCGTAAATATGGCCATTTTTTAAGCGTGATTGTTTGGATTTATGTGAAATGGAAACACTTATAATAGAGTTCATTTGTGACATTAAAGGTTAATGAAAGCGTTGTTCATTGTTAATTTCAATATTTACATTTTAACATTTTAAAGTTGCCTCTTATATTAATTATAATGCACTATGAATTAACGTGAATGATCGAGGTATATTTAATATAGTATTTTTTATATTTAAAACTTACAATAAACTTTTTACCATTTTTTTAAAATCCAGAGCAAACAAAACAAGAAAGAGTTAAAACAATCTTGCTGCTCAAACTGTGTATAGAACCATTTTTACTAATATTTTATGCTTCTTTTGTATTTTGCATTTACTTGTACTTTTACTTTCACCGCAGTGACATCATCCTAGAGGTCAACACACACGACCTTTGGGAAGTCAGTCACGACACTCCTCACTGTGCTTTTCATCAGGCTACAGCGTTTCCCTTTCTAAACGCTCTCCGTCCACTAGGATTTACACTAGTAGTTTTCCAAAGGAAACATCGACAAACGATATCTTACTGCTTATGCATATTTAATCGTCAATCACTTAAATAAAAATGACTAATTATTTGCACATTTTTCTGCCATTAATCGTGATTAATCGCACCTAACATTTAAAGTTTTTAAAATTTTTATTGTAATAATTTCACATTTAAACTCCAAATTAATGTAGAATGTGTGTCTGTGCGCATGTGTGTGCCTGTACAGAAATGTGTGTGTGTGTGTGTGTTACCTGCCATTGATCTGTTCCCTTAGGAAGGTTTGTTTGTACTGATTGGTCCAGACTCTCAGATGCTCCACCCACAGAGTGACATCATCTGCGGTTTACTGAGCAGCACATAATGACTGGAGCTGGTACTGAACGCACGGTACACTAACAACACTATCTACACACACACACACACACACACACAGTGATGAAGCAGTGCAATAACTCATCCTCAGTGTGTGTGTGTGTGTGTGTGTGCAACCCAGTCTCTTGCTACTGTGTATCTAGACCACGAGTTTGCATTGGGCAATCCACCCTCCCGTCCCAGAGTCAACACAAACACCAATTCAAATTACTATCTTTTTTTAATTTGAAAGCAATCATAACAGAAACCATAATATCATAAGAGCAATTAACAAACATAAGGAACAAAGACTTCAGAGGAGAGCTAAGCCGAAATAACAAATAATACCAAACTAACTAACCCAGAGAGATTTATAAATTACCTAGAAGACAAACCGTAAATAGAACATAATAAACTTTCCTCTCTTCATAAGCTTCATTAATTCAATGTGAATAATTTATGCGTGCTATAATAGTGTTATGATGAGTCAGCGGAGAGGGATCCAAACGCAGGCTTTATTTAAACAGGCGTAGTCACAAAGGCAATGGTCAAAGCACAGCAAACAGGTACGGCAGAGGATAGGCAGAATCATGATCGTAAGACAGGCAAAGGGGTCAGGTCGGGCGGATAACATTCACAGTCCAGTACAACAAGCAAAGATCGGGACAAGCAGCAGGAATCAAACAACGTAAAACAGACAGGAACAAAAACAGGACCGCAAATAAACGCTCAGAACTGCTCACTTGAGCAAATCAAGACCTCACAATGTGTGCGAGGCTGAATGTCTCTTAAATAGTCCGGATAATGAGCTGCAGCTGGTTGAGGCGATCAGTGACTAGGTACGGGGCTTCTGGGACATGTAGTGTGCATGTGTGTGATGCATTGTGGGAAACTGAGTCTGATGGCGAGGCAATGGTTCAGGGTGGAGTGCCCTCTAGCGGCCATTACGGGCACTCCAGCTGATAACAGTGACAAGTAGTTATATATCTGTCTGCTTTATTCAATATGTATTCAGTATGTCCTCTTTTATGCTTCCGGAGCTCCTCCGTGAGAGATACGAGACCGGTGCACCGCAAAGATGATGCTCATTATCACTCGGGTCACCAGCCTCGCGCCGTTCCCTCACTGCTCGTCACAACAAGAAACACATTTTAAGAGTTTCTTTGGTCAAGAAAACACTCGCTTTAATTAGCTGAATTAAATTAAAATTAAGCAAATGTTGAAATTTAACATGAACTAATAATGAATTTTGTTCATTTGAACTCATGCTGACTAGTGAACCTTATTGTAAAGTGTTATCTTTGACATATTATCGCAGCGGTTCCCAAACACCTTCCTGGAGAACCAGCATCACTGCACATTTACACTTCTGCTCTGCCTGACACACACATTTCAGATCTTTGAGTCTCTACTAATGAGCTGAACCTTAATCAGGTGTGTTTGATTGAGGAGACATGAAAAAAGAAGCAATTATTGTAAATGAATTCACACATTTGACACTTCCAAGATTAAAACATAATTAATAAATGAATGGAGGATAAATATTTTCTGTAAAGTATTTTTTTTTTTATCATGTGTAGAGAAACAACACGAGCACAGCTTTGAGGGACGCGCTGGCCATTTTGTTGTTTCTAACAAGTTTTTTTAAAACTGAGAACTTCAGGATGTTCAGTAAACAAACATCTCTAATGCAGTTCATAAGAACGTGAAGGAGGAGGCGGGAACCGGCAAACTTTAATAACTTTTAATAATATAAAACAAACAACAATAATAATAATAATATAAGTTTAATATAATAATAATAATAATAATAATAAGTTTGTTTAATAAAATAAACAAACAATAAAACGAAAGTGAACAAACATAATACAACACAACATAAACTCCAGGTCTGGTCCACTCTCGTCCTTCACTGTAGTCACTCCTCTTTTATGTTTCTTTTTTTTTTTAAATATGATCCATTGATAAAATGTAAAGAGATTAACAAATATGTTTTATGTCACAACTTTGCTTGGCATTAATTTGTGAATCGCTTCCTGTACATTAGTGAATCGCTTCCTGTGCATTGAGGATTGCTGCACACATTCGTGAATCACGTCTTGTGCACTCGAGGCTCACCTCGCACATCTGTGGATCTCAAAACATTTCTAGCATTAAAACATGCAGATAAATCTAAGTGGACCAAATTAAACAAAGACGAAAACGACTGACTAAAAAAAGGTGGAAAAAACTAAGACTATAACGACTGACTAAAAAAAGTTGGAACAAACTAAGACTAAAACGACTGACTAAAAAAAGTTGGAACAAAGTAAACGAAGACTAAAACGACTGACTAAAAAAAGTTGGAACAAAGTAAGACTAAAACGACTGACTAAAAAAAGTGGAACAAAGTAAACGAAGACGAAAACAACTGACTAAAAAAAGGCGGAACAAACTAAGACGAAAACGACTGACTAAAAAAAGTGGAACAAAGTAAACGAAGACAAAAAACAACTGACTAAAAAAGGCGGACGAAAACGACTGACTAAAAAAAGGTGGAACAAACTAAGAATTTCTAATAATTTTGGTGGACTCCACCCATCGTCTACTCAAGCCAATCAGGTAACGGTCAGTGCAACATGACAATCGTAGTACATCACAAGATGTAAAGCGTAGGGGTGTGACGAGATCTCGTACCAGGAGATCTCGCGAGACTAAAACGTGACGAGATTTCTCGTCGAGGTGAAAAGTTTTCTCGTCGTGCTCTCAGTGTGAGGGTGAAATCATTATTGAAGATGCCCCCGCCACTTACAAATCGTTTGTGTGGAAACATTTTGGTTTTCCAGTAGAAATAATAAACGGAGAAAGAATAACACACAAGACACAAACATTGTAAGAAAACTATGCTGTTCACCTCGGCC
Organism: Opsariichthys bidens; assembly: GCA_037194245.1. Classification (NCBI taxonomy): domain Eukaryota; kingdom Metazoa; phylum Chordata; class Actinopteri; order Cypriniformes; family Xenocyprididae; genus Opsariichthys; species Opsariichthys bidens. The sequence continues at coordinate 4,020,734 of CM074312.1, read as the reverse complement.
AAGGTTGTAGAGACTCTTAGGGGCCGTTCACATATCGCGCGCATTTTCATTCGCGCAAAATGGAAGCGCATGCGGTGCGGCGCGCTCGTTTTTTCCTGGCGCGCCTTCCTCATGGTCGTGGAGAGCACAGTTCATGGTTGCATAGCAACGACAGACGCTACAGAAGCGCGAGCTCCCGAACGCTTGCAAAAGAAGGAGGAAGCGACGCGGCCGCGCTTTACACGCTTTTTAGGCGCGATGTGTGAACGGCCCCTAAAGAGGCAGAAAGCGTCGCTGTTACTGCTGACGGTTGGACTTCTCGGCCCACACAATCAATAGAGGCTGGGAAATGGTCAACTTTGTACTGCAGTTAAAGTGACACTTAAAGTGTTATTTGAATTTTTTATTACAGTATAAATTTAGTTTATTTTATTTATACTGTTTAATTTATGCTCAATCTGTTGAAAGAAGTTCAGTGAGATTTCTCATGTGAAATTATACAGGGCAGAAAACAATTGTTTTGATTTTGTTTAGCAGTGTTTGCATGTTGTTTTACTGCAAATGATTCATTAAAATTGAAGTAAAATGACATGCATTACAAGTTGATTTCAAAATGCACCAACATTTTTGCATTTTATGATTTTCAGTTGAATAAAAGACTATTTTCCCTTCATACGTTTCATTATTGAGCATTGTTTAAAAATACTATAAAAATCTCGTCTCGTGAACCCAATCTCGTGTTTCGTCTCGTCTCGTGGGATAGGGGTCTCGTCACACCCCTAGTAAAGCGCTATTTCTATTCTATAATGAGATGTAAAGTGCTATTCCTATAATGTAATGAGATGTAAATTGCCATTTCTGTTCTATAATGAGATGTAAATTGCCATTTCTGTTCTATAATGACATGTAAATTGCCATTTCTGTTCTATAATGAGATGTAAATTGCCATTTCTATTCTATAATGAGATGTAAAGTGCTATTTCTATATTGTAACGAGATGTAAAGTTACCTGATTGGCCTGCGTTGGACAGTGGGTGGAGTGCACGTGCACGCCTTGAAGCTAGAAATGGCGATTTCCACAAATGTGTTCAGCGAGCCACAAATGCGCAGAAAGCGATTCGCAAATATGTGTGGTGATCCACAAATGCGCAGAAAGCGATTCACAAATGTACAGGAAGCGATTCACAAACGAATGCCAGGCATTGTGTTTGTGACATAAAAACATATTTGTTAATGCTCTTCAATTTCAAATTTTTGTTTTCAAACATTAGTGTTGGGATACCAGTGGAGGGTTTTGCAGAATCGCTTGTTTGTTTGAAAAAAGTGTCTGCTAAATGATTAAATGACCCTGTAAAATGTATAAACACCTAAAGAAAAAGAGAATGACAAAAGGTTACTTGATTCCTAACTAATTTCAAATAATTAAAGATGAAAGCAACGAAATTTACATCTACTTTACAACTGATATTTCTAGGCTTTGAAGTCAGTAATATCTCATCCATCTACATACAGAATTTAATAAAAACAATTCTTAAGAGATTTTTATGAAAAATGAAGTGAACTCACCATCAGGATCTGGTCGAGGCTTACTAAATTTGATGGAAATTTCACCTAAAAAAAATGAAAACAACAACAACAGATTTTTACATTTGTGAATGTTGTGAATTTGAAGAATGTTTCTTTATTTTTTTTGATCAAAAAAAAGAAAAGTTCAGAAAGTTTGGTTTATGCAGAAAGAGCTACTTACTGTTACACCATCCGATTCTCTAGTTCCTTTATAGTAACGGTCATTCTCCCTTCCCCAAGACAGTCTCTCTCCTACTTCACATTGCCGGAAAAAGCTTTCCAAACCAGTCAGTTTAGCCAGAAAATCTTTAAAAAGGAATCAAACAACAGCATGTTAATGTACATCATGAGACTGAACTCATGTGAGGAACCAACAGAAGAATAGAGAGAAAAACTAAAACCAACACCAGAACATCAGGCTGAAATAGACATGAATGAAAGTGGTAATAACTGGAGACTCACCGTCTGTCGGCTCGGACTCGAGCGTCTCTGTCGGCTCGACTCCAGATGTGTCTGGATGAACCTGTGATGGGTCCTGCTCAGGCACAACAGGACACACTTTGCTTTTAGGGCTTTGGATGGAGTGTTTTATAGTCTTCCACATCGTCCGGAGGACAGCAGGGACCTTCCTCGCTTTTGTGTGTTTTTCTGCAAACAACAAATATTGATTAGAAACTTCAGTTCAATTAGCACAGATTACAGCAGAATGATTCACTAGCAAAACTGTCCTGATGTGGAGCTGCTTTATGCTGCTAGTTCCTGTGAATAATTAGCAGGTTTTACATTGAACTTCATGTTCCTGGAAGAGGTTGTGACTAAACACACCTGAGCAGATCAGGTGAGGAACCAACAGAATTAGAGAGAGAAAAACTAAAACTAACAGTGAAGTGAATCATAGTTTAGCAGAGTACGATCTTACAACACAGCGTATTACAAAGAAAAGAATAACATCACGGAACAAAATCCACCCAAAGCAAGAGGTTTTTAAAACAGGAAACAGCAGCAAACCATATACACCAAGAATAGAGGATCCGGAAAAAATCACCTAAGTTTCAAGGTAGTCGGAGTGGGCCGAGCTCCTCGAAAAAGAAAAGTAATTATATTTTCATCATTTAGCAGACACTTTTATCCAAAGCGACTTACAAGGGGAGCAATTAGGGGTCAGGTGTCTTGCTCAAGGGCACTTTAGTCATGGTATCGAAGGTGGAGAGAGTGTTGTTTATTCACAATCCCCACTTTCAATTCCTGCCGGCATGGGAATCGAATCAGCAACCTTTAGGTTACAAGCCCGACTCCCTCACCACTAGGCCACGACTACCACCTCCCTTTTGCAGGTGTTTCTAAAACAAAGAAAAATGAACAGCAAACCATTAGAAAAATGTCTGACCACAGATCAAATGTGGCTTTTATCTGATTAATTCATTAAAGAAAAAAACTATTACATTTAAGTTCATATTCCTGCACTTCTCAATGTTCTTTGTTTTTTTTTTCTCCCCAAAATGAGTCAAACACTCAGCCAAGATCTCAGGAAGGACCTGCAGAAAAACATTACAAAGATTAGTCAGATAGCAAAAACTCTCTTTAACTTTCAACGCTAGGAGCCAATGAAAAATTTCATTCTTATTATTGGACATATAAAAGATGACCTGTTTTTTGTCAAAATGTATGTTTTTATCTAAAAGAGTTGTGTGTTTATTTTAAATCTTCCGTTACATTTGCAGTTCTATTTTATACGGTAAATATAGCTTCAACATTAACCTTTTCATTACCCAATCAGTTCTTTTTTCACAACAATAAGCAAAATAAATACTGCATCAATGTATGTGTGAGTAACATGAAATTGTCTGCTTGAGTATAAAAATGGACATCCTCATAATCCACTCTCAATTTGAGAAAAGTCAGAATTGCAAGTTTTTAATCAGTGAATTCTGACCTTATAACTAGCGATTGTGAGTTTCCTATCTCCAAATTCTGACTTTATAAAACATTTGAGTTTAAATCTTGTAATTGTGAGGAAAAAAGTTAGAAATGTGAGATAAACAGTCGCAATTACACACCCAATTTTTTTTTTTTTTTTTAACATTTACAAGGGATTCACAAACAACTATGAATATATGAAACCAGTGGTGGATCTTCAGGTCATGACAGTTACGATTCATTCGTGTACATTTTAGAATGGGGCAATTTTGATCAATTCAGTCATTTTGTCTTGGGGAGTAAACATCTGTTATGTGAAATAGCTTAGTACTAAATACAAACAAGATGCAATTTTTACGATCCCTCTTATTATTTTGTTAAAATGATTAAGTTGTTGGATATTCTGCAAGAGTATGAAACTTATGAGCGGTCACGCATACTTTTGGAGAATTATAGCAAACAGTGTTTCTGTATTTCTCTTATATTTTGCCATATTTGTCATGTTTAGACTCCATTAAATTACTACAATGAGGACTACAGAACATTTGTCTCCTTCTCTTGACTGATGTTTGTTTTCACACTGAGAAATCAAGTTAAAAGGGGTTAATAAACGTATAAATCCTACTTTTTTTCTCCTCCATCTCTCCTGTTGGACTGTCCGTCATCGTCTCCACTATCAACTCTGCAGTGGTGACAAATTCAGGCGTAATCTCTCCACTTGACAGCTGCCAATGAACAACAGACGTGTGCTCGCTGCTAAACGTGAGTAAAGACTGGCGCAAACTACTGAGAGAGTCAAGAAAGCCGTGAAGAGCGACAAACACTGTGTTCTTCATCTAGCGACTGCTCTGTGACGTCACGACCTGTTCGAATGCCATGTGACGTCACAGCGGTAAGGCCGCGGTTTGTAGGACTGAACTCAGCGTGAGGCTTTCACGCTCTCATCCATTTTCTCATGCGGTGAAAAATCATATATATATACATATATATGTATGAGCAGAGGTGTAATGTAACGAAGTAATAATACTTCGTTACAGTACTTGAGTATTTTTTGGGAAAATCTGTACTTACTTAGTATTTATATTTCTGTCAACTTTTATTTTTACTCCACTACATTTCTTAAATGTATACTTTCACTCCGATACATTTCCCCAAAGCATTTTCATTACTTACTACAAAATAAAGTCGGAAGAACACAGGCTGCGAGCAAGCACGTACAAACCATAGACATATATATGTCTATCAAGCGCTCGCACAACCGCGCTTGATTTCATTTTCCGGGTTGTGTTCGTTGCTGGAGCGGCTGAGAAGAGTGCGGCACGAGAGGGACCTCTAGAGGCGCTCTCTGATAAAACTATCACTGAAGCCTCGTACAATTTGTTTTAACACGTGACGCGAGGCTAGGGCGCTACACAGAACGGGACACTTCAAAAATGGATTTAAAACAGACAACAAAGTGGAATGTTATACAGTGCACTACAGTATATGTTTTCATATCACTAAAGTAATTAGTTTGTTGTCTAGACGCTGCATTAGTGGAGAACAGCAGTGTGTTTGCCGTCGAGGCTGAGAGGAGCTGACGTTAGTAGTAACGTTACCTCAAGCTGTTCAAACAATGTGACAAAAACACCACCTGTTTAATGTCACGATTGTTACCCTCTATTTGCATTAGTTTATATCCATTTGTAAGATTTTTTGCATTCTTTATCCAGCGAAGATGCATATTTAAATTGTATCCTAATACTGCAGTCGACAGAAACATAAATCAGAAATGTGTTCGATTTCAGTTTTTTTTATCGCACTTTAACTTAAACTGTCTCTGTTTACTGTTAATTCGTTTTGACTCTGGAGTCAGTGTGACCCCAAAAATTGAAAGCATAATTGTAGAAAATATATAAATTTGCAAGAACTTTTGTTCCCATTTACCACAAAAATATGCAAATACATAATTTTTTTGCATATGAAATATCATTTTTTTTTATGAAAAAATCACTTAAATTACTGTCTAAATTTAATTTAAATTGTTTCTGGTTATTGATCTAGGTGTTAGCTGTAAAATACTGCCATCTGGAGGTGAGTGAAAAAACTAAGATGATTAGTTTTTAAGCAGTAAATTATTTTGACCAGCAGAGGGCATTGAAAGCCATTCATTTTACTGGATTTTGGAACTGCCAAAAGTCACATCTAAAGGACAAAAGTCAAGAGTCACACTGTAGTTTCATATTATTGAACAATTTAATGATTCAAATGTGAAAAAAAACGAATTTTTTTAAAATAAATTTAGAATGTAAACAAAATAAAAAAAAATGAATTTTTTTATTTTTTATTTGTGTGTGTGTGTGTGTTGTGTAGGTTTGTGTGTGTGTGTGCGCATTAGGTCTCACCCCTTATATATCTTTTTTCCCTGTATTTGTGGCTTATTTTATTTGAAAATAAAACCGACCGAATCAAGCCCAGTTTTTTTGTGCATGTATAGATAGATAATGTAAGAAATTTTCCAAAATTGTATTCCTTTGAGATGAAGGGAACCCTTTTAATTAACGAATGAAAAGTCGATTGGGGTCATATTGACCCCAAAGACATATTTCATCAAGTGTTCTAAAATAGAAGCCAATAACGAGTGAAAGTGTACATATAATATGCCTTTGTGCGTAAATATGGCCATTTTTAAGCGTGATTGTTTGGATTTATGTGAAATGGAAACACTTATAATAGAGTTCATTTGTGACATTAAAGGTTAATGAAAGCGTTGTTCATTGTTAATTTCAATATTTACATTTTAACATTTTAAAGTTGCCTCTTATATTAATTATAATGCACTATGAATTAACGTGAATGATCGAGGTATATTTAATATAGTATTTTTTATATTTAAAACTTACAATAAACTTTTTACCATTTTTTTAAAATCCAGAGCAAACAAAACAAGAAAGAGTTAAAACAATCTTGCTGCTCAAACTGTGTATAGAACCATTTTTACTAATATTTTATGCTTCTTTTGTATTTTGCATTTACTTGTACTTTTACTTTCACCGCAGTGACATCATCCTAGAGGTCAACACACACGACCTTTGGGAAGTCAGTCACGACACTCCTCACTGTGCTTTTCATCAGGCTACAGCGTTTCCCTTTCTAAACGCTCTCCGTCCACTAGGATTTACACTAGTAGTTTTCCAAAGGAAACATCGACAAACGATATCTTACTGCTTATGCATATTTAATCGTCAATCACTTAAATAAAAAGGACTAATTATTTGCACATTTTTCTGCCATTAATCGTGATTAATCGCACCTAACATTTAAAGTTTTTAAAATTTTTATTGTAATAATTTCACATTTAAACTCCAAATTAATGTAGAATGTGTGTCTGTGCGCATGTGTGTGCCTGTACAGAAATGTGTGTGTGTGTGTTACCTGCCATTGATCTGTTCCCTTAGGAAGGTTTGTTTGTACTGATTGGTCCAGACTCTCAGATGCTCCACCCACAGAGTGACATCATCTGCGGTTTACTGAGCAGCACATAATGACTGGAGCTGGTACTGAACGCACGGTACACTAACAACACTATCTACACACACACACACACACACAGTGATGAAGCAGTGCAATAACTCATCCTCAGTGTGTGTGTGTGTGTGTGTGTGTGTGCAACCCAGTCTCTTGCTACTGTGTATCTAGACCACGAGTTTGCATTGGGCAATCCACCCTCCCGTCCCAGAGTCAACACAAACACCAATTCAAATTACTATCTTTTTTTAATTTGAAAGCAATCATAACAGAAACCATAATATCATAAGAGCAATTAACAAACATAAGGAACAAAGACTTCAGAGGAGAGCTAAGCCGAAATAACAAATAATACCAAACTAACTAACCCAGAGAGATTTATAAATTACCTAGAAGACAAACCGTAAATAGAACATAATAAACTTTCCTCTCTTCATAAGCTTCATTAATTCAATGTGAATAATTTATGCGTGCTATAATAGTGTTATGATGAGTCAGCGGAGAGGGATCCAAACGCAGGCTTTATTTAAACAGGCGTAGTCACAAAGGCAATGGTCAAAGCACAGCAAACAGGTACGGCAGAGGATAGGCAGAATCATGATCGTAAGACAGGCAAAGGGGTCAGGTCGGGCGGATAACATTCACAGTCCAGTACAACAAGCAAAGATCGGGACAAGCAGCAGGAATCAAACAACGTAAAACAGACAGGAACAAAAACAGGACCGCAAATAAACGCTCAGAACTGCTCACTTGAGCAAATCAAGACCTCACAATGTGTGCGAGGCTGAATGTCTCTTAAATAGTCCGGATAATGAGCTGCAGCTGGTTGAGGCGATCAGTGACTAGGTACGGGGCTTCTGGGACATGTAGTGTGCATGTGTGTGATGCATTGTGGGAAACTGAGTCTGATGGCGAGGCAATGGTTCAGGGTGGAGTGCCCTCTAGCGGCCATTACGGGCACTCCAGCTGATAACAGTGACAAGTAGTTATATATCTGTCTGCTTTATTCAATATGTATTCAGTATGTCCTCTTTTATGCTTCCGGAGCTCCTCCGTGAGAGATACGAGACCGGTGCACCGCAAAGATGATGCTCATTATTACTCGCGTCACCAGCCTCGCGCCGTTCCCTCACTGCTCGTCACAACAAGAAACACATTTTAAGAGTTTCTTTGGTCAAGAAAACACTCGCTTTAATTAGCTGAATTAAATTAAAATTAAGCAAATGTTGAAATTTAACATGAACTAATAATGAATTTTGTTCATTTGAACTCATGCTGACTAGTGAACCTTATTGTAAAGTGTTAACTTTGACATATTATCGCAGCGGTTCCCAAACACCTTCCTGGAGAACCAGCATCACTGCACATTTACACTTCTGCTCTGCCTGACACACACATTTCAGATCTTTGAGTCTCTACTAATGAGCTGAACCTTAATCAGGTGTGTTTGATTGAGGAGACATGAAAAAAGAAGCAATTATTGTAAATGAATTCACACATTTGACACTTCCAAGATTAAAACATAATCAATAAATGAATGGAGGATAAATATTTTCTGTAAAGTATTTTTTTTTTATCATGTGTAGAGAAACAACACGAGCACAGCTTTGAGGGACGCGCTGGCCATTTTGTTGTTTCTAACAAGTTTTTTTAAAACTGAGAACTTCAGGATGTTCAGTAAACAAACATCTCTAATGCAGTTCATAAGAACGTGAAGGAGGAGGCGGGAACCGGCAAACTTTAATAACTTTTAATAATATAAAACAAACAATAATATAATAATAATAATATAAGTTTAATATAATATAATAATAATAATAAGTTTGTTTAATAAAATAAACAAACAATAAAACGAAAGTGAACAAACATAATACAACACAACATAAACTCCAGGTCTGGTCCACTCTCGTCCTTCACTGTAGTCACTCCTCTTTTATGTTTCTTTTTTTTTTAAATATGATCCATTGATAAAATGTAAAGAGATTAACAAATATGTTTTATGTCACAACTTTGCTTGGCATTAATTTGTGAATCGCTTCCTGTACATTAGTGAATCGCTTCCTGTGCATTGAGGATTGCTGCACACATTCGTGAATCACGTCTTGTGCACTCGAGGCTCACCTCGCACATCTGTGGATCTCAAAACATTTCTAGCATTAAAACATGCAGATAAATCTAAGTGGACCAAATTAAACAAAGACGAAAACGACTGACTAAAAAAAGGTGGAAAAAACTAAGACTAAAACGACTGACTAAAAAAAGTGGAACAAACTAAGACTAAAACGACTGACTAAAAAAAGTGGAACAAAGTAAACGAAGACGAAAACGACTGACTAAAAAAAGTGGAACAAAGTAAACGAAGACGAAAACGACTGACTAAAAAAAGTGGAACAAAGTAAACGAAGACGAAAACGACTGACTAAAAAAGGCGGAACAAACTAACTAAGAGGAAAACGACTGACTAAAAAAAGTGGAACAAAGTAAACGAAGACAAAAAACGACTGACTAAAAAAAGGTGGAACAAACTAAGAATTTCTAATAATTTTGGTGGACTCCACCCATCGTCTACTCAAGCCAATCAGGTAACGGTCAGTGCAACATGACAATCGTAGTACATCACAAGATGTAAAGCGTAGGGGTGTGACGAGATCTCGTACCAGGAGATCTCGCGAGACTAAAACGTGACGAGATTTCTCGTCGAGGTGAAAAGTTTTCTCGTCGTGCTCTCAGTGTGAGGGTGAAATCATTATTGAAGATGCCCCCGCCACTTACAAATCGTTTGTGTGGAAAACATTTTGGTTTTCCAGTAGAAATAATAAACAGAGAAAGAATAACACACAAGACACAAACATTGTAAGAAAACTATGCTGTTCACCTCGGCCAAGGTTGTAGAGACTCTTAGGGGCCGTTCACATATCGCGCGCATTTTCATTCGCGCAAAATGGAAGCGCATGCGGTGCGGCGCGCTCGTTTTTTCCTGGCGCGCCTTCCTCATGGTCGTGGAGAGCACAGTTCATGGTTGCATAGCAACGACAGACGCTACAGAAGCGCGAGCTCCCGAACGCTTGCAAAAGAAGGAGGAAGCGACGCGGCCGCGCTTTACACGCTTTTTAGGCGCGATGTGTGAACGGCCCCTAAAGAGGCAGAAAGCGTCGCTGTTACTGCTGACGGTTGGACTTCTCGGCCCACACAATCAATAGAGGCTGGGAAATGGTCAACTTTGTACTGCAGTTAAAGTGACACTTAAAAGTGTTATTTGAATTTTTTATTACAGTATAAATTTAGTTTATTTTATTTATACTGTTTAATTTATGCTCAATCTGTTGAAAGAAGTTCAGTGAGATTTCTCATGTGAAATTATACAGGGCAGAAAACAATTGGTTTGATTTTGTTTAGCAGTGTTTGCATGTTGTTTTACTGCAAATGATTCATTAAAATTGAAGTAAAATGACATGCATTACAAGTTGATTTCAAAATGCACCAACATTTTTGCATTTTATGATTTTCAGTTGAATAAAAGACTATTTTCCCTTCATACGTTTCATTATTGAGCATTGTTTAAAAATACTATAAAAATCTCGTCTCGTGAACCCAATCTCGTGTCTCGTCTCGTCTCGTGGGATAGGGGTCTCGTCACACCCCTAGTAAAGCGCTATTCCTATTCTATAACGAGATGTAAAGTGCTATTCCTATAATGTAATGAGATGTAAATTGCCATTTCTGTTCTATAATGAGATGTAAATTGCCATTTCTATTCTATAATGAGATGTGTAAAGCGGTATTTCTATATTGTAACGAGATGTAAAGTTACCTGATTGGCCTGCGTTGGACAGTGGGTGGAGTGCACGTGCACGCCTTGATGCTAGAAATGGCGATTTCCACAAATGTGTTCAGCGAGCCCAAAATGGCGCAGAAAGCGAATCGCAAATATGCGTGGGTGAGCCACAAATGCGCAGAAAGCGATTCACAAATGTACAGGAAGCGATTCACAAACGAATGCCAGGCATTGTGTTTGTGACATAAAAACATATTTGTTAATGCTCTTCAATTTTCAAATTTTTGTTTTCAAACATTAGTGTTGGGATACCAGTGGAGGGTTTTGCAGAATCGCTTGTTTGTTTGAAAAAAGTGTCTGCTAAATGATTAAATGACCCTGTAAAATGTATAAACACCTAAAGAAAAAGAGAATGACAAAAGGTTACTTGATTCCTAACTAATTTCAAATAATTAAAGATGAAAGCAACGAAATTTACATCTACTTTACAACTGATATTTCTAGGCTTTGAAGTCAGTAATATCTCATCCATCTACATACAGAATTTAATAAAAACAATTCTTAAGAGATTTTTATGAAAAATGAAGTGAACTCACCGTCAGGATCTGGTCGAGGCTTACTAAATTTGATGGAAATTTCACCTAAAAAAAATGAAAACAACAACAACAGATTTTTACATTTGTGAATGTTGTGAATTTGAAGAATGTTTCTTTATTTTTTTTGATCAAAAAAAAGAAAAGTTCAGAAAGTTTGGTTTATGCAGAAAGAGCTACTTACTGTTACACCATCCGATTCTCTAGTTCCTTTATAGTAACGGTCATTCTCCCTTCCCCAAGACAGTCTCTCTCCTACTTCACATTGCCGGAAAAAGCTTTCTAAACCAGTCAGTTTAGCCAGAAAATCTTTAAAAAGGAATCAAACAACAGCATGTTAATGTACATCATGAGACTGAACTCATGTGAGGAACCAACAGAAGAATAGAGAGAAAAACTAAAACCAACACCAGAACATCAGGCTGAAATAGACATGAATGAAAGTGGTAATAACTGGAGACTCACCGTCTGTCGGCTCGGACTCGAGCGTCTCTGTCGGCTCGACTCCAGATGTGTCTGGATGAACCTGTGATGGGTCCTGCTCAGGCACAACAGGACACACTTTGCTTTTAGGGCTTTGGATGGAGTGTTTTATAGTCTTCCACATCGTCCGGAGGACAGCAGGGACCTTCCTCGCTTTTGTGTGTTTTTCTGCAAACAACAAATATTGATTAGAAACTTCAGTTCAATTAGCACAGATTACAGCAGAATGATTCACTAGCAAAACTGTCCTGATGTGGAGCTGCTTTATGCTGCTAGTTCCTGTGAATAATTAGCAGGTTTTACATTGAACTTCATGTTCCTGGAAGAGGTTGTGACAAAACACACCTGAGCAGATCAGGTGAGGAACCAACAGAATTAGAGAGAGAAAAACTAAAACTAACAGTGAAGTGAATCATAGTTTAGCAGAGTACGATCTTACAACACAGCGTATTACAAAGAAAAGAATAACATCACGGAACAAAATCCACCCAAAGCAAGAGGTTTTTAAAACAGGAAACAGCAGCAAACCATATACACCAAGAATAGAGGATCCGGAAAAAATCCCCTAAGTTTCAAGGTAGTCGGAGTGGGCCGAGCTCCTCGAAAAAGAAAAGTAATTATATTTTTAATTTTTCATCATTTAGCAGACACTTTTATCCAAAGCGACTTACAAGGGGAGCAATTAGGGGTCAGGTGTCTTGCTCAAGGGAACTTTAGTCATGGTATCGAAGGTGGAGAGAGTGTTGTTTATTCACAATCCCCACTTTCAATTCCTGCCGGCGTGGGAATCGAATCAGCAACCTTTAGGCTACAAGCCCGACTCCCTCACCACTAGGCCACGACTACCACCTCCCTTTTGCAGGTGTTTCTAAAACAAAGAAAAATGAACAGCAAACCATTAGAAAAATGTCTGACCACAGATCAAATGTGGCTTTTATCTGATTAATTCATTAAAGAAAAAAACTATTACATTTAAGTTCATATTCCTGCACTTCTCAATGTTCTTTGTTTTTTTTTTCTCCCCAAAATGAGTCAAACACTCAGCCAAGATCTCAGGAAGGACCTGCAGAAAAACATTACAAAGATTAGTCAGATAGCAAAAACTCTCTTTAACTTTCAACGCTAGGAGCCAATGAAAAATTTCATTCTTATTATTGGACATATAAAAGATGACCTGTTTTTTGTCAAAATGTATGTTTTTATCTAAAAGAGTTGTGTGTTTATTTTAAATCTTCCGTTACATTTGCAGTTCTATTTTATACGGTAAATATAGCTTCAACATTAACCTTTTCATTACCCAATCAGTTCTTTTTTCACAACAATAAGCAAAATAAATACTGCATCAATGTATGTGTGAGTAACATGAAATTGTCTGCTTGAGTATAAAAATGGACATCCTCATAATCCACTCTCAATTTGAGAAAAGTCAGAATTGCAAGTTTTTAATCAGTGAATTCTGACCTTATAACTAGCAATTGTGAGTTTCTATCTCCAAATTCTGACTTTATAAAACATTTGAGTTTAAATCTTGTAATTGTGAGGAAAAAAGTTAGAAATGTGAGATAAACAGTCGCAATTACACACCCAATTTTTTTTTTTTTTTAACATTTACAAGGGATTCACAAACAACTATGAATATATGAAACCAGTGGTGGATCTTCAGGTCATGACAGTTACGATTCATTCGTGTACATTTTAGAATGGGGCAATTTTGATCAATTCAGTCATTTTGTCTTGGGGAGTAAACATCTGTTATGTGAAATAGCTTAGTACTAAATACAAACAAGATGCAATTTTTACGATCCCTCTTATTATTTTGTTAAAATGATTAAGTTGTTGAATATTCTGCAAGAGTATGAAACTTATGAGCGGTCACGCATACTTTTGGAGAATTATAGCAAACAGTGTTTCTGTATTTCTCTTATATTTTGCCATATTTGTCATGTTTAGACTCCATTAAATTACTACAATGAGGACTACAGAACATTTGTCTCCTTCTCTTGACTGATGTTTGTTTTCACACTGAGAAATCAAGTTAAAAGGGGTTAATAAACGTATAAATCCTACTTTTTTTCTCCTCCATCTCTCCTGTTGGACTGTCCGTCATCGTCTCCACTATCAACTCTGCAGTGGTGACAAATTCAGGCGTAATCTCTCCACTTGACAGCTGCCAATGAACAACAGACGTGTGCTCGCTGCTAAACGTGAGTAAAGACTGGCGCAAACTACTGAGAGAGTCAAGAAAGCCGTGAAGAGCGACAAACACTGTGTTCTTCATCTAGCGACTGCTCTGTGACGTCACGACCTGTTCGAATGCCATGTGACGTCACAGCGGTAAGGCCGCGGTTTGTAGGACTGAACTCAGCGTGAGGCTTTCACGCTCTCATCCATTTTCTCATGCGGTGAAAAATCATATATATATACATATATATGTATGAGCAGAGGTGTAATGTAACGAAGTAATAATACTTCGTTACAGTACTTGAGTATTTTTTGGGAAAATCTGTACTTACTTAGTATTTATATTTCTGTCAACTTTTATTTTTACTCCACTACATTTCTTAAATGTATACTTTCACTCCGATACATTTCCCCAAAGCATTTTCATTACTTACTACAAAATAAAGTCGGAAGAACACAGGCTGCGAGCAAGCACGTACAAACCATAGACATATATATGTCTATCAAGCGCTCGCACAACCGCGCTTGATTTCATTTTCCGGGTTGTGTTCGTTGCTGGAGCGGCTGAGAAGAGTGCGGCACGAGAGGGACCTCTAGAGGCGCTCTCTGATAAAACTATCACTGAAGCCTCGTACAATTTGTTTTAACACGTGACGCGAGGCTAGGGCGCTACACAGAACGGGACACTTCAAAAATGGATTTAAAACAGACAACAAAGTGGAATGTTATACAGTGCACTACAGTATATGTTTTCATATCACTAAAGTAATTAGTTTGTTGTCTAGACGCTGCATTAGTGAAGAACAGCAGTGTGTTTGCCGTCGAGGCTGAGAGGAGCTGACGTTAGTAGTAACGTTACCTCAAGCTGTTCAAACAATGTGACAAAAACACCACCTGTTTAATGTCACGATTGTTACCCTCTATTTGCATTAGTTTATATCCATTTGTAAGATTTTTTGCATTCTTTATCCAGCGAAGATGCATATTTAAATTGTATCCTAATACTGCAGTCGACAGAAACATAAATCAGAAATGTGTTCGATTTCAGTTTTTTTTATCGCACTTCAACTTAAACTGTCTCTGTTTACTGTTAATTCGTTTTGACTCTGGAGTCAGTGTGACCCCAAAAATTGAAAGCATAATTGTACAAAATATATAAATTTGCAAGAACTTTTGTTCCCATTTACCACAAAAATATGCAAATACATAATTTTTTTGCATATGAAATATCATTTTTTTTAATGAAAAAATCACTTAAATTACTGTCTAAATTTAATTTAAATTGTTTCTGGTTATTGATATAGGTGTTAGCTGTAAAATACTGCCATCTGGAGGTGAGTGAAAAAACTAAGATGATTAGTTTTTAAGCAGTAAATTATTTTGACCAGCAGAGGGCATTGAAAGCCATTCATTTTACTGGATTTTGGAACTGCCAAAAGTCACATCTAAAGGACAAAAGTCAAGAGTCACACTGTAGTTTCATATTATTGAACAATTTAATGATTCAAATGTGAAAAAAAACGAATTTTTTAAAAATAAATTTAGAATGTAAACAAAATAAAAAAAAATGAATTTTTTTATTTTTTATTTGTGTGTGTGTGTGTGTGTAGGTTTGTGTGTGTGTGCGCATTAGGTCTCACCCCTTTATATCTTTTTTTCCCTGTATTTGTGGCTTATTTTATTTGAAAATAAAACCGACCGAATCAAGCCCAGTTTTTTTGTGCATGTATAGATAGATAATGTAAGAAATTTTCCAAAATTGTATTCCTTTGAGATGAAGGGAACCCTTTTAATTAACGAATGAAAAGTCGATTGGGGTCATATTGACCCCAAAGACATATTTCATCAAGTGTTCTAAAATAGAAGCCAATAACGAGTGAAAGTGTACATATAATATGCCTTTGTGCGTAAATATGGCCATTTTTAAGCGTGATTGTTTGGATTTATGTGAAATGGAAACACTTATAATAGAGTTCATTTGTGACATTAAAGGTTAATGAAAGCGTTGTTCATTGTTAATTTCAATATTTACATTTTAACATTTTAAAGTTGCCTCTTATATTAATTATAATGCACTATGAATTAACGTGAATGATCGAGGTATATTTAATATAGTATTTTTTATATTTAAAACTTACAATAAACTTTTTACCATTTTTTTAAAATCCAGAGCAAACAAAACAAGAAAGAGTTAAAACAATCTTGCTGCTCAAACTGTGTATAGAACCATTTTTACTAATATTTTATGCTTCTTTTGTATTTTGCATTTACTTGTACTTTTACTTTCACCGCAGTGACATCATCCTAGAGGTCAACACACACGACCTTTGGGAAGTCAGTCACGACACTCCTCACTGTGCTTTTCATCAGGCTACAGCGTTTCCCTTTCTAAACGCTCTCCGTCCACTAGGATTTACACTAGTAGTTTTCCAAAGGAAACATCGACAAACGATATCTTACTGCTTATGCATATTTAATCGTCAATCACTTAAATAAAAAGGACTAATTATTTGCACATTTTTCTGCCATTAATCGTGATTAATCGCACCTAACATTTAAAGTTTTTAAAATTTTTATTGTAATAATTTCACATTTAAACTCCAAATTAATGTAGAATGTGTGTCTGTGCGCATGTGTGTGCCTGTACAGAAATGTGTGTGTGTGTGTGTTACCTGCCATTGATCTGTTCCCTTAGGAAGGTTTGTTTGTACTGATTGGTCCAGACTCTCAGATGCTCCACCCACAGAGTGACATCATCTGCGGTTTACTGAGCAGCACATAATGACTGGAGCTGGTACTGAACGCACGGTACACTAACAACACTATCTACACACACACACACACACACACAGTGATGAAGCAGTGCAATAACTCATCCTCAGTGTGTGTGTGTGTGTGTTTGTGTGCAACCCAGTCTCTTGCTACTGTGTATCTAGACCACGAGTTTGCATTGGGCAATCCACCCTCCCGTCCCAGAGTCAACACAAACACCAATTCAAATTACTATCTTTTTTTAATTTGAAAGCAATCATAACAGAAACCATAATATCATAAGAGCAATTAACAAACATAAGGAACAAAGACTTCAGAGGAGAGCTAAGCCGAAATAACAAATAATACCAAACTAACTAACCCAGAGAGATTTATAAATTACCTAGAAGACAAACCGTAAATAGAACATAATAAACTTTCCTCTCTTCATAAGCTTCATTAATTCAATGTGAATAATTTATGCGTGCTATAATAGTGTTATGATGAGTCAGCGGAGAGGGATCCAAACGCAGGCTTTATTTAAACAGGCGTAGTCACAAAGGCAATGGTCAAAGCACAGCAAACAGGTACGGCAGAGGATAGGCAGAATCATGATCGTAAGACAGGCAAAGGGGTCAGGTCGGGCGGATAACATTCACAGTCCAGTACAACAAGCAAAGATCGGGACAAGCAGCAGGAATCAAACAACGTAAAACAGACAGGAACAAAAACAGGACCGCAAATAAACGCTCAGAACTGCTCACTTGAGCAAATCAAGACCTCACAATGTGTGCGAGGCTGAATGTCTCTTAAATAGTCCGGATAATGAGCTGCAGCTGGTTGAGGCGATCAGTGACTAGGTACGGGGCTTCTGGGACATGTAGTGTGCATGTGTGTGATGCATTGTGGGAAACTGAGTCTGATGGCGAGGCAATGGTTCAGGGTGGAGTGCCCTCTAGCGGCCATTACGGGCACTCCAGCTGATAACAGTGACAAGTAGTTATATATCTGTCTGCTTTATTCAATATGTATTCAGTATGTCCTCTTTTATGCTTCCGGAGCTCCTCCGTGAGAGATACGAGACCGGTGCACCGCAAAGATGATGCTCATTATCACTCGGGTCACCAGCCTCGCGCCGTTCCCTCACTGCTCGTCACAACAAGAAACACATTTTAAGAGTTTCTTTGGTCAAGAAAACACTCGCTTTAATTAGCTGAATTAAATTAAAATTAAGCAAATGTTGAAATTTAACATGAACTAATAATGAATTTTGTTCATTTGAACTCATGCTGACTAGTGAACCTTATTGTAAAGTGTTATCTTTGACATATTATCGCAGCGGTTCCCAAACACCTTCCTGGAGAACCAGCATCACTGCACATTTACACTTCTGCTCTGCCTGACACACACATTTCAGATCTTTGAGTCTCTACTAATGAGCTGAACCTTAATCAGGTGTGTTTGATTGAGGAGACATGAAAAAAGAAGCAATTATTGTAAATGAATTCACACATTTGACACTTCCAAGATTAAAACATAATTAATAAATGAATGGAGGATAAATATTTTCTGTAAAGTATTTTTTTTTTATCATGTGTAGAGAAACAACACGAGCACAGCTTTGAGGGACGCGCTGGCCATTTTGTTGTTTCTAACAAGTTTTTTTAAAACTGAGAACTTCAGGATGTTCAGTAAACAAACATCTCTAATGCAGTTCATAAGAACGTGAAGGAGGAGAGGCGGGAACCGGCAAACTTTAATAACTTTTAATAATATAAAACAAACAACAATAATAATAATAATATAAGTTTAATATAATAATAATAATAATAAGTTTGTTTAATAAAATAAACAAACAATAAAACGAAAGTGAACAAACATAATACAACACAACATAAACTCCAGGTCTGGTCCACTCTCGTCCTTCACTGTAGTCACTCCTCTTTTATGTTTCTTTTTTTTTTAAATATGATCCATTGATAAAATGTAAAGAGATTAACAAATATGTTTTATGTCACAACTTTGCTTGGCATTAATTTGTGAATCGCTTCCTGTACATTAGTGAATCGCTTCCTGTGCATTGAGGATTGCTGCACACATTCGTGAATCACGTCTTGTGCACTCGAGGCTCACCTCGCACATCTGTGGATCTCAAAACATTTCTAGCATTAAAACATGCAGATAAATCTAAGTGGACCAAATTAAACAAAGACGAAAACGACTGACTAAAAAAAGGTGGAACAAACTAAGACTATAACGACTGACTAAAAAAAGTTGGAACAAACTAAGACTAAAACGACTGACTAAAAAAAGTTGGAACAAAGTAAGACTAAAACGACTGACTAAAAAAAGTTGGAACAAAGTAAGACTAAAACGACTGACTAAAAAAAGTGGAACAAAGTAAACGAAGACGAAAACAACTGACTAAAAAAAGGCGGAACAAACTAAGACGAAAACGACTGACTAAAAAAAGTGGAACAAAGTAAACGAAGACAAAAAACAACTGACTAAAAAAGGCGGAACAAACTAAGACGAAAACGACTGACTAAAAAAAGGTGGAACAAACTAAGAATTTCTAATAATTTTGGTGGACTCCACCCATCGTCTACTCAAGCCAATCAGGTAACGGTCAGTGCAACATGACAATCGTAGTACATCACAAGATGTAAAGCGTAGGGGTGTGACGAGATCTCGTACCAGGAGATCTCGCGAGACTAAAACGTGACGAGATTTCTCGTCGAGGTGAAAAGTTTTCTCGTCGTGCTCTCAGTGTGAGGGTGAAATCATTATTGAAGATGCCCCCGCCACTTACAAATCGTTTGTGTGGAAACATTTTGGTTTTCCAGTAGAAATAATAAACGGAGAAAGAATAACACACAAGACACAAACATTGTAAGAAAACTATG
The DNA here is from genome assembly GCA_037194245.1 of Opsariichthys bidens. Classification (NCBI taxonomy): domain Eukaryota; kingdom Metazoa; phylum Chordata; class Actinopteri; order Cypriniformes; family Xenocyprididae; genus Opsariichthys; species Opsariichthys bidens. The sequence continues at coordinate 4,001,076 of CM074312.1, read as the reverse complement.
CTGTTCACCTCGGCCAAGGTTGTAGAGACTCTTAGGGGCCGTTCACATATCGCGCGCATTTTCATTCGCGCAAAATGGAAGCGCATGCGGTGCGGCGCGCTCGTTTTTTCCTGGCGCGCCTTCCTCATGGTCGTGGAGAGCACAGTTCATGGTTGCATAGCAACGACAGACGCTACAGAAGCGCGAGCTCCCGAACGCTTGCAAAAGAAGGAGGAAGCGACGTGGCCGCGCTTTACACGCTTTTTAGGCGCGATGTGTGAACGGCCCCTAAAGAGGCAGAAAGCGTCGCTGTTACTGCTGACGGTTGGACTTCTCGGCCCACACAATCAATAGAGGCTGGGAAATGGTCAACTTTGTACTGCAGTTAAAGTGACACTTAAAGTGTTATTTGAATTTTTTATTACAGTATAAATTTAGTTTATTTTATTTATACTGTTTAATTTATGCTCAATCTGTTGAAAGAAGTTCAGTGAGATTTCTCATGTGAAATTATACAGGGCAGAAAACAATTGTTTTGATTTTGTTTAGCAGTGTTTGCATGTTGTTTTACTGCAAATGATTCATTAAAATTGAAGTAAAATGACATGCATTACAAGTTGATTTCAAAATGCACCAACATTTTTGCATTTTATGATTTTCAGTTGAATAAAAGACTATTTTCCCTTCATACGTTTCATTATTGAGCATTGTTTAAAAATACTATAAAAATCTCGTCTCGTGAACCCAATCTCGTGTTTCGTCTCGTCTCGTGGGATAGGGGTCTCGTCACACCCCTAGTAAAGCGCTATTTCTATTCTATAATGAGATGTAAAGTGCTATTCCTATAATGTAATGAGATGTAAATTGCCATTTCTGTTCTATAATGAGATGTAAATTGCCATTTCTATTCTATAATGACATGTAAATTGCCATTTCTGTTCTATAATGAGATGTAAATTGCCATTTCTATTCTATAATGAGATGTAAAGTGCTATTTCTATATTGTAACGAGATGTAAAGTTACCTGATTGGCCTGCGTTGGACAGTGGGTGGAGTGCACGTGCACGCCTTGAAGCTAGAAATGGCGATTTCCACAAATGTGTTCAGCGAGCCACAAATGCGCAGAAAGCGATTCGCAAATATGTGTGGTGATCCACAAATGCGCAGAAAGCGATTCACAAATGTACAGGAAGCGATTCACAAACGAATGCCAGGCATTGTGTTTGTGACATAAAAACATATTTGTTAATGCTCTTCAATTTCAAATTTTTGTTTTCAAACATTAGTGTTGGGACACCAGTGGAGGGTTTTGCAGAATCGCTTGTTTGTTTGAAAAAAGTGTCTGCTAAATGATTAAATGACCCTGTAAAATGTATAAACACCTAAAGAAAAAGAGAATGACAAAAGGTTACTTGATTCCTAACTAATTTCAAATAATTAAAGATGAAAGCAACGAAATTTACATCTACTTTACAACTGATATTTCTAGGCTTTGAAGTCAGTAATATCTCATCCATCTACATACAGAATTTAATAAAAACAATTCTTAAGAGATTTTTATGAAAAATGAAGTGAACTCACCATCAGGATCTGGTCGAGGCTTACTAAATTTGATGGAAATTTCACCTAAAAAAAATGAAAACAACAACAACAGATTTTTACATTTGTGAATGTTGTGAATTTGAAGAATGTTTCTTTATTTTTTTTGATCAAAAAAAAGAAAAGTTCAGAAAGTTTGGTTTATGCAGAAAGAGCTACTTACTGTTACACCATCCGATTCTCTAGTTCCTTTATAGTAACGGTCATTCTCCCTTCCCCAAGACAGTCTCTCTCCTACTTCACATTGCCGGAAAAAGCTTTCCAAACCAGTCAGTTTAGCCAGAAAATCTTTAAAAAGGAATCAAACAACAGCATGTTAATGTACATCATGAGACTGAACTCATGTGAGGAACCAACAGAAGAATAGAGAGAAAAACTAAAACCAACACCAGAACATCAGGCTGAAATAGACATGAATGAAAGTGGTAATAACTGGAGACTCACCGTCTGTCGGCTCGGACTCGAGCGTCTCTGTCGGCTCGACTCCAGATGTGTCTGGATGAACCTGTGATGGGTCCTGCTCAGGCACAACAGGACACACTTTGCTTTTAGGGCTTTGGATGGAGTGTTTTATAGTCTTCCACATCGTCCGGAGGACAGCAGGGACCTTCCTCGCTTTTGTGTGTTTTTCTGCAAACAACAAATATTGATTAGAAACTTCAGTTCAATTAGCACAGATTACAGCAGAATGATTCACTAGCAAAACTGTCCTGATGTGGAGCTGCTTTATGCTGCTAGTTCCTGTGAATAATTAGCAGGTTTTACATTGAACTTCATGTTCCTGGAAGAGGTTGTGACTAAACACACCTGAGCAGATCAGGTGAGGAACCAACAGAATTAGAGAGAGAAAAACTAAAACTAACAGTGAAGTGAATCATAGTTTAGCAGAGTACGATCTTACAACACAGCGTATTACAAAGAAAAGAATAACATCACGGAACAAAATCCACCCAAAGCAAGAGGTTTTTAAAACAGGAAACAGCAGCAAACCATATACACCAAGAATAGAGGATCCGGAAAAAATCACCTAAGTTTCAAGGTAGTCGGAGTGGGCCGAGCTCCTCGAAAAAGAAAAGTAATTATATTTTCATCATTTAGCAGACACTTTTATCCAAAGCGACTTACAAGGGGAGCAATTAGGGGTCAGGTGTCTTGCTCAAGGGCACTTTAGTCATGGTATCGAAGGTGGAGAGAGTGTTGTTTATTCACAATCCCCACTTTCAATTCCTGCCGGCATGGGAATCGAATCAGCAACCTTTAGGCTACAAGCCCGACTCCCTCACCACTAGGCCACGACTACCACCTCCCTTTTGCAGGTGTTTCTAAAACAAAGAAAAATGAACAGCAAACCATTAGAAAAATGTCTGACCACAGATCAAATGTGGCTTTTATCTGATTAATTCATTAAAGAAAAAAACTATTACATTTAAGTTCATATTCCTGCACTTCTCAATGTTCTTTGTTTTTTTTTTCTCCCCAAAATGAGTCAAACACTCAGCCAAGATCTCAGGAAGGACCTGCAGAAAAACATTACAAAGATTAGTCAGATAGCAAAAACTCTCTTTAACTTTCAACGCTAGGAGCCAATGAAAAATTTCATTCTTATTATTGGACATATAAAAGATGACCTGTTTTTTGTCAAAATGTATGTTTTTATCTAAAAGAGTTGTGTGTTTATTTTAAATCTTCCGTTACATTTGCAGTTCTATTTTATACGGTAAATATAGCTTCAACATTAACCTTTTCATTACCCAATCAGTTCTTTTTTCACAACAATAAGCAAAATAAATACTGCATCAATGTATGTGTGAGTAACATGAAATTGTCTGCTTGAGTATAAAAATGGACATCCTCATAATCCACTCTCAATTTGAGAAAAGTCAGAATTGCAAGTTTTTAATCAGTGAATTCTGACCTTATAACTAGCGATTGTGAGTTCCTATCTCCAAATTCTGACTTTATAAAACATTTGAGTTTAAATCTTGTAATTGTGAGGAAAAAAGTTAGAAATGTGAGATAAACAGTCGCAATTACACACCCAATTTTTTTTTTTTTTTTTTTAACATTTACAAGGGATTCACAAACAACTATGAATATATGAAACCAGTGGTGGATCTTCAGGTCATGACAGTTACGATTCATTCGTGTACATTTTAGAATGGGGCAATTTTGATCAATTCAGTCATTTTGTCTTGGGGAGTAAACATCTGTTATGTGAAATAGCTTAGTACTAAATACAAACAAGATGCAATTTTTACGATCCCTCTTATTATTTTGTTAAAATGATTAAGTTGTTGGATATTCTGCAAGAGTATGAAACTTATGAGCGGTCACGCATACTTTTGGAGAATTATAGCAAACAGTGTTTCTGTATTTCTCTTATATTTTGCCATATTTGTCATGTTTAGACTCCATTAAATTACTACAATGAGGACTACAGAACATTTGTCTCCTTCTCTTGACTGATGTTTGTTTTCACACTGAGAAATCAAGTTAAAAGGGGTTAATAAACGTATAAATCCTACTTTTTTTCTCCTCCATCTCTCCTGTTGGACTGTCCGTCATCGTCTCCACTATCAACTCTGCAGTGGTGACAAATTCAGGCGTAATCTCTCCACTTGACAGCTGCCAATGAACAACAGACGTGTGCTCGCTGCTAAACGTGAGTAAAGACTGGCGCAAACTACTGAGAGAGTCAAGAAAGCCGTGAAGAGCGACAAACACTGTGTTCTTCATCTAGCGACTGCTCTGTGACGTCACGACCTGTTCGAATGCCATGTGACGTCACAGCGGTAAGGCCGCGGTTTGTAGGACTGAACTCAGCGTGAGGCTTTCACGCTCTCATCCATTTTCTCATGCGGTGAAAAATCATATATATATACATATATATGTATGAACAGAGGTGTAATGTAACGAAGTAATAATACTTCGTTACAGTACTTGAGTATTTTTTGGGAAAATCTGTACTTACTTAGTATTTATATTTCTGTCAACTTTTATTTTTACTCCACTACATTTCTTAAATGTATACTTTCACTCCGATACATTTCCCCAAAGCATTTTCATTACTTACTACAAAATAAAGTCGGAAGAACACAGGCTGCGAGCAAGCACGTACAAACCATAGACATATATATGTCTATCAAGCGCTCGCACAACCGCGCTTGATTTCATTTTCCGGGTTGTGTTCGTTGCTGGAGCGGCTGAGAAGAGTGCGGCACGAGAGGGACCTCTAGAGGCGCTCTCTGATAAAACTATCACTGAAGCCTCGTACAGTTTGTTTTAACACGTGACGCGAGGCTAGGGCGCTACACAGAACGGGACACTTCAAAAATGGATTTAAAACAGACAACAAAGTGGAATGTTATACAGTGCACTACAGTATATGTTTTCATATCACTAAAGTAATTAGTTTGTTGTCTAGACGCTGCATTAGTGGAGAACAGCAGTGTGTTTGCCGTCGAGGCTGAGAGGAGCTGACGTTAGTAGTAACGTTACCTCAAGCTGTTCAAACAATGTGACAAAAACACCACCTGTTTAATGTCACGATTGTTACCCTCTATTTGCATTAGTTTATATCCATTTGTAAGATTTTTTGCATTCTTTATCCAGCGAAGATGCATATTTAAATTGTATCCTAATACTGCAGTCGACAGAAACATAAATCAGAAATGTGTTCGATTTCAGTTTTTTTTATCGCACTTTAACTTAAACTGTCTCTGTTTACTGTTAATTCGTTTTGACTCTGGAGTCAGTGTGACCCCAAAAATTGAAAGCATAATTGTAGAAAATATATAAATTTGCAAGAACTTTTGTTCCCATTTACCACAAAAATATGCAAATACATAATTTTTTTGCATATGAAATATCATTTTTTTTTATGAAAAAATCACTTAAATTACTGTCTAAATTTAATTTAAATTGTTTCTGGTTATTGATCTAGGTGTTAGCTGTAAAATACTGCCATCTGGAGGTGAGTGAAAAAACTAAGATGATTAGTTTTTAAGCAGTAAATTATTTTGACCAGCAGAGGGCATTGAAAGCCATTCATTTTACTGGATTTTGGAACTGCCAAAAGTCACATCTAAAGGACAAAAGTCAAGAGTCACACTGTAGTTTCATATTATTGAACAATTTAATGATTCAAATGTGAAAAAAACCGAATTTTTTTAAAATAAATTTAGAATGTAAACAAAATAAAAAAAAATGAATTTTTTTATTTTTTATTTGTGTGTGTGTGTAGGTTTGTGTGTGTGTGCGCATTAGGTCTCACCCCTTTATATATTTTTTTCCCTGTATTTGTGGCTTATTTTATTTGAAAATAAAACCGACCGAATCAAGCCCAGTTTTTTTGTGCATGTATAGATAGATAATGTAAGAAATTTTCCAAAATTGTATTCCTTTGAGATGAAGGGAACCCTTTTAATTAACGAATGAAAAGTCGATTGGGGTCATATTGACCCCAAAGACATATTTCATCAAGTGTTCTAAAATAGAAGCCAATAACGAGTGAAAGTGTACATATAATATGCCTTTGTGCGTAAATATGGCCATTTTTAAGCGTGATTGTTTGGATTTATGTGAAATGGAAACACTTATAATAGAGTTCATTTGTGACATTAAAGGTTAATGAAAGCGTTGTTCATTGTTAATTTCAATATTTACATTTTAACATTTTAAAGTTGCCTCTTACATGAATTATAATGCACTATGAATTAACGTGAATGATCGAGGTATATTTAATATAGTATTTTTTATATTTAAAACTTACAATAAACTTTTTACCATTTTTTTAAAATCCAGAGCAAACAAAACAAGAAAGAGTTAAAACAATCTTGCTGCTCAAACTGTGTATAGAACCATTTTTACTAATATTTTATGCTTCTTTTGTATTTTGCATTTACTTGTACTTTTACTTTCACCGCAGTGACATCATCCTAGAGGTCAACACACACGACCTTTGGGAAGTCAGTCACGACACTCCTCACTGTGCTTTTCATCAGGCTACAGCGTTTCCCTTTCTAAACGCTCTCCGTCCACTAGGATTTACACTAGTAGTTTTCCAAAGGAAACATCGACAAACGATATCTTACTGCTTATGCATATTTAATCGTCAATCACTTAAATAAAAAGGACTAATTATTTGCACATTTTTCTGCCATTAATCGTGATTAATCGCACCTAACATTTAAAGTTTTTAAAATTTTTATTGTAATAATTTCACATTTAAACTCCAAATTAATGTAGAATGTGTGTCTGTGTGCATGTGTGTGCCTGCACAGAAATGTGTGTGTGTGTGTTACCTGCCATTGATCTGTTCCCTTAGGAAGGTTTGTTTGTACTGATTGGTCCAGACTCTCAGATGCTCCACCCACAGAGTGACATCATCTGCGGTTTACTGAGCAGCACATAATGACTGGAGCTGGTACTGAACGCACGGTACACTAACAACACTATCTACACACACACACACACACACACAGTGATGAAGCAGTGCAATAACTCATCCTCAGTGTGTGTGTGTGTGTGTGTGTGTGCAACCCAGTCTCTTGCTACTGTGTATCTAGACCACGAGTTTGCATTGGGCAATCCACCCTCCCGTCGTCCAGAGTCAACACAAACACCAATTCAAATTACTATCTTTTTTTAATTTGAAAGCAATCATAACAGAAACCATAATATCATAAGAGCAATTAACAAACATAAGGAACAAAGACTTCAGAGGAGAGCTAAGCCGAAATAACAAATAATACCAAACTAACTAACCCAGAGAGATTTATAAATTACCTAGAAGACAAACCGTAAATAGAACATAATAAACTTTCCTCTCTTCATAAGCTTCATTAATTCAATGTGAATAATTTATGCGTGCTATAATAGTGTTATGATGAGTCAGCGGAGAGGGATCCAAACGCAGGCTTTATTTAAACAGGTGTAGTCACAAAGGCAATGGTCAAAGCACAGCAAACAGGTATGGCAGAGGATAGGCAGAATCATGATCGTAAGACAGGCAAAGGGGTCAGGTCGGGCGGATAACATTCACAGTCCAGTACAACAAGCAAAGATCGGGACAAGCAGCAGGAATCAAACAACGTAAAACAGACAGGAACAAAAACAGGACCGCAAATAAACGCTCAGAACTGCTCACTTGAGCAAATCAAGACCTCACAATGTGTGCGAGGCTGAATGTCTCTTAAATAGTCCGGATAATGAGCTGCAGCTGGTTGAGGCGATCAGTGACTAGGTACGGGGCTTCTGGGACATGTAGTGTGCATGTGTGTGATGCATTGTGGGAAACTGAGTCTGATGGCGAGGCAATGGTTCAGGGTGGAGTGCCCTCTAGCGGCCATTACGGGCACTCCAGCTGATAACAGTGACAAGTAGTTATATATCTGTCTGCTTTATTCAATATGTATTCAGTATGTCCTCTTTTATGCTTCCGGAGCTCCTCCGTGAGAGATACGAGACCGGTGCACCGCAAAGATGATGCTCATTATTACTCGCGTCACCAGCCTCGCGCCGTTCCCACACTGCTCGTCACAACAAGAAACACATTTTAAGAGTTTCTTTGGTCAAGAAAACACTCGCTTTAATTAGCTGAATTAAATTAAAATTAAGCAAATGTTGAAATTTAACATGAACTAATAATGAATTTTGTTCATTTGAACTCATGCTGACTAGTGAACCTTATTGTAAAGTGTTAACTTTGACATATTATCGCAGCGGTTCCCAAACACATTCCTGGAGAACCAGCATCACTGCACATTTACACTTCTGCTCTGCCTGACACACACATTTCAGATCTTTGAGTCTCTACTAATGAGCTGAACCTTAATCAGGTGTGTTTGATTGAGGAGACATGAAAAAAGAAGCAATTATTGTAAATGAATTCACACATTTGACACTTCCAAGATTAAAACATAATCAATAAATGAATGGAGGATAAATATTTTCTGTAAAGTATTTTTTTTTTATCATGTGTAGAGAAACAACACGAGCACAGCTTTGAGGGACGCGCTGGCCATTTTGTTGTTTCTAACAAGTTTTTTTAAAACTGAGAACTTCAGGATGTTCAGTAAAAAAACATCTGTAATGCAGTTCATAAGAACGTGAAGGAGGAGGCGGGAACCGGCAAACTTTAATAACTTTTAATAATATAAAACAAACAATAATAATAATAATAATAATGTAAAGTTTAATATAATAATAATAATAATAATAAGTTTGTTTAATAAAATAAACAAACAATAAAACGAAAGTGAACAAACATAATACAACACAACATAAACTCCAGGTCTGGTCCACTCTCGTCCTTCACTGTAGTCACTCCTCTTTTATGTTTCTTTTTTTAAAAAAAATATGATTCATTGATAAAATGTAAAGAGATTAACAAATATGTTTTATGTCACAACTTTGCTTGGCATTAATTTGTGAATCGCTTCCTGTACATTAGTGAATCGCTTCCTGTGCATTGAGGATTGCTGCACACATTCGTGAATCACGTCTTGTGCACTCGAGGCTCACCTCGCACATCTGTGGATCTCAAAACATTTCTAGCATTAAAACATGCAGATAAATCTAAGTGGACCAAATTAAACAAAGACGAAAACGACTGACTAAAAAAAGGTGGAAAAAACTAAGACTAAAACGACTGACTAAAAAAAGGTGGAAAAAACTAAGACTAAAACGACTGACTAAAAAAAGTGGAACAAAGTAAACGAAGACGAAAACAACTGACTAAAAAAAGTGGAACAAACTAAGACTAAAACGACTGACTAAAAAAAGTGGAACAAAGTAAACGAAGACGAAAACGACTGACTAAAAAAGGCGGAACAAACTAAGACGAAAACGACTGACTAAAAAAAGGTGGAACAAACTAAGAATTTCTAATAATTTTGGTGGACTCCACCCACCGTCTACTCAAGCCAATCAGGTAACGGTCAGTGCAACATGACAATCGTAGTACATCACAAGATGTAAAGCGTAGGGGTGTGACGAGATCTCGTACCAGGAGATCTCGCGAGACTAAAACGTGACGAGATTTCTCGTCGAGGTGAAAAGTTTTCTCGTCGTGCTCTCAGTGTGAGGGTGAAATCATTATTGAAGATGCCCCCGCCACTTACAAATCGTTTGTGTGGAAACATTTTGGTTTTCCAGTAGAAATAATAAATGGAGAAAGAATAACACACAAGACACAAACATTGTAAGAAAACTATGCTGTTCACCTCGGCCAAGGTTGTAGAGACTCTTAGGGGCCGTTCACATATCGCGCGCATTTTCATTCGCGCAAAATGGAAGCGCATGCGGTGCGGCGCGCTCGTTTTTTCCTGGCGCGCCTTCCTCATGGTCGTGGAGAGCACAGTTCATGGTTGCATAGCAACGACAGACGCTACAGAAGCGCGAGCTCCCGAACGCTTGCAAAAGAAGGAGGAAGCGACGCGGCCGCGCTTTACACGCTTTTTAGGCGCGATGTGTGAACGGCCCCTAAAGAGGCAGAAAGCGTCGCTGTTACTGCTGACGGTTGGACTTCTCGGCCCACACAATCAATAGAGGCTGGGAAATGGTCAACTTTGTACTGCAGTTAAAGTGACACTTAAAAGTGTTATTTGAATTTTTTATTACAGTATAAATTTAGTTTATTTTATTTATACTGTTTAATTTATGCTCAATCTGTTGAAAGAAGTTCAGTGAGATTTCTCATGTGAAATTATACAGGGCAGAAAACAATTGGTTTGATTTTGTTTAGCAGTGTTTGCATGTTGTTTTACTGCAAATGATTCATTAAAATTGAAGTAAAATGACATGCATTACAAGTTGATTTCAAAATGCACCAACATTTTTGCATTTTATGATTTTCAGTTGAATAAAAGACTATTTTCCCTTCATACGTTTCATTATTGAGCATTGTTTAAAAATACTATAAAAATCTCGTCTCGTGAACCCAATCTCGTGTCTCGTCTCGTCTCGTGGGATAGGGGTCTCGTCACACCCCTAGTAAAGCGCTATTTCTATTCTATAACGAGATGTAAAGTGCTATTCCTATAATGTAATGAGATGTAAATTGCCATTTCTGTTCTATAATGAGATGTAAATTGCCATTTCTGTTCTATAATGAGATGTAAATTACCATTTCTGTTCTATAATGAGATGTAAATTGCCATTTCTGTTCTATAATGAGATGTAAAGCGCTATTTCTATATTGTAACGAGATGTAAAGTTACCTGATTGGCCTGCGTTGGACAGTGGGTGGAGTGCACGTGCACGCCTTGAAGCTAGAAATGGCGATTTCCACAAATGTGTTCAGCGAGCCACAAATGCGCAGAAAGCGATTCACAAATGTACAGGAAGCGATTCACAAACGAATGCCAGGCATTGTGTTTGTGACATAAAAACATATTTGTTAATGCTCTTCAATTTCAAATTTTTGTTTTCAAACATTAGTGTTGGGATACCAGTGGAGGGTTTTGCAGAATCGCTTGTTTGTTTGAAAAAAAGCGTCTGCTAAATGATTAAATGACCCTGTAAAATGTATAAACACCTAAAGAAAAAGAGAATGACAAAAGGTTACTTGATTCCTAACTAATTTCAAATAATTAAAGATGAAAGCAACGAAATTTACATCTACTTTACAACTGATATTTCTAGGCTTTGAAGTCAGTAATATCTCATCCATCTACATACAGAATTTAATAAAAACAATTCTTAAGAGATTTTTATGAAAAATGAAGTGAACTCACCATCAGGATCTGGTCGAGGCTTACTAAATTTGATGGAAATTTCACCTAAAAAAAATGAAAACAACAACAACAGATTTTTACATTTGTGAATGTTGTGAATTTGAAGAATGTTTCTTTATTTTTTTTTATCAAAAAAAAGAAAAGTTCAGAAAGTTTGGTTTATGCAGAAAGAGCTACTTACTGTTACACCATCCGATTCTCTAGTTCCTTTATAGTAACGGTCATTCTCCCTTCCCCAAGACAGTCTCTCTCCTACTTCACATTGCCGGAAAAAGCTTTCTAAACCAGTCAGTTTAGCCAGAAAATCTTTAAAAAGGAATCAAACAACAGCATGTTAATGTACATCATGAGACTGAACTCATGTGAGGAACCAACAGAAGAATAGAGAGAAAAACTAAAACCAACACCAGAACATCAGGCTGAAATAGACATGAATGAAAGTGGTAATAACTGGAGACTCACCGTCTGTCGGCTCGGACTCGAGCGTCTCTGTCGGCTCGACTCCAGATGTGTCTGGATGAACCTGTGATGGGTCCTGCTCAGGCACAACAGGACACACTTTGCTTTTAGGGCTTTGGATGGAGTGTTTTATAGTCTTCCACATCGTCCGGAGGACAGCAGGGACCTTTCTCGCTTTTGTGTGTTTTTCTGCAAACAACAAATATTGATTAGAAACTTCAGTTCAATTAGCACAGATTACAGCAGAATGATTCACTAGCAAAACTGTCCTGATGTGGAGCTGCTTTATGCTGCTAGTTCCTGTGAATAATTAGCAGGTTTTACATTGAACTTCATGTTCCTGGAAGAGGTTGTGACTAAACACACCTGAGCAGATCAGGTGAGGAACCAACAGAATTAGAGAGAGAAAAACTAAAACTAACAGTGAAGTGAATCATAGTTTAGCAGAGTACGATCTTACAACACAGCGTATTACAAAGAAAAGAATAACATCACGGAACAAAATCCACCCAAAGCAAGAGGTTTTTAAAACAGGAAACAGCAGCAAACCATATACACCAAGAATAGAGGATCCGGAAAAAATCCCCTAAGTTTCAAGGTAGTCGGAGTGGGCCGAGCTCCTCGAAAAAGAAAAGTAATTATATTTTTAATTTTTCATCATTTAGCAGACACTTTTATCCAAAGCGACTTACAAGGGGAGCAATTAGGGGTCAGGTGTCTTGCTCAAGGGAACTTTAGTCATGGTATCGAAGGTGGAGAGAGTGTTGTTTATTCACAATCCCCACTTTCAATTCCTGCCGGCGTGGGAATCGAATCAGCAACCTTTAGGCTACAAGCCCGACTCCCTCACCACTAGGCCACGACTACCACCTCCCTTTTGCAGGTGTTTCTAAAACAAAGAAAAATGAACAGCAAACCATTAGAAAAATGTCTGACCACAGATCAAATGTGGCTTTTATCTGATTAATTCATTAAAGAAAAAAACTATTACATTTAAGTTCATATTCCTGCACTTCTCAATGTTCTTTGTTTTTTTTTCTCCCCAAAATGAGTCAAACACTCAGCCAAGATCTCAGGAAGGACCTGCAGAAAAACATTACAAAGATTAGTCAGATAGCAAAAACTCTCTTTAACTTTCAACGCTAGGAGCCAATGAAAAATTTCATTCTTATTATTGGACATATAAAAGATGACCTGTTTTTTGTCAAAATCTATGTTTTTATCTAAAAGAGTTGTGTGTTTATTTTAAATCTTCCGTTACATTTGCAGTTCTATTTTATACGGTAAATATAGCTTCAACATTAACCTTTTCATTACCCAATCAGTTCTTTTTTCACAACAATAAGCAAAATAAATACTGCATCAATGTATGTGTGAGTAACATGAAATTGTCTGCTTGAGTATAAAAATGGACATCCTCATAATCCACTCTCAATTTGAGAAAAGTCAGAATTGCAAGTTTTTAATCAGTGAATTCTGACCTTATAACTAGCAATTGTGAGTTTCTATCTCCAAATTCTGACTTTATAAAACATTTGAGTTTAAATCTTGTAATTGTGAGGAAAAAAGTTAGAAATGTGAGATAAACAGTCGCAATTACACACCCAATTTTTTTTTTTTTTTAACATTTACAAGGGATTCACAAACAACTATGAATATATGAAACCAGTGGTGGATCTTCAGGTCATGACAGTTACGATTCATTCGTGTACATTTTAGAATGGGGCAATTTTGATCAATTCAGTCATTTTGTCTTGGGGAGTAAACATCTGTTATGTGAAATAGCTTAGTACTAAATACAAACAAGATGCAATTTTTACGATCCCTCTTATTATTTTGTTAAAATGATTAAGTTGTTGGATATTCTGCAAGAGTATGAAACTTATGAGCGGTCACGCATACTTTTGGAGAATTATAGCAAACAGTGTTTCTGTATTTCTCTTATATTTTGCCATATTTGTCATGTTTAGACTCCATTAAATTACTACAATGAGGACTACAGAACATTTGTCTCCTTCTCTTGACTGATGTTTGTTTTCACACTGAGAAATCAAGTTAAAAGGGGTTAATAAACGTATAAATCCTACTTTTTTTCTCCTCCATCTCTCCTGTTGGACTGTCCGTCATCGTCTCCACTATCAACTCTGCAGTGGTGACAAATTCAGGCGTAATCTCTCCACTTGACAGCTGCCAATGAACAACAGACGTGTGCTCGCTGCTAAACGTGAGTAAAGACTGGCGCAAACTACTGAGAGAGTCAAGAAAGCCGTGAAGAGCGACAAACACTGTGTTCTTCATCTAGCGACTGCTCTGTGACGTCACGACCTGTTCGAATGCCATGTGACGTCACAGCGGTAAGGCCGCGGTTTGTAGGACTGAACTCAGCGTGAGGCTTTCACGCTCTCATCCATTTTCTCATGCGGTGAAAAATCATATATATATACATATATATGTATGAACAGAGGTGTAATGTAACGAAGTAATAATACTTCGTTACAGTACTTGAGTATTTTTTGGGAAAATCTGTACTTACTTAGTATTTATATTTCTGTCAACTTTTATTTTTACTCCACTACATTTCTTAAATGTAATCTTTCACTCCGATACATTTCCCCAAAGCATTTTCATTACTTACTACAAAATAAAGTCGGAAGAACACAGGCTGCGAGCAAGCACGTACAAACCATAGACATATATATGTCTATCAAGCGCTCGCACAACCGCGCTTGATTTCATTTTCCGGGTTGTGTTCGTTGCTGGAGCGGCTGAGAAGAGTGCGGCACGAGAGGGACCTCTAGAGGCGCTCTCTGATAAAACTATCACTGAAGCCTCGTACAATTTGTTTTAACACGTGACGCGAGGCTAGGGCGCTACACAGAACGGGACACTTCAAAAATGGATTTAAAACAGACAACAAAGTGGAATGTTATACAGTGCACTACAGTATATGTTTTCATATCACTAAAGTAATTAGTTTGTTGTCTAGACGCTGCATTAGTGGAGAACAGCAGTGTGTTTGCCGTCGAGGCTGAGAGGAGCTGACGTTAGTAGTAACGTTACCTCAAGCTGTTCAAACAATGTGACAAAAACACCAAAGCTGTGTCTGAAACTGCTCCCTATCCACTATATCGGGTGTCGGTCATTTTGTAGTGCTGTCCGAATTCTGAGTGAACGATTTCATTCCTTCAACATTCGTTCACTACTTTTACCCACAATGCTCTCTGATTGAGTGTGTTGAATTTTTTTAAGACAAACTTTGATGTTGGCTTGACAAAGAGAGGCTTTATAGTATAAAAATTGTTTTAAATCCTGGAGGCTTTCTTGTAAGACAAAAAGTAAATCAAGTAAAACAAATAAAATCTCAGAATAATCATGTTAGAACACTTTCAGACCCCGTTTAACTTCATTAGATCCTTATGAAATCATATCAGACCAATTCAGTCTCCATTAAACATGTGTCTAAACCAGACCCTTACAAAAAAGAACTGCAGTATATTGAAGTAAAACTGCAGTACCAAGTAGTTTAACTGCAGTTTAATGAAGCACAAGCATAGATTTGCAGTATAATGAAGTATAGTCACAGTACAACTGCAGTAAAACTGTAGTATAAGTACAGCTGCAGTAAAATGAAAGTTGCATGAAGTATAAAAACAGTAGAACTGCAGTTTTATTTTACTAGTACTTTAGATGTATTGCAGTATAGTTGTACTCCAGTAAAACTACAGACATTTTAGGTTCTACTGCAATACTGCAGTTTTTTCGTGTCCAAACAACTGCATTCTTCTATATGTAACAAAAACTGTAGTATTACTTCTAAAAAAACTGCAGTAATTTTTTGTAAGGGGGGAGATAATAGTCCGACTAATTTTGAGACCAAAAAGACAGAGCAGATAGTCATGAAACAAATTTTCTCTTTGGACACGGTAAAAACAAAGATATAACATTTACATATTTTAAGTAATATACTGTTTGTTTGCCACTTCACACGTTTTTGTCACTGCGATTACTTTAAGCAGGATCATTTATTTAGACAGTAAATGAGGCCACCAACCCAAGCCATATGCACACAGACCAACAAATCAAGACATAACCTCACACAAGTGACAGGAAATGTTTTTATTTAGGGGTTGTTAGTCATCAGCGTGGACATTTTCCATTATAAATAAAACATCAGACCTCTTGGGTCGATATGGTATGCTGAAAATGCAAATGACATTGATAAATCATTTACAATGGAATAAGAGTATTATAATAATGGCATGCTAGTTCTAAAAATGTAATTGGGGAAAACACAATATTTTGTAAATTATTCATAGTTAAATGCTAATATCAATTTACTTCATAAAACTTCTCAATGTTGTATAAATGCACTTCTTGATAGATTTTGAATAGATTATTTGAAGAACAGCTGACAATGTGTACATGGTTTTACCTGATTTTTATCTGATTATTTTAAACAAGACAATATTGCTATCAAATAGTTTTCCTGGGTGATTATATGTACGTTGCCTATAATAATTGAAGATACTCTCACCCTATTATCTACATACTGTTACTTCGGTTTTTGTAAGAGAGTGTAGATTAGTTTGGGCATCTTTGGACGTTTATTTTAAATCTGATTTTTTTTCTTTTTTCTAGTCTTGTATTGTTTTGATGAATTTTTTATGTGATGCAAGTAGACATTTTTTATCACTTTGCATTGCCTTTTGCACTGGACTTAAAGTATATTTTTAATAGTTAGTGTTACAACCTCTTGATTGACGCCTGGGGTCAAATACGAATACTGAAGGGAAGTAAACAAGAAGCTAGCCATTGACAGGAAATATCTGCAACATACAGTACTCTGTAATTATGCTGCAACAAGGTGAGGCATGTTACGTATGACATTTTTGTTGTTACAGTACAATGAGGCCCTCATTGTTTATATTATATTCTCTTGTTGAGATAAAATAAGCCTTTAAGCAGGAGTGGACGGCTTTCACACCACTCGTCCCAGCAGGAGTGGACGGCTCTCTGCAGTGGGTCTCCGGCTCAGAAGGCTCCACAGCATTAAAGGCACTGAGCTTCTACCAGAACCGAAACTGCTGCTGGTATTATCTTCCCGCAGTGGATGGTACTCCTTAAACCGCCTGTGTAAAAATATACTTCAAGGGTTACGGTCATTATTTCATTTTAATTAGGCAGCGTGCAATGACATTTCTTAATGTTTATTCTGATGAAATGAGTATTGGTGTCTTACTTGTATGTAAAAGCAATGGCCCCCACAGCACAAATAAAAACCAGGACTCCCAGTATTGCTCCAGCCGGATTGCTTGATGAATTCGTGTCTACGGTTTTAAGAAGAGAAGTTGTGCACAAGAGTGGTGAGGTTCTAGGACAGGTTTAGGAACAGAAATGTTTATTATGCTTATGACACTTGCCTATAGCCACACTGAGCCTTGCGCTGGTTACAGCCAAGCTGACGTCATTGGTCAGAGACACGTTGATACAGAAGGTGCCAGAGTTGTTGAAAAACTGTCGCAGCACCATCTGACACTCAGGGGTTGGAGTCACGTCATTACACTGCAGGCTCTGAACAGGACTTGTGCAGTCAGCGTCAGACACCACGGTGCACACTTGACTAGGAAGGCTGAAGAGCAAATATAATAAAAACGATGACCAGTCACTATTGACAGTCACCATGACATCAAAATTGACAACTCTTTTGTTTTATGAATATTGCAAGATTTACTATAAAGGGGCGGGGCAACCTGTCACTCACATGAGATCCACCAATAGCAAACAACAACCGTCCAATCAATTCCCCATTGACAAAATCATTTGATCTACATCAAAATAGCCACAGCCATATCCCCCCCCCCGCAGCCCAAGAGTGGTCGCCCACTGAAGCAATTTGGTCAATCGTATTACAAGTTGATGAGGGAGACATACTCGTTTACACTTGCTTTTTAATCCGTCTCTTTCTTCCCGAATTCTTCGAGGGGACAGTCTATGAGCAAGTAAACGTATATTTTTCTTTTTCAGATCTCTCAATCTAATGGACAAACTAAGCTCTAAGACAACGGAAAGACCAGGCTGAACGCTGCGAGTGTGCGTTAGAAATCAGGAATGGTGAGAGAACATTGTGCTTGGTACATTTCTTTTGGGTCTTCAGCTGATAAAGTTTAAATCCCGTCTGGGTAGTGTACTTCCCATAATGTACACACTAACCAATACAATGTAATTGCATTTTTACAACATAATGGGGCCTATTTGAACGACCTAAGCACATGGTTTGAAGCTCATGGCGCAGGTGCACTTAGTACGAATCCACTTTTGTGAGTTTAACGAAAGAAAAAATTATTGGTCAAAAAGCGTTGTACCTCGTCTCTTAATGAGTCATGGGTGTGTTTTGGGCATAACGTGCAATAAACCAATCAGAGCGTCATCTCCCATTCCCTTTAAAGCCAGTTGCGCTTGCACCATGGCGGATTCGCCACTTGCATGGAGGAATTTGCGAGCGGAAAGACAGAGCGCTTCTCCAGAGATGAGAAGGATCTGCTCTTACATGAAGTAAAAGCGTCGTAATCCTTTTATTTTTAACATTGGCATGTTTGTGTGCTGCTGCACATATGTGCGTGTAACAAGAAGACTGTACGCATGTTGTGCACCCGCCTATAGGAGCATATTAATGCGCCCTTTAAATAATAGAAAAAAAAATACTGCACCATTGCCTTTAGAGCAGGTTTTTGTTGGTCAATGACGCAGTAGCCTCAAAACAGCAACACGCCAACAACGCACCTGAACACACCTCGATTTCAGACCAGCACACCCATCAGTGCATCTGCTGTTTAAACAACGTAGTGTTGGACGTGAAAATGAAAACTTCTTCGGGCCGAAACTAACAAACTTGGTTTGCACCAGGGGTCGCATTGCGTCGGGTGTACAATAGGGCCCAATATATGACCAATACGCATTAGGTCAGTAGGCGGAGAGTGGGCTGTCTTTTGTGTCTGTTCGAGCACATTCGACCACATGAGTGTTTACATCTACGGTCTAATGCATTTGACTACCTGTGGTCGAAAGCAGACAAGCTCAAAAAAATTTTAGACCCCATTTACACCTGTACTTAGCGTCATTCACTTGCTATCCGATCGACTAAAATGCATCTTAATATCAGGTGTACACAGGGCCTAGGTTTCTGCTGAAAGAGGTGTTCGTGAGGCCAGCAGCAGTTCACCCTGTGTGGGTCCTAATTAGGGTTGGGTACCGAAACCCGGTGTCAATACGGCACCGGTACCTATGGAACCGGTATGCACCGGACCGAATCAGAATGCGAATGTCGGTGCCTCATTTCGGTGCCACTTAAATGCCTGAAGTGATTGAAATATTTGTCCTCTGGTGTTTGACACGGACGCAAGAAGCATCAGATTCATCAACACGACTGATCGCCAGTTAAATTTAAATACTGCGTTCATGGGGTGTCAGAATTATTTCCTGACTGAGAAAACTCAGCGGAATCACAAATCGTCGGGAAGTGAGACCATCCGTGAACGCAGCAACTACTCTTGCGCTGACTGCAGTGCAGCAGGTGCTCTTAAATTAAAATGCCTAAAACTAAACGCTCCAAAGTGTGGCTTTATTTCACCAGAAAGGATTCCGACACCGCGACGCGCAGCAAATGTTTGCGTGTAAAGGGGGAAACACGTCAAACCTAATGAAACATTTGAGGGCACATGGAATATGAGCGTGTTTGCGGACGACCCCAGCCCCAGTGAGCGGGACAGATTTCCCATATTGTCTGCACTTTCACACAGGCCTCATCGACACCATCTGAGAGAGTTTCTCCAGTGCAGGACATGCAATAAGTCAGGAGAGGTGTCGTATTTTACCAGAGAAGGCAAATATGGTCATATTTCTGCAAAAAAAATTGCTGAAATTTGAAGCTGTTAAATGATTGTAGTTGAGCGAGTTGTCTTAGGTTTTACTGTTGTTGTGTTTTGTATTTACTTATATATTCATGTATACTTTAAACTTTTAATATATTGTTCAATTTAAAGAACTTTTTTGTCCAGTAAAAAGGTTTTCTTGACAGAGTCATCCACCATCATTTTGTGGCTTTTTTTAAAGTATCGGTTCAGGCACCGATTTGGCACCGGTATCGAAAAAACCCCAAACGATACCCAACCCTAGTCCTAATGCCCCAGTGTAGTGATGGGGACTTGCACAGTCCATCAGATTAAACTGAGGTCCTGACTCTCTGTGGTGTTCTCGTAAAGAGTAGGGGGTAACCCTATGTCCCGGCCACATTCGCTCTTATCAATAATGACCTCCTAATCATCCGCAAACATTGAACTGGCTCCATCACTCAGCTGGTGTGTGGTGAGTGCACTGGTGCCATTATTCTGTGGCTGTCGTCATCATCCAGTTAAATGCTGCCCGCTGGTGGAGGCTGAGGAGAGGCTCCGCCTGATATGATTGTAAAGTGCTTTGGGTGTACAGTAGCACATAGTAAAGAGCTTATTCATTCAGTAGGGAAGACTATTGCATTTTCAGTGTCCCGCTGACTTTATAAAAAAAAGCTATGAACAGTCTATAAAAATAAATTACAGTGAATGAATATTTACCTTCCCTGACATGTGACCGTAAGATCCACAGCGTTTTGCTCCAGCTCCGTGGCCATGATCACCACATTATTCACTTCCACAATCTCCACACTTTCTATTCCCTCTGATGTGGGAAAACATATGCAGAGAATATTAAACATTTGTAGACAGGCTGTTTTTTTGCTTTTACAAAAGTCTAGACACTAAAGTTGAGGTAGAAGTGATCTGTGTGTTTCTTTTTATTAGTCATTGTATCAATGTATGTGAAAACCTGCTTGTTTACCATTAGTATAGTGGTTGGTAGACAGGGCTGGGTAGGTTACTTTTAAAATGTATTTCACTACAGATTACAAAATACATCCTTTAAAAAGTCATTTGTAACGTATTTCGTTACATTACTCAAGTTTAGTAACTTAATCTAAATACTTTAGAATACTTTGGAATACTAATAAGTGTGGAACAAACACAAAAAAGGTCATTGCAAGTTTTTATTTCACAATTCTGACTTTTTCCCCTCAGAATTATGAGATATAAACTCACAATATTGAGAAAATTCAAAATTATGAGATATAAACTCACATACTAAATTCACAATTGCAAGAAAAAAAGTCAGTATTGCAAGTTTATATCTCCCAATTCTGACTTTATAACTTGCAATTGTGAGTTTAAATCTCGCAATTCTGAGAAAAAGAAGTCAGAATTGTGAAATGCAAACTCATAATTGTGCGGGGAAAAAACTAATTGTGAGAAAAAGTTGCAGTGACGAGTGAATTATAAAATGACTCACAAAACATGAAAACAGTGGAAAACATGAAACTGAACTCGTCTTTTTCAGACGGTCAGAGTCAGAGAATCACCAATCGCTGTTTAAATGACATTAAAACTCAAAGTAATCACTTTGGTAATCTAAAACACTTTTCAGATGGAACTGTAATCTGATTACCACCCATTTAAAATGAAATACAGTTACTCAAATTTTGTATTTTAAATACGTAACTAAGTTACTTGTATTTAGTTACTCCCCAACCCTGTTCGTAGATAATCACAGCTAAAAGACACATTAGTACAACAGTGTTTTAACAGTGTTTAAGGTATACTTTTTTTTCTCCCACAGTCGAACACAGCCTTGCAAAATATTCTTCATTTGACTTGTATGCGTACACAGGCCGTTCAACGAATGCTTACTATTGTGCAATCTCTCACCATGAGTTATATCCCAATACAATCTTTGTATTCTTTCATGCTGTAGTTGTGCAAATGAGGATACTCTCTAAACTCTTTGCACAATCGCTCGTCTATATAGGATTCCATTGTTTGCCTAGTCGTGGCCTAGTGGTGAGGTAGTCGGGTTTGTAATCTGAAGGTTGCCGGTTCGATTCCCTCTCCGGCAGGAATTCTTCAATACCATGACTAAAGTGTCCTTGAGCAAGACACCTAACCCCTAATTGCTCCCCTTGTAAGTCGCTTTGGATAAAAGCGTCTGCTAAATGATGAAAAATGAAATATTGTGCAAAACTAGTATTAAATGACTTTTTGAAGAACATAGTATGTTGCAACAATCCTTTTCCTTATAAAAAAATACATTGTTAAGCATGTGTTTCCAGTTTGTTTTATTATGTAATACAAAAGAATTCATTTTATATTTCAAGCATGTTGTTTGTGTACTTAATGTAATAAAAACCATACATAATAGTTAAATAGGTTATAATGAGTCAAGACATTGTGATAACTTTTGATCAGGCATTACAGCTTGGGTCCTAAAGGAAAACCAATTGACCCTTCGCTGGCAGTTTGATTGACATGCGATCTGACCAATCATAACCCTGAATCCACCATTTTGTCTGATAAAGCAGTCAGGGGAGTTAGTAGATTAACGTTGGTGAACAATTGTGTGTACTCACATCTTCCCGCGCTTGAATCAACATTCCTTCTGATGTTCATTCATGTTTATTTGATGCTATAAATGAACTAGTATGAAGAGATGATCGCTTCACGAGGAGCTACAGCGATCGGTCACGACACTATACACTAGTTATTGTTTAAACTTCTTTAAAAAATTACAATATTTTAAATTTGAAACGGTTTCATATGAAAAGTAACCTGCTCTGTCTTGTCTGTCGACATGTGGTCAGTGTCCTCTTTGCTCCTCGATGTATTTTTCACTGTGTGAGAACATGATGTGTGGCGTGAGAGCGCATGACTTGTCGGACATAGCAACAGTAACTAAAGGGGGCGGGGCTTTGCTTGTCATGATATGTGTATAAGCATTCTAATTATGTATAAGGATGTTTCCTCTCTGGGAACAATGATCCCCAAAAAAATCTTTTTCAGGAGTAATAGTATTGTTTAGTGATAAAAAAAAAAAGTACTCACGGATAACTGAAAGAGTTGTAGAGAAGGAGCCATAACGATAAATCACACAGTTTGTTTCTGCTGGCATTTCTGGTGCTTGCCGCTTTGCAATGACCAGAGCTGCCTGTGTTGCTTCAGTTCCTGCCACCAGTTCAGCTTCTAATTCACTCACTGCTGCCTCAGGAATGCTAGTGACATCTGCAATTAAAGTACCAATGGAAATAGATTAAATATACAACTTCTTTATAAAGTTATGGTCATCTATGCAAAGTGTTTCACCGGTGATGGCTGCGGCTGCCTCTGTGACTCCAGCAACTGCCTCTGCAGGTACAACAGACGCTACGGCATCAGCGGCCACTGCCTCAGGGGTGATGATGATTGCTGCATCACCAGTCGGTGCCACTGTTTCTATGACCGTCTGGACAGACGTCGTGTCGACTACAGCAGCAGGGGGTTCTGGGAGAACTGTGGCTGCCAGATTGATGTCAGCCACAGGAAGTTCTGTAGCAGCTTGAGCCTCAATAGCTGCAGGTGTGGCTACTATAACTGCAGCGGTGCCCTCAGCTTCAGCCACAGCTGTGTCTGCAGCAGCCTCCTGAGCAGCAGTATCTAATTCTGCTGCTGCGTCAGCTGCTGCCACTTCAGGAGTATCTAATTCTGCTGCTGCATCAGTTGCCGCCACTTCAGGAGTATCTAATTCTGCTGCTGCATCAGTTGCCGCCACTTCAGGAGTATCTAATTCTGCTGCTGCGTCAGTTGCCGCCACTTCAGGAGTATCTAATTCTGCTGCTGCATCAGTTGCTGCCACTGCCAAATCGTTGGCAGCTACAGTGACATCCGCTGCTACTGGCATGACATCAACAGGAGAAACAGTCAGCACAATGCTTTCTGCTGCCATCGTATCACCTGGCAAAAGACACCAACTGATGAATACTTTGCATGTGAATTGGAATGTCTTTATAAATCTCTTCAAAACACTTTTTTGGACTGAGAACTGTCCATAAAAGGACATGAAATATATGGGATTCTACCTGTGACAGGAACTGGAGGAACAATAGTGGCAACTGGAGTTGGATTGAGCGGACAACCGTTTGAGATAGCTGCCATCAAAACCACCTGTGGCCTGAAGGAACCGGTTGTGAGGTATGTGTGGGTAACGGTCGATTCTCGAGAGATGAGAGTTCCGCTATTGTCACCGAAATCCCAGTTGAAGCTGATGTCTGATCCAATGAGATACTGGCTCGGGTCGTGCAAATTAATACTAAAGGACACAGCTCTGTTCTGGATAAAGCTTTGGTCACTCTGGTTGATGTCACCAACCTGGGATAATGTCACTGCAAAAGGAATCTGGTCTAGAGAAGAACAGGAAATATCATTAGGTGCTTGCAGGAATATGGTTTACATCGACTACTCTCCAGTTCAGTCCTAGGAAGTGGTTTAAAGGGTTAGTTCACCCAAAAATGACATTTGTGTCATTAATTACTCACTCTCATGTCGTTTCAAACCAGGAAGACCTTCGTTCATCTTCGGAACACAAATTAAGATATTTTTGATGAAATCCGAGAGATATGACAAAAATAACGACTTTACTCAACAACATCTTCTCTACCCTCTAAGTCTCCTACGCAGTTGACATTGAAGACACATTGCAGAGCTTCCCGGTTCTACATCAGAAAGCCGGCTCCTGCGTCAGCACGCGTTGTGGTGCTCACGTGAACACCGTCGGCCAATACCGAGTCGGCATTCGGACGTAAACACGGAAGCTCTGCACTGTGTTCACTATTCACTATGGTAACCGAGTAGGAGACTTACAGGGTAGAGAAGATATTGAGTAAAGTCGTTATTTTTGTTTAGGGTTTGTGCACAAAAGTATTCTCATCGCTTCATAACATTAAGGTTGAACCACTGCAGTCACGTTGACTATTTTGTCGATGTCTTTACTACTTCTCTGGACTGTCAATGTGGCAATTTTGTTGCCTTCTATGGGAGATGAACAAAAAAAATTCTTGGATTTCATTGAAAATACCTTGTTTTCCGAAGATGAACAAAGGTCTCACGGGTTTGGAACGACATGAGCGTGAGGAATTAATCACAGACATTTCATTTTTGGGTGAACTAACCCTTTAACACCAAGATTCCCTTAACTTCAACGACAGTGTCTGGTGAACAATGTTTGTGTTAAAGACACAGATGATCAGAGGATCCATTCAATCTTAAAAGTAAAAGTTCTTTATTGGGATCTATGGTCCCATGAAAATCCTTCATGGAATCTTTTCATTCCACTAAAGGTCCTTTAGATTATTTAAATGTTCTCCACACTAAGAAAGAAATGTTATTTTTAGAACCGTTTACTGAAAGGTTCTTTGGGGAACCAAAAATGGTTCTTCTATGGCAGTGATGCAAAAAATTCTTTTGGATTTCTTTATTTTTAAGATGTGCAGTTCTCAAACTACTCACCAGTGATGGAGAACTGAGTAGATGCATAACCAAGGGGAATGAACTTGTCTTTCCCACGGCAGTGATAAATTACCACTTCCATGTTATAAGAACCAAGAGGCACATTGTCTGTTTCAATAGTCAGAAGAGAGGAGGGTCCATCAGCCACCTGCCAATATTTTTCTGAAAGAGAGAAACAAAAAAACAAAGAAATATATCTATTTCGCTCGAGCCCCTAATTCTAACTCTAAAGTCTTCATAAGCTGTTGATTCGGGACTGTGTCGCACTTGTACACGTTAATCCATCTCTCCACTATGACTAGAATTAGACTACAGGTTTAAGCTTGCTCTTACCCCACGTCTTCCATACGTAGATGAAGCGGGGCTTTTTGTTAGAGACCTTAGTGAAGGGTGTCCTGTCAGGAAAGACACCTGTCCATTCTTGAGGGATGTTGGACTCCGGGTATACAGTCTGGCCCATAGTATATGATGTTCCTTAAAGACAAATATAATTCATTTGAGATGTAGATAAAATCCAAATTCACAACATATTCCTAAATCAATCAAATGGCGGCATTTATTTCTTCTGCTGATGCTGAGATACATTTTTCTTTACATAAAATATACGTAATTAACGTACAAAAAAGTATTTGTGAACATTACAAAATTTTGATCTAAGGTAGTGCACGATTAAAGTAAATGTGTCGCATTAAGGAAGCTTGGATAACAAACCATTAATGGTGCAGTTTCTCGCCCACACCACCTGTCCATCAGGAAGCACCGTCTGGTTCTGCGGGAAACCAACATCAATGTTGAAAGTGGCCTTGGCTCCTGTCAATGTTGGAGAATCACTTCTGACTTCAAATGTCACCTCTCCACCTATGACATACAAGGTTTTGCAGACACAGTTTAAAAGAAAGGTATAGCATTTCTTCTTCCAAAAAACCTAAGAAACTAAATAATATCAATAAATAATTTTCACTTAGCATATCTTAATTTTTTCCATATGCAAAGATGGTGTTAAAAAAATTGGTTTATATGATTTGAAACCGTTACACAGTAAAAACCCCAGAGTTAAATCAACTCTGGCTCAGATAACATTTGGTCCTTCTCTAAATAGTGTTAAAGTAACACTGAAGCGGAGTTAAAGTTAATGAGATAATTAAGCAATTAATTAAGCGATGATTGAACATTAATGATGAACACCTGCTGTTAACAAGCAGAATCACTGTAGAATAGAGAAACACAAGAACTACAACTGACTTCAGCCACAGTCTTAGATGAAATCAACTGAAGATAAAAGACATTCAATCTCTGAAGAGTGTTACTTTAACAGGGACCAAATGTTATCCGAGCAGAGTTGATTTAACTCCGGGGATTTTACTGTGTACGGCAACGATGGTAATACACAAATGTGGAGATGCAAGCATTTAGTGGGCTAAAACCTGGGTTAGGGTATTTATTGGTAATTATTATAAAACTGCATTACATTAATTATATAATATAAGAATTTTTATAAGAATGAGTTGTTAATTTTAACCTTTAATAATAATAATATCTGACAGGTTTCCCTGTGTTTACAGCATTAGTTGTGAGATTTGTTATCTTGAGAAAAATGAATATTGTAGGCCCTATTGTACCTGATATTTCGCCAAATGTAGTGTTACTGAATCAAGATTAAAATTTAATTGCAAGCTTATGAATTGAATCAATCGCCCACCCCTCCCCCTCCCCACTTGTGACTTCAGTGAATCGTTAACTGGAGACTCACTCTGATCAGTGAGTTGACTCGGGAACAGATTCAGTTGGACGTCTCCAATTCACAAAAGAATCATTTAGTGCGATTTGCGAACCGATTTAATTAAAAAGAACCAACTCTAGAGACACTATCCCAGTCGGGGAGGCTACAGTAATGAAGTAAGAATACTTTGTTACTATCCACCACTGCTGCTTTAATACATTTTTATAATATGCGCAGAACAAGAAACCGAAATGAAAGGTGGATTAAGTTGTGTATGTGCACAAATACCTTTCCAACAATCTCTGTATCTGGGATCTCCATCCCTCCAGACTGGATACAGCTTGGAATTCCATGAACGATAGTGTGCAAAGCGAGTTCTGGATTCTAGAAGAATGATGGAAAGAAATAGTGAAGATGACCACATTTCTGAAAGAGCATTCAAATAAGTTCATTTCTTTGTTCAAATCACACGGGTCTTTTTAAAAACCCGTTCATGGGGCAACTCTAGCGTTCGGGATTTTTCATTCTCCTAACAGGCTCGATTATTAGAAATCACTAGATGTGCACCATTATTTAATTCCCTTATACTTCAACTAAATAAGCAGCCATACAAACACTAAAATGATGCATATTAGTAAAATACATGAATAGATGACAGTTGGAATAGATATACAAGTTTAAATATGTACAAGTTCATAAACTAAAGCAAGTGAATAATGTAGTTCAGTTGCTTAAGGCTGGCTGAAGTTCATAAGGGCCTGAAGAGAAAAGGTCGAAGATGAAAAAGCATGAGAATGTGAGGGTTGGCAAATAGAGTCACACGACCTCTACAATCCCATTCAATCCTTTTCATGTGACTTTCAGCTGAGGGTACCAGTGTAATCCCCACTGCTGGGATAAGATCCCGCAGAGCTCTAACGTTTCATTCATCACGCTGTGTGTTGTGTGCGTCTAAATGTACGTTCATCTGAATGTGTAAGCAATTATATGCATTTTACGACTCATGTTTTTGCTCAAATCATTAGAATAAAAATTTCACTCCAAAATTGCAATTTCATAAATGGTTACAAAGAAACAGCGAGGTAAACATTGAATGAAACAGAGTTGGAATGATTGTTCAGTAGTAAAAGTTACATTAGAGGGCTGCTGTAAATTTTTATTCTATTTCTACATCCCTCTTTCAGTATCTGACTGATAAAAATGCCAATTGATTGAAATAAAAATGGTAATAAATCGAATTGGTTATGAACAGGGAATCAGAAAAGGATCTAACACAAATAGAAATGAAAAAACTCGAGTGATTGCACTTAAACGGATAGTTCACCCCAGAATTAAAATTCTCATCGTTCGATCACCCTCAGGTTGTTCCAAACCTGTATGCGTTTCTTTGTTCTGCTAAACAGAAAGGATATTTTGAAGAAAGTTTGTAACCAGGCCAAACCAAGTTTAGAGCACCATTGACTACCATAGTAAAAAAAAAAAAAACACTATGGAAGTCAATGGTGCACCAGAACTGTTCAGCTTCCCACATTCTTCAAAATATCTTCCTTTGTGTTCAACAGAACAAAGACATTTATAAAGGTTTGGAACAACCTGAGGGTGGGCGTATGATGACAGAATCTTCATTTTTGGGTGAACCATCCCGTGTCATACTTTCAGTTTTTGTCCATTCTGTGATTCCAATGAACATTTTCCACCTCATAATGTGTATTTAGTATATAAAGATGAGAAATACTCACGTGAAAGTGCTCCTGAGGAGAATGTCAGGATGAGAAAGATGAGAGCCGTCCACATGATCGGTGTATGCATTGATGTCTACAACCCCACAGTCACTGATCCAGCTTTACTCTAGAGACCCATGAGGAGTCCTGCACATTCTTCAATACCAGCACCCAAAACCAAACCCCCAACGTATGACATCATAGACTCCTCCCACACCCTGAAGTTAGAACATTAAAGTCAGGAATAGTTTACAAATAAATCATGATAATTAGTTTTGGGAAAAGTCTCTACAAATTATTTAAGAAGAAAAATGTAAGTCAGCAGGGAGATGATTGCCATGTATCCTTGGTTCCTCTGGATATTGCTAATTTTATTGTTCATTTTTTGAAATGGAAAAAATGTACAAAATAATAAAGATGCTTAAGCTTGGGTGTTCCACTTTTCCAGTTCCCATTTGACCTGTATTCACTCTAATTGCTAACATGCAGTGGGTAGAACAAGTCAATACACCTGTTAAAATTCGGGTTTTTTGAGATGTAAAAAATGAATCAAGTAAAATCATGTCAAATCTTTTTCCATTTTTACTGTAATATTCGAGTTTACATCTCCCAATTCTGATTTTTTCCCCCCTCAGAATTGTGATATAAAGTCGCAATTGCGAGTTATAAAGTCAGAATTTTGAGTTTGTCACACAATTCCGACTTCTTCATGCAATTTTGACTAAGTCGCAATTGCATGTTACAAAGTCAGAATTTTGAGTTAGTGAAAAATGGCATGAAGAAGTCAGAATTGTGTGATAAAGTCGCAATTGCATGTTATAAAGTCAGAATTTTGAGTTAGTCAAAAATGGCATGAAGAAGTCAGAATTGTGTGATAAAGTAGCAATCTTGAGTTAAGTCAGAATTTTGAGTTAGTCAAAAATGGCATGAAGAAGTCAGAATTGTGTGACAAAGTCGCAATCTTGAGTTAAGTCAGAATTGTGACTTAATTGCATGTTATAAAGTCAGAATTGCATGAAATAAAGTTGTTATAAAGTCCAATTCTGAGGGGAAAAAGACGACTTTTTTTCCTCAGAATTGCAAGTTTATATCTCACAATTCTGACTTTTTAGCTCACAATTGTGTTACTGTATACAGTCAAAATTGTGATATATATATATATATATATATATATAAAGTCAGTTGCAACTTCATATCTCGCAATTGTGAATATTTCAGGCAATTCTGAGGAAAAAAGACAGAATTGCGAGAAAAAAAGTATGAATTGTGAGATGAAGTGTCACAATTACACACCCTTTTATAATGGCGGATGGTACACTGGAATTAACCAATCGCATTCAGACTTCAAGTGAAAAGTAATTATTTTATTCTTAAGTGATGCTGATTATCCCCAAGTAAAAACAAAACAAAACATTGTTTCTGTAAGATTTTCATAGCATCATCTTGGCCACATCTTACTGCCGAAGCCATGGTCCGCAGTGAGATTACAAAAGATGCGTTGGGATGTCATTGTGAAGAAGTATTGTACCAATCAGGAGAAGTATACAGAAGTATTTCCAAAACATTACATTTGTAACTCATAACTGGCTATCTTGGAGACCATCAACAAGAAGACAATGGGGCACCACAGTCACATTCCAAAAAACGGGGAACCTATCAAAAAAATTGGAAAAAAAACCTTGTGAGTTAAGAGAGAAGGAATCACAAATAGTGCCAAACACAAGGCCATTCTGGCACAAAACCTGCAGGCCTCCAGTAAAAATATGAAGATGAGGACGAGTTTCATCTTTCAGCACAAGAGAAACCTCAAATCTAAGTCAACCGTTTTGGAAAGGGCCAGAACTAAATCCAATCTTATCAATCTGGAGCTGTTTTGCAAGGAAGAGTGGGAGGAAAGTGAACAAATCAAGTTGTGATAGACTCTTATGCAAAAAGACTGACTGCTGTATTAAGAGCTTAATTTGTTTCAACCAAGTATTAGTTAAGGGACACACTGCAAACAACCCTTTTATTTTTCTTCGGTTTTCCTATTATTAAATATTCTATTTGTTTGTTACTTCAATTTTGTTGTTTTTAATATTGCATAATAAAGGTAAGAATCTGACATGTTTTTTTTTTTTTTTTTACATCTCAAAAATGGGCTTTTTATACTCACTGCACACAGTAGACGTTGCTTAATTTCATTGAGATTCTCTTCGGTCAATATCAATGCCAAGTTCTACATTGAATTCTCAACTGTACAGAAATATTATGGATTTGTACATGCCATTTGTGTCCGATCTGTGCAGTTCTTCATCTTGTGATCATGTATGAATCCTGTGAGAATAAAAGTCCATTCATTGTCTATGAACGAGAACAAAAAAGAGGGAAATATTCCTGGAGCATCATGTCTGAGGATCATGCTTGTTGGGTCATATCTGTTAATATAACCCAGAGCTGCGATGATGGAGAGTCACAAGACGAGAGTATACGCACAGCCCTGTCAATGATGCTCTTTCATTATTGTTCTCTTTCCTCATGTCTTTACCTTCACATATTTTTCTTTTTCATTCTTAGCATTCTTGAGCTGGTAAGAGCGTAATAGTCTAACAGTAACACTTCACAATAAGGTTCATTAGTTAAACCTTAACGTATTAACTAACATGAACTAACAGTGAGCAATACATTGTTACTGTATTTACTAAACTTTGTAAATGTTAGTTCATGAAATTACAGTTGTTAGTTCACAGTGCATTAACTAATGTTAGCAAGATTTTAATAATGTATTAGTAAATGTTGAAATTAACATGAACAAAGATTAATAAATGCTGTATAAGTGCAGTTCATTATTAGTTCATGTTAACCGTCGTTAACTAACGTACCTTATACTAAAGCGTTACCGGTATAACAATCTTTTTATTGTTATTCTTAGTCATTTTTCAAAATGGATCTTTGTGATTACACTTAACTGCTACTAAAGTATAGTAAGAAAAGATTCATTCAAACTATTTCTAATTTTTTATATAAATTTCTCACATATTCAGGTGGTTTCCCGTATGGAGATTAAGCCTAGACTAAATTGCCTTTTAAACCAGATTAACAGGAATATGATTTCTCTGTCATGATCTTAAATAGACCTAGACTAGTCTAGAATTTAATAAGCTAATTTCCTGGAATATTTGAGCTATTTCCAGGACTAAGACTTATAGTTAAAGCAACCAGGGTGCAGGTTTAACTTCTGACTAATGTACAGCCCGATTTCACAGACAAGGCTTAAACCTAGTCCTAGACTAAAATGCATGTTCGAGTTGTTTTAACTTTCACAGACAGATCTTAAAAAGACAAGGCACATTTATAAAGCGTCTCAGGTTATACATGTAACCATGGTCTGCTGAGAATATGGAACGAGACACTATATGGGTCACTATAGGGAATGTGTCTGCATGACTGGTGTCTGAAGCATGAGTGTAAACATGAGTATAAGAGGACACCTGTGAATAATGTCATCCACTTCTTGTCTGACGGAGATCTGTGCAGGAATACCAGAAGCATGACAAAGGGACGCAGCGTCTTGTTCCCTATTCTCAGGTAACCATGTTTACACGCGTAACCCGAGACATTCCCGTACAAAAGGGAACTCAGGCGGCATCAACTAGGGGTCACTATGGGAACGAAATACCCACATTGCCATGCTAAAGGGATGACTGCCCTATTGCATGAGCTAAGTCAAAAAGCTGTGTGGAGAGCAGGGAAATAATGGAAAGACCATTTTCTCTTCTTGAGAGAACTGTAAAGAAATACAATTGATTAAATTAAAATTGTTTCATTAACACATTTTACCTCATGTAAAAATAATGTATATAATGATTTTGTTTCATTTACCAAAGTAATTTCCGTGCAGCCTTCATCATTCGTTACACCGCGGTGACGCAATTGGCGTCTCGGAGCGTCCTTCGAAGGCGGCATCCTTCAAAAGGATGCAGCCCCAGAATTGGGCCACAGCTGAAAGATTTAAGGAGTCCTCATTCCTAAGGTGCACCAGGGGTAACAATAGGCCGGAGCTTCTTAAGAACAGAGACCTCAACAGCATGACTAAAGAGAGGAAGCCTAACAACGTTCATACTAAGGCCAGCTTTCCAGGAGGCTAAAAAACTCAGACCTTCCATTTAAGTAGCCCTGAAGAGTGGAGGCCTGGTCAACACTCTAACCCTAGGGGTTAGAGTCCAGGTGGCCGACGGAGCTCTGCAGCGTGGAGGCCTTAATAGAATGACTCTCAAAATGAGAGGAGGCCTAGCAACATTCACACTGAGGTCATTAGCCATGGAGGCTCTAAGAGACGTCCTAGCATACTACTCTACCACCTAGCCGAGCTCTAGGAGCGGAGACCTCAGAAAGACAACTCTCTAAATCGAGAGGAGGCCTAACAATGCCCCACACTCAGGATGTCTTGCAAGAAGACTCAGAGAGCCTGGGAGGGAAGGAGACAGATGTTATTTTGCCTCTGGGACCTTAAAACCCTTACATCGCATATATGCTCGATCACTTCCCTCAGATCTTTTCTTCTCCCTCTGGCCTCACGCCTCCTCCGCAATCTACCCCTTGGGCACTGGCCTTCTGGTCCAGTCTCCGTTCTTGAAACTGAGATGGTATTTTCTGTCAGTAATTCATCAAAATGGCATGAGGAGTTATTTTTTTAAGATTTATTTTTATATTGTTCCACTACACCAGTATTGAACTAGAACCTAAAGTTCGTAGAACAAACTTTGATCTTGGCTTTGGAAAGCCTTCAAGTGCAACCAGGGGGAAAGTGCATACACACTCATTATGCTTTCAGAAGATTAAAGCGTCTAAGTTATTGCTGCTTTAAGAGGCATTGCCCTTTTAATTGAGAGCTTTGAGCTTGTGAATTGTCAAGTCAAGTCACCTTTATTTATATAGCGCTTTTTACAAAGCAAATTGTGGCAAAGCAGTTTTACATTAATAATTGGCAAATAATTAGAACAGTATGTTGGCTTTCCCAAGCCAACATAATAAGCACAGATTTTAAACAAGAGTAAGGTAATAAAGCTGAGGATTCTTACCTGAAGTTGTTCTTGAAGATGTGTGTTCATTTGCATTGAATTAATTACAAATTGATTGCTAGGCATTCATTTTCTTTGTTTCCACAGCTGATGGGTTCAGTTCTTCGTTCTCGTTTCTCACAAGTTCTTCTATGTGGTATATTGTGTGGTCTAAAAGGTTCAATTCAGATTACCCCACATTAGCCACATTCTGTACAATTCAGAATCCTCACATCTCTTTCCAGGTTTGTTTTCACACGGATGGATTAAAATGTAATTGTCTCCCCTTTTCACTCCTGATCTCTATTAGTAGTGATCACTGGAGTGATTCTAAAGCACGAAAATTGTCTGAAAATTACAGAAATCACTTGTATTACTACAGTGAAATTTTGCACATCCATAACATTGCTGTGGAAATAGTCAAGCTTTTGGGTATATATATATATATATATATATATATATATATATGTATATATATATATATATATATATATATATATATATATATATATATATATATATATATATAGTCTATTGTTGTTGTTGGTTAATGGTTTTACACATTTAATTTTCCTTTTAATATTTAATGGTTCAAGGGTGAGTAATACAATGTTATCTAATGTACGTAGTTTTTAAAAACGCTTATTGACAATGAAGTGACATGGCTAAGTAAGGTGTCCCATACTCTGAATTTGTGCTCTACATTTCACCCATCTAACTGCACATAGACACACCCAGAAACACACTACATATGCCTTTTTCTTTTTTTTTGCTTCATTTTGTTTTGTTTGTCAAGGGCACCTCCGTTTGGGTAATGAGAGTGGAAGAGAGAGCCGTTCATTCACTCACCCCACCTACACTTCATGCCAATACCAAAACTCGAACCCATGACCTCTCTAACCATTGGGCCACTACTTCCCTGATTGTATAGTTTAACGAAAGTTACACCCATAATTCATGCAAAGTCTCATGGGGTGTAGGAATGAGGCGATGGTGAATTACTCATTTTGCTGACGATTACAACACAAGTTGAGCTCCTTAAGACAAAGTGCCAACTTAACAGCAGCTTTAGCCCCTGATGGTTTCATTTTCTTTATGCCAATGTAATATTAGCTAGGCTAATTCTGTCAAAACAGATGGCATGGTCATGCACTGCTCAACATCAGGAAGATCAGGCCTTTCCTAACCGAGTATTCTGCACTTGTCTGGACTTTTACAATGCTCTTCTGGCTGGGAGTCGATCATGTGCAATTAAACCTCTTCAAAGGACTCAGAACGCAACAGCATGACTGGTCTTCAATAAGCCAAAGAGAGCCTACGTCATGCCTCTGTTCATCTCACTGCACCGGGTACCAGTTACGGCTCGCATCAAGTTCAAGACATTGAACAGGCTCTGCACCTTCATACCTTCATTCGCTCTTATGAGTCTACATGCCCTCCAGAAGCCTGAGGTCTGTAAATGAGTGACAGTACCTTCAACGAAATGCATAATCACTTTCCAGAAGATTTTCGTTCATGGTTCCAAGTGGTGGAATTATCTGTCAGGGATCAACTGAATCCCTGACAATATTCAACTCTTCCGTCAACAAATAAACTACATCCTGCTGAAAAGAAAGAAAGATATTAACACCTTATTCCCTATGCTTCACTATTCCTTAATCTCTTCCCCGTTCAAGCCTGTAATATTACAAATGTTTGTTCTACTGGGATTTTTCGTGTTTATTGTACTTGTCATTTGTAAGTCGGTTAGGATAAAAGCTAAATGAAAATTTAAATCGTGTATACAGTACCTTGCTTGCAACAGTACTCCAATTACGTTGCTTGAAAAGTGGGAAAATGCCGAGCTCACTAAAAATGACATGTGAAATTAAACGACCTTATTTCTTTTAGTTGGAGTGGTTGTGAAGTCTATTTAAATGGAACACATCTAAGCCCTGTCATTTAACTGTCCAAACATACAAATATAAAGCCAATAATTTCATACAGTAAATTTTATTAATATACAAAGTATTACCTTATAATAGCAAAATTTTCTTTCCATAAGAATTTGACAATTATGAACACCGAGCCAAAGCCTATAGAAATGTGTGATGCTGCATTTAATGTCAATCTTGTCAAAGTGACATCAATGACATTTTCTTTTTGTTTTGCAGACACTAAAAAAGAGGAAAATGGAGGAAATGAAACCAAAAAAGTGAGAATGCTGGTGTAACTAGAAGTTCCTAAACCAAAAAGCACATAAAACAAGCCTTTGGAAATAACATTTGCAATGGAGACGAAAGAGTTCTCAAAACAGTAAAACAGCACAAATATGGTCGGCAGTTTTTTTTTTCTAGGTAACTACAGAAAAAAGTTCAGAAAAAAAGGATGCATTGAGGACTTTAAAATGAAAGAGTGAGAGAGAAAAAAAAAACTATGATTGCATAGAGCTATATTAATACGTCTAGTTATCTTCATCCTCTTCATCACTTAACACTCTCTTATATCTGCGCTTAGCCGGGGCAGCGGGACTCTCGCGGTCTGAATCCTCGCTTCTTCCAAAGTTACTCCTGAGCATCGAATCCACATCTGAAAATGGAGAAATAGAGGAATTCATTGTGCTTTTCCTGTGGGGATAAACAAACTTCATTTATCCTTTAATTGATTCTGATCAAATTCATCTAGCTTCATGCATTTTTTTTAATCCAAACTTGAATAACAGTGAAAATATTCATTGGTGGGGAAAGAGTTAATAAGCCGACAATGCATGTGGTCAAGTAAATGCGTTAACCTGTTTTCATTTATCAGGGTAAGGTCACAAACAGATCAACACAGCTAGATTTTGACCCTTTACCCTGATTTCACCCAGCATTTAAACATGAACCTGAGCCTTATTGAAGTGTGCATGTGTGATGTGGTGTGACAGGAAAGCATCCTTACTGTGGATTTAAGCACATTCAGACAGAGTATGGGGAGGAGGAAATATATTGCAAACTTTGGAAGATTACTCAATGGTTTTTAATGCGTTATTTAACAATCGCAACAGGCATAACGAATGGAATGCTCTTGAGTAAGATACGCGAATGGTTAAGTTGGCGTCACAAACAGGAAACATCCTGATTCATTTATAAAGTCTTGTAGTTTAGAGACGATATAAACACCATAAGGTAAACTCATAATTTGTCAACAGTAGATCATTTCCAATCATTAATATTTACTCATTTAATACTCACTTTCTATGGCCTTAAATTTGAACCCCATTCAAAAAGACTTCAGACCCGCAGATGCATACCCCTTCATTCACAAAAATATATATCATACACCATTATGACAAAGCAAAAAAACTAATTAAAGTAACTTTGCTAATCGAGCTACTTTATTTCCCACACCACTCAAACTTTTTTCCCTTCATTTAGCCCAACCAGACAATGCATTCATCTGATCACGGAAAAAAAACAAACAAAACAAAGACTCATTTCATTGCAATAGACCAAAAATGTCTAGAGTTTTTTGACTGAAATTCTAGACACTTTTGAGTTCATTACCTCTCTGATCATCATCATCATCATCATCATCATCATCCAACACTCTGCTTCTCTTCTTTGAGATTCTCTCCTCTCTACGACCACTAGAACGCAAATCAACAAAATCGCATTTAGTTTAAGAAAGTCATGTTCGGTGTAAACCTTCACAAACTTCAGTCACTAACCATCAGCACTAACCTTGGTTCCGCAGCATCAGAACTGCCCTCACATGATGGAGAGTCTGATAAAGACAGAAAATCATTTGGAAAATAAATACTTCATGATAGTCATTTTAGTTAATCACATATGCAATATATTTTCAATAATATTGGCCAAGCACACTGATGACATAACATCTGATTGAATACAGCATTCCAGTGATGATTTTAGGCCAAGTAGATTTAAAGATCATAGTTTCAAATCATATATCACTCTTATCTATACCCAAAAATGACCGTATTTTAAGTCATTTCCGCTGTTATCGTGGCACTGGCACATCCATGTCTTACAGTAAGCGTGCTATACTTCAGCTTCCACACTCCGCACAAACACTTGGATATGTGCCTTGATAACAGCACACAGTTATCTAGGTTAATGTCAGAGCGAGCAGCCATGTAAAGATGCTACTACTTACACATTTCAAACCGTATTTGAGGTCGATGGATGGCAAACGTTTGGATTTCCTGCCCAACATACTGTGATTACTACAAGGACCCGCCGTTAACAATCTGTCCCTTATGGACTGTGTGACCAATAAAATTTTGGATGATTAAGCCTCTTCTAGTCGACTATTAGGGGGAAGCCAATGCTTTTTAAAAATACACCATGACGCCAAATTCAAACTGAATTTAAAAACGATTCAATGAGACGACGAGTTACATTACTTAAAGCCGAACCTTTAGGAAGTTATAAGCAAAAAAACTGCTCACGTTTTTTCAGGGCATGAAAAAAAGGTTTTGCTAATTTTTTGTCATTGATGGTCCAACAAAAACCTGGATCAAATTTGAAGATCTAACAGAAGGTCTGGGAGGAAATTGTTTCATGTTGCTTCCCCCCCATTTAAGGTGGAAATTGAAACCATTTGACTTGCCATGAACTCAGCGGTAAAAAAATAATTTGTAGCACTACAGGATTTGCTATTGCACATGCTCAGACTGTCCTCTGTGTGCTAACACAACTTCAAGAGCGAAAAACAACAAGTTAACAAATAACAAGCATTCACACCTTTAGTGTTTGTCCTCTAAGAAAATGATCAACATTGGCATCAATGAAAATGTGGAACACTCACCCTTTGATTTGGCAGAGGTGTTTCCCCTCTGGCGAGACAATAGCAAAGCTCTCAGTGCTTGAGCTCTCAGCTCTTGATTATCATCATCATCACCATCCTCCTCCTCCATCTCAACAGCCAGACTGTTTTCCTTGTTTCCCTCAGAGTCCCCTTCAGGTGCCATCTCCTCAACCCAGTCAAGAGACGCTGCTAATTTCCTCAGCTGATCCACGCTCAGACTGGGAGAAATCCTCCAGAAAGACTCCTGACGAATGCAGATCGGATTAGATGACAGCAGCTTTACAGCATTACAGTCATAGGGTGCGTTCATACTTGTAGTTCGGTTGGTTTGGTCCGGACCAAAAAAACAAAACAAAACATATAGTCCTGGTCCGCTTAGCGTTCACACTGGCATTTTTAACAGCGAACCTTAAGTTACCGAACCAAAGGCATAGAGATACGGTCTCAACCTGATTGGTCGGCTTTTATGACGTATATTTCACGACGGAGCTTCGTTCCCGAACATTCAAAACAATGCTGTGTTCTGGATTAAATGCGATCATTGTATGCATGTACATATGCTTTATTTTTACCAGCTAAGAACTCATGAAGAGCTCATAAAATGTTCAAAACATTCAAAACAGCAGCAGGATTTCCTCCGTTGTGTGCAGAAACAAATATTGATGAGCCGCTTCACCTCCTCGTTGCTCCACGTTTGCCCTCGACTCATTTTGGATACACCGATCTTTCCGCGTCATCAAATCAGTGACTTGTAGCGTCGCATCTTGTGACATCACGTCCTGTTTTTGGTTCGTTTACGTGTCTTTGGTCCGTGTTGCGTTCATATATCAATCGAACCGCAACAGAGTTCGTTTGGAAGTGGACCGAGACCCATCTTTTTAGCGGCCTCGGTCCACACCAGGGTTCGGATGGCAGCGTTCACATGTGTTCAAACGAACCGCACTAACTGAGCAATCGCACCAGGGTTCATTTTAATCCAACCAAACATGACAAGTGTGAACGCACCCATAGTGTCTTCAAATAATCACCATTATAGCAATATGGAAGTTTCTGAAAACAGAATATGAGAGTAGCCGAGGAAGAGAGACAAAGAAACCCAAACCAACCTGTCCGTCTGAGGGTGGGCGGATGCCAATTGTGCATAGGAGTTTTTGGAAAGCCCTGTTCTCCATGGCATCCTCGTTCTCTTCTGTCAGAGGAACCAGTGCCACAGGATGAGAAACACCTGGAGAAAGAGATGCCATAATTTCATTTTTTCATCATTTAGCAGACGCTTTTATCCAAAGCGACTTACAAGGGGAGCAATTAGGGGTCAGGTGTCTTGCTCTTGTTGACACTTTTAGTCGTGGTATCAAAGGTGGAGAGAGTGCTGTTCATTCACAATCCCCACTTTCAATTCCTGCCGGCGTGGGAATCGAACCAACAACCTTCAGATTACAAGCCCGACTCCCTCACCAGTAGGCCACGACTACCCCAATTTGAATTATTATACAATGGGAACATTATGAGGTCACTCCCCAATAGTGACCATCAATAGTAAGTGTGTAATGACAGCATATCCGGGTATTTGAGGCCGCCACTTCTTTCATATCTCTTGTATCACACTGTGGACGCCCACGCTCGCTTATGTTTCATTCAAATGCAACTGGTGCCATCTTGTGTCTCATTTATCAACTGTATTCACTGTAAAATTAACACTGAGGCCTTCAGCATTAATAGTAGGCCTACGGTAATACTTTTGAAGTATTTGTGTTGTAGTAAGAATGACTGTTTTGCGCACTGTAATGGGTAAGTTCATAGACATGCGATTTTAAAACAGTTTGGCAAATCAATATTTTATGTCTAAGTCATGATTCATGGGGCAAAACGTTACGTAATAAGGATGCTAAGCAGGCTTGTGAACCACTTATATTTAGGCCTAGAGATTGTAAAAGGTATTGCTTTTTTGTCATTACCTGGAGTAACAAAAGGTTTAATACACGTTTCATGTACTCACCATCCTCCTCACGGTCATCAGCAGTTCTGTTAAGGCAATTCTGTAGCCAGAGGACAGGCCCTGACAAACCTGTTAACACAGAAAATGTTAGCAACTATCTCAGCCTTCATTCAGAAAGCCCCTCATAATCGTGCCAGACTTTACCTTGCTGCTGTAAAGTCTGGACCATGTTTCTTAGACTGTGAATTTTCTCTGAAGCAATGTCTTTGCTCATGCCCTTTTGTCCTCTTTTGGTGGAAATGCTAGCTTGATCCTCATAGTCGTGTTCATCTTCATCCTGCTCAGATTTATCCTCTTCTTCTTCTTCCTCTCCATCGTACAAGTCCTTCTCCTGTGACTCTCCAGTCATATCAAAAAACTCTTCCTCTGTCTGACATACATATACACACACACACACCCAATATATATTATATATATATATATATATATATGTATATAATATACATATATATTGTCTCTGGAAAATAGTTATCTGACATTATATAATGTCAGAATGTATTTGCTGAGGGATTGGTGGACGCATTCATGTTTTTACATTTGTGGAGTAAAAATAATAGATTCACTTTTTATTTTAAAGTGAAAAGATAAAATTAAGCCTTTAGGGTAAAATGTTAAATGTCATTTAACCGTCATTCCAATTCAAGACAAATAGCATTATAAAGAAAGTCACAGTCACACGAAATGGGGTTTCACGCAGTCAAAGTGCACAACCTCTCACACTGTAATTTTTGCCATGCACACCTTCGTGCTCGTGTGGACACATGGACCGAACATGAGGCGTTATACATTGATTGACGCACCATTCCAGTACTCTTGCCAGGAGCGCTGCGTTGTCTCTTCTTGTACAGGTCTCTGCGGTCGGACACTAGACCCATGCTGAGGATCTTGTCAACGATTCGTGCCCTTGAGCGCTTGGCTGTGATCCGCTTTAGAATATTTCCAAGCACATCTATGAAAAACAGCAGAGAAAGCAGAAATAAAGGACTTAACAGTGAATCAAGAGACAGTTATGTAGATGTCATTAGCAGTAAACCTAAAGAAATTACACTGATTTTATGAATCTCATTTCAAAGGTTTCATGAACCTTAAGCCCAAAGTATACAGTGCATGTGACGTGAATTTTGTCAACAGAAGAGTATGTGCACCGCTGGATTTTTGTAACCATGCATACTTGTGCATTTAATTTTTTTTTTGCAGAAATTAGTTTATCTAGAAGGTGGCAACCGTGCCCTGAGGCCGTCGATTCACAGAGTATCAAAAACGAATTGCATTAACAGAACAGAGTGGAACACGGGCAAGCTTCAGCAACAATGGAAGCCTATATAGACGAGAGATTGTGTGAAGAGGTTAAAAATTACCTTTATTTGTACAACTTCAGCATTAAAGAATACAAAGATGTTTACATGGGTTGTAACTCGTGGCGAGAGATTGCTCAAAACTCCACATGTATGCGTACACAGGCATTTGACGCAAGTCAAATGAAGTCTACTTTGCAAGGCAGTGTGTGCAGACACTAGCATACGTGTAAAAAAAACAAGTATACCAAGGGCTTTAAGTGCACAAAATATGCTTCATTTCAAAGTGGAAGTAATTTCAGATGTCTCAGTAATAATCAGATGTTAATTCAGAAACGATTGAGGGTGTGTTCACAATTGTAGTTCTGATCTCTTGGTTTTTTGGTCCGGACCGGGTTTGATTAGATTTTGCAGCGGAACTTAACATCCAAAGTGCAGTGGGCTGGGATAAATGCGGATGTTGTATGTACGTACATATGATGATATTTTTACCAGCAGAGAACTCATAAAGAGCTTTATAAAGGAGTCAAAACAGAGGCAGGATTTCCACCGTCACACACAAATGAAGATCAGCTGCATTTGCACCGTGGTTGTGACGACTGTACCAAACCAAATAATGGGACTATCGCGACTATGACAAGAAAAAAAAACAGGTATTCTTGAGGGGGGCATCTTGTGACCTCACGTTCTGTTTTTGTTTGTTTGGATGTGTTTGGTCCATGTAGCATTCATATTTCAGTCAGACAGCACCAGAGTTCGTATTAATTGAGAACACATCCTGAGTGATTCAGTGAGTTCAGTTGAATCAAATGTAATATTTTTTAAACAGCTTATTAAAAAGAATAATCTTCAGATTTATACCTTTTATTTTTATTATTTGATTTTAGAGTGAATTATGGACATGTTTTCTTGAGATTCACCTATTTTCTATTGTTATTAGCAGCAATGATATCATCATTGTTTTCCTCAATGGTGTTTTTTAGGGACGCTCCGATCAAGATTTTTGCAGCCGATACAAACTATCGATTTTTCAATGATCAGCCGGTACTGATCCCGATCATTCAAGCCTTACAAGATAGATAGATGATAGATAGATAGATATATAGATGATAGATAGAGAGATAGATAGATAGATAATAGATAGATGATAGATAGATATAGAGATAGATAGATAGATAGATGATAGATAGAAAATAGATAGATGATAGATAGATATAGAGATAGATAGATAGATGATAGACAGATGATAGATAGATAGATGATAGATAGATATAGAGATAGATAGATAGATAGATAGATAGATAGATAATAGATAGATAGATAGATATATAGATATATAGATAGATGATAGATAGATAGAGAGATAGATGATAGATAGGTGATAGATAGATGATAGATAGATGATAGATAGATAG
Organism: Opsariichthys bidens; assembly: GCA_037194245.1. Taxonomy (NCBI): domain Eukaryota; kingdom Metazoa; phylum Chordata; class Actinopteri; order Cypriniformes; family Xenocyprididae; genus Opsariichthys; species Opsariichthys bidens. The sequence goes on along the minus strand of CM074312.1, from coordinate 3,957,931 downwards.
ATGATAGATAGAAAATAGATAGATGATAGATAGATATAGAGATAGATAGATAGATGATAGACAGATGATAGATAGATATATAGAGATAGATAGATGATACAGATAGATGATAGATAGATGATAGATAGATATAGAGATAGATAGATAGATGATAGATAGATAGATAATAGATAGATAGATGATAGATAGATATATAGAGATAGATAGATGATAGATAGATATAGAGATAGATAGATAGATAATAGATATATGATAGATAGATAGATGATAGACAGATGATAGATAGATATATAGAGATAGATAGATGATAGATAGATAGATGACAGATAGATAGATAGATAGATAGATAGATAGATAGATAGATAGATAGATAGATAGATGATAGATAGATGATAGATAGATGATAGATAGACAGACAGACAGAAAAATATACTAAATTTGCACTGACCATCAGAGTCTCTAAACTCCTCAAAGAGCAGCTGGAGTTCTTGTTCCTGCTCTTCAGTCCAGAGCACAATACGAGTGCCTTTCCTGCTCAAATGAGGGGGGGGGTTACACATAAAGTAGCTCACTAGTATTGACAAAAAGTCTCTACTCTACTACCAGTCTTTACTTTCAAATAACAGATATTAAAATAAAATTGCACCTCTCTTTCTTTAAATCCTTCACACTGTCCACCAACCCCATTGATACCATGTGGGACACCACTTCACGTCTAGTGCGCTTGCTGCTCAGCAACGGTAACAGCGTCTCAACAACATCAGGCACTGAAAAACAGACATCACAACATAGAGCATTTAGAAGACTGTTCAACATACCAAAAACCAAACGACAGAGACTGTGAACAAGTGCAACTCCACCTCCAGAGTCCCTGTACTCCTCATACAATCGCTGAAGCTGCTCCTCTTCTTCAGGAGTCCACTTGGCTTTATTCTTTGTGCCCTCCCTAATATATATATAGAGATGTGAATAAAGCATCACTAAATCTTGAGCACTGTAATGAAGTTCAAACATATGAGCTTAAATCCACTTTAACATGAATGTCTGTGCAATTACCCCTCTTTACTGTATCCCTCTGTCATTTCTCTCACAGCACCCACATTCTTCCAGAACAGCAGCTCCACAAACGCTTTGTTGTTTTTAGCGGCAAATACAAAGAACCGGTTCAGAACATATTTTACAAATGTAACAAGCTCCTGTAAGGACATAAAAAAAGAAAAAGAAAAAGAAGAATGAACTCATCTGTGACATGCACATTGTAAACTGACTTCAATGACAACAGGGACCTATTAGGTCTTTATTTTCAAAGTCTTGATGTTGATTTGGGGCTCTATTAGAACAGGTTTTATGCTTGAATCCATTCCCCCATCTTTCTGACACAGTTACATCCTACAAACTGCACTACACCTGCATGCTTAGTTAAAGATGTTTTTAACACTGTTGGGTCAAGCATGGTATCTTTGGTTAATTCATCTCTCGGCTCAAGGTGTGTTCCAGCTGTTTTTATACGTGCCCTTATGCAACCACTTTTAAAAGAGAATAATCTGGATCTTTCACCTCTCTCCATCCTTGCCTTTTTTATTGAAAGTCTTGGAGAGAGTTGTTGTTAAATCAACTTCAATCATTTTTAGATGAATTTAGCGTTTGTGAAAAATTCTGGTTTTAAGCTCCGTCACAGTGCTGAAAGTGAGAGTTTTTAACGATCTTCTAGCTGTTGACTCCAGTAACGGCTGTTTTAAGTGCTTTTGGTAGGAGTTTTTCTGTTCACCTTGGTGAATCCTTTTCATCTGCTGCCCCTCTTTCTTGTGGCATCCCCCAAGGGTCCATATTGGGCCCCATGCCGTTTTCTCTGTACATGCTGCCCTTGGGGTCCATCTTTGAAAAACACAATAATTCTTTCCATTGTTATGCAGATGATGTACAAGTCTATTTGCCGGTCAAAAATATGTTTGGATCAGAACTTTCCTTGTTTTAATGAAATGAATGACTGAGGTTGTTGTGTTTGGTAATTTAGGACCATTTATTCATCAGTTTACCAAAAATCTCGGTGTGATTTTTGACAGTGCTTTTAATTTTAAAAATAAAAAGCCAGTTTCTTCAAGCTGAGACTGTTGCCTAAAATTCAGCCCTACCTGCTTTTGAAAGAGTAATTTATACTTTTATCATGTCTCAACTAGACTACTGGAACTCTTTATATGTTGGATTGGATCAGTCATCTCTCCATCACTTACAGTTAGTGCAGAATGCAGCATCTTGGCTCCTAACTGGTACTAAAAAGCGTTTAGCCTCGCTCCACTGGCTTCCTGTCCGCTTCAGGATTGATCTTAAGCTTTTACTGCTCGTTTTTAAGATTTTAAGTCAGTTGGCACCTTCTTATTTATCAGATCTTTTACTCGATGTTCCGAGATCCCGGTTAGGATTGATCTAAATATTTTACGGATTGTTTTTAAGATTTTAAGTCAATTGGCACCTTCTTATTTATCAGATCTTTTACTCGATGTTCTGAGACCCTGGTTAAAAAATAAAGTTGATCAAACTTTTTCAGTGGCGGCTCTTAATCTCTGGAATAGTCTCCCTGTTCACATAAGAACAACTCGGACTGCTGAAATTTTTTAGTCAAGACCCACCTTTATTCCGTAGCATTTTCTGTTGTGTTTGTTTTTATTGGTTTGTGTATCTTGACATTGTTAAACAATTAGTTTTTAAATGTGATGTATAACTAAAATTGAATGTTCGTTATTTTCCCCATTGTTGCAGCTCCGCTCTTCTCAGTCCAGAGAAGTAACGTTCTGTTTAGTTTCTTTGTCTATGAAGCCCCTCCTTCTGAAAAGCACAATGTGCTGTGATTGGTCAACTGAACCAGTGTGTTGTGATTGGTCAAGCGCTTCAAGCATTTTTAGGAAATGCCACATCCCTTGCCATAACTGCTAGTTCAACACACTGCTACAACTGCCAAGTCAACCAGGCCCCGCCCCTTTATTCTGCACGCCAATTATTTATATGAGAAATATTGTGACTTGTTTGTTTCTGGAAGAAAACTCTTCCCGAAAAAAGACTGCAATGGAGCCGTTTCAGGGAGTTCAGAAATGTAGAAGATATAGAGAATAACTGGCTCTCTGGAGTGACTTTGCAGGCTTTTTTCACACTAAAAGTTGAAAATGTAGGTCCTCTTTAACATTAAGATATGCAGAGGCATGAGATTAGAAGCTTTCAAACATCAGAGCCAATGACCTTGTCAACATTAGTTATGTTCTACCAGTTGAGCTATAGAAACCTCAGGGTTACAGAAGATACCAAAAAAAATGACACTGTATTAATGGAGAGTATTAATGGAAAGCAGTGTGTGTTACCTGATAGGCGGACGCTGCTGGGTCTCCCAGGATCTTATTAAACAGGGAAAAGATGGACAGCTGATAGAGCAACGCCTCCATCTTCAAATCCACAGCCAGTCTGTGCAGCATGCGTGCGATGCAATGGTTGGTGTGAGAAGAGTTCTGGGAGTATGAGCGTAGAAGGATAATATATGGACGCACAACTTGTGGACTGGCAAACCTGTCAATCAAAAATTTTAATAATGGAACAAACATTAATTTAACACAAGTCTCATTTGTTAACATTAGTTAATGTATTAACTAACACGAACTAACAATGAGCAACACATTTGTTAAATCAGACGATAAAAAGTCCCATACTTGGGCTTTTCAGTTTGAATCATACATCATCTTCTGATGAACCTGGAAACATCATCAGTGATACGTTAACTGGGGTCTCAGGCATGGGAATATCCCAGGTGAAGATAATAAAGAAAGTGCATTCCAAACGGGCTAAATAATGGCATGCTCCCTCCAAAGTCCCCACTTCAAGGGCTTCAAGGGAGTAGGGCATAGGGATGCTCACTTCCGTTTGGAATTTGCCCCTGAAATGGGTGTGTCAGAGCAAGGAGACTGACATGCAGGAACAGATTTGAGAACCAATGATTGCATTAAAACCATCCATATTGGCATTTGGTTTTATAAATACAGAAAATATAAGACTTGAAGTATAGTTTTCAGATAGGAAAATTAACTCTTTACATCTGCTTAGGGTAGTCGTGGCCTAGTGGTGAGGGAGTCGGGCTTGTAATCTGAAGGTTGCTGGTTCGATTCCCACGCCGGCAGGAATTGAAAGTGGGGATTGTGAATGAACAGCACTCTCTCCACCTTCAATACCACGACTAAAAGTGTCCTTGAGCAAGACACCTAACCCCTAATTGCTCCCCTTGTAAGTCGCTTTGGATAAAAGCGTCTACTAAATGATGAAAAATGGAAAAAAAAAAAAGAAATCTGCTCTAAATGTAAATAATACTCCACGCACCTCTTGATGAAATCTAAGAAGTTGAACTCCGTCTCAGACACTGCAACAGACTCCAGCTCTTCCTCTTCCTCCAACTCAACTCCATCCTCTTCCTCCAGAGCAGAATCTAAAGGAACTGACCCTACACAAGACAACGTCCATCACTATGCAGCTCCAGTATTGGCAATAACAGAGTATTGTTTATAATGGAATCGGGTGAAAAACAGAAAACCAATATTTCAGGAGTCAGTACCAGTGAAATTTCTTGAATTTTGATAGTAAAGCAAAAACTATTGATACTGGAAAACACTTTATTTGAAAATAAAGTTAAATATTGATGCAAATAAGCAGCGGCTGCTGATAAACTTTTCGTGCGGCAGACAGATTGCAAAACAATGCTGCCTTCATGTGCTATCAGATATTTCCACTTCTGAAGTCATGTCAAGTTACGAGCTCACTTCACTCAAGTGCTTTGTTGTCGAACAGAACAGGAATCATGGAGGACACCAGGTTTATTCTTGTCTATTAATTAATGAATGGGATGATAAATATCATTTAGTCTTCAACAACCATATAAACACATTCACCGCACTATCGAGACCGTCTGATGATTCTGGAATTTCAGTCAAATACAGGCTATTTTCGCTGTGCATAAAACATACAATACACTTCAAATGATTATTCATATGTAAATATGCACCTCTGTAATGACAAGACAAAGTTGCAGTTGTGGAAAAAACGAATTAAAAATAGCATTCAGACCCACAACCACTCTCCCTCCGCCATGTTAAAAGTTTATGGCCCATCCAACTTGGGAACTTGGGTTTTAAAATCATCCCCGAGCTTCCCAGTGGTAAATACGACTTCAGATGGCATCCGTGTCCAATTTTTATTGTATTTAGAATTATTCCAATAGCATGTGAAGGCAGCATAAAGTTCAGCCACTACAGCAAAAAGATGTAAAAACAAAACATGCTGCAAAAAAGAAAGATTTAGTACGTAGCATTTACAACGAAGCACAATAAAGAATTTTAGGCAGTTATTGTAGTCTTTTAGTCTCGTCTGTAATGGTTTTGGGTAAAGTTGTATAATGTAATAATGTTGGTGATGTTATCAGGTACAGTAATATAGCGTTGTATTGTGATCTTACTAGGGAGCTTCGTGAAAAGTATCTGCTTCAGAAGTTCTAGTTCCTCCTCAGGTTCCACCTCAACAGATCCAAACGTGTCTCCTTCAGGCCACACTGCCCTGATTCAACACACACAAATGCGAGAGAATGAGTACAACCTTTCTTTCTACAATTCAGAAAGTCAGAACTTTTCTATCAAATAACATAAAACCACAGAAATAATGCAACTACTCAAAAATCAGTGAATATCTGCCATCATAGCAAGCAAAATTCGAACAAAATATGAAGAATTAGCTTTAATGGATGCATTTAAATAACACTTATTTAACACTGTTAATGTATTAAATTAAATTTAGCATTTTAATAATTTTATTCTGCTCTCAGTCATAAAAAAAAATGGATTAAAAGTCTTCCAGCTGATTGAAATGAAACATAGCTGCAGCTACAATCTCCCTCTTTAACACACACACAAAAAACGGTAGGTGGACATGAGAAACCGGTAGAAATTTAACAACGGTGTTTTGGTAATTTTGGATTAATGGCTGCATCCGAAATCATACTCCTGAGAGAAGTAGTAGGTACTCAAAATAGTTTGAGATCACACACTTATTTTTACCCGATTTGCTTCAAACTTCTTCATTATAATGTCAAAACATTTCAGATGTAGACATGTGAATGTCTTTGTGATATCTTAAATATTCATGGCAAGACGTCAAACTTTAATAATATTCTTGGGTGTTTTTGAGGCTCGTAACACGCTTCAAATTGCATGAAACTCGACATACACATCAATATTGTGATCCAGTAGACATGGGCAAACCCTCAAAAATGGGCGTGGTGGAGGGGCATCTTTTGAAAAAAGTTGGGGGTTTAGTTTAACCTACAGTCACCAAAGTCGGCACACATATTGTCCTTTTTTAGCCAGACAACTTTCTAATTTACAGTCATTAGCTCCGACCAACAGGAAGTGAGATATTTTGGTTTGAATATGGATATTTTGAATGAGCAAGCTCTGAATTTTTATAAAAACGGTCTCGTGGCTCCCTCTAGTGGACAGTACTGCATGTGCATCACATCTTGTTGTTTGACAGTTTGATGATGTCTGTGAATGATCACGAACTCATTTGTGTTTTTTAAACTTAAAAAGTAAAACATTCCAGCGATTACACAAGATTTAATCACAAGAATGTATTAAAAAGCTTAATTTGAGTTTGGAAGGTGTTCTGTGATAATTATAGACGCGCCTCAGCTGAGAAGGAAGCTCTTTCTTTTTAATGTTCCTTTCAATTTTTTGAAATTGAAGTTTGAAGTTTTATGTGCATGACTGTGTTAATGTGTTGACGCTGTGTGGCATCTGTGCAAACTTCATTTCCTAATGGATTAAACAGAGAGCCGCGCGTCATTTCTCTGAAAGCGAGTGATCAGTGAGCATTTTCTGTCACACAAAGCCACACGCAGCATCTCCTAATAATGATCTTAATATTATTAATTACATATTCTATATTATTAAGAGTAGGCAAAAAGTACCCGAATGACCTACTTTTTCCAGCGAGATTCTGAAGTGTCATATGATGGACACTTTACTATCCCATGAGGTCATGGGAGAGGATTTGTGAAAGTCACCATTTTTATTTAGCTTTTGCACACAAAAAGTATTCTCATCGCTTCATAACACTAAGGTTGAACCACTGCAGTCAAGTTGAGTATTTTAACGATGTCTTTGCTACTTTTCTAGACCTTGAATGTGGCAATTTCGTTGCCTTCTATGAGAGATAAAACCTCAAGAGTTCATCAAAAATATCTTAATTTGTGATCCGAAGATGAACGAAGTTGGAATGACATGAGGGTGAGCAGATCTACTATGAAACATTTAATGTATCAGTGACAAATGGCATGTTTCATGCACCAGTGTGGAGAAAAGGCATGCGGTGATGAAGCTCTGACAAAGTTAGGTGTTTAAAAAAAAACAAGGTACACTCTATAGGTGTTTTAGTGTGGTTGATGTCTTACCGTGAAGCACGGAGTAAACTCAAAGCTTCGGGTCCAGAGCGAGACATAATGCAGTCTTGAATTCTGACCAATGCTTCAGTCCTCTGCTCATTCACTGGAGTCTCAGATGCAGCGTCGAAGGGCACAGCACCCTCTCTCAGGCTCTCTGACAACTGCAAGTCAACGAGAGAAACATGTGAATTAGGGCTGTGTAATTAATCGCAAAACAATCGCGATTTGAGCACATGCAATTTCTAAAATCGCATAAGTCTGCAATTTTTATTTATTAATTTATTTATATTTTAATTCAGAATACTGCAACGTTACTGTGCGCATGTTTAAGATGTTAACCAATCAGAGCTCACTCAGCACAAATTAGAACAAAGCAAAGCGGGAGAACAGAATAGGCAAACGGGAGGAAAGAGGAAAAAATATGAATGCAGTTCAGAATAAAAATGATTTGGTACCAAAGAGAAATTCAACATCAGTCGTTTGAGAGAGTTTTGGAGTCAAACACTGGACAAAAGATGCCAACTCGCACTTATTTCACACAAGTTGCTGTATGAGAAATGTAAGGCGGGCGTTGAATACGAGTTTAAGCAGGTGAAATAATCGTCATTTATTTTATGTTGTCTGTTTTTAAGACAGTTAATTACAGTTTTGTTTATGAAGCTGTAAATACAGTTACTTCATTGTGAAACATTTTATGCACTTCTTGTGCACTGAATACATTCAGAATGCAGCATGTTTGAAAAAGCCAAAACAATTACCAAAATTGCAAAATAAGTCGCAATTGCAATATTCATTAAAAAAAAAAAAAAAATTGCAATGTGATTATTTTGTCCATATCGCTGATTCCCCCATTTATTATTAAAAATGCTCTGTGTCGTCCATTTTTCTTTCCGTTACTGATTTTCTTTAACTCACCTGAAAGGCAGACGATCTGAGCTCTTCAGAAACTATCTGCCACGTCTGTTCCAGGTCTTCAGCTGTGGGCTCTATCTGAAGGCTCTTCTTGCTACGTTTCCTTCGTTTCACTCTTTTTTTCTAAAAGTCAAAAGTGAAATTTATTTGTAAAACCTGTGCAAGTACAATTTCTTTTCAAGTATCAGCACCACAGAAAATAAAAAAAAAACCCTGCCCCAAATCTTAAGGCATGTTGCATTCTTCAGCATCAATGCATTTTTGAACCTTATTAATTGTTTACGAGTCTCTCAATTTTCCTTAGTCTGAAAAGATGCATCTTAACATCACTGTTGGAAAGGGGTCAAATATGCTGAGGATACTGGAAAACCAAGGAGGGTGTAAGATCTGGAGAATTATTTCTGAATTCTGGGGTACGCATACTCAAAATGCTGTCATTTTACCCCCACCTTAAAACAACATTAAAACTTTCTCACAGGAAAAAAGCCAAAAAGGATCAAATACATGACATCCAATTGAATTAAATCACCACACAATGCATGCCTTAGCAAATCACGCTACATGACAGCCCTTCTCAACACTGTACCTTTGTAAATGTGGGGTTTTAGCACTTTTTAGTATGAAGAACCAATATAGACACAGACTGCGCATAGAGATCGATTTAAGACTCGTACTCTCTTCGATACTAAAACATAGCCTGTGTGAGTTCTTGTTTTTAATCTTCATCACGATTGTTATTATTACTACAACCAGCAATGCAAATTTTCCCAAAAACCCATACAATTGCAAATGTGACATTGATTTTATACAACAGTTCAACAGAAAGGCTAATATTAAGTGACGTACATTTCAACAGCACAACGGCAATACAGCTGTTTTTCGTGAGCGAATCTGTGGCTTTGAACGAATCGTGTGAGTGAATGATTCAAAGGCCCCTTCATAAATAGACGCAAACATTTAAAATATATTTATTTATTTATTATATAATATTTATATTATTTAGGGTAGTCGTGGCCTAGTGGTGAGGGAGTCTTGTAATCTGAAGGTTGCAGGTTCGATTCCCACGCCGACAGGAATTGGAAGTGGGGATTGTGAATAAACAGCACTTTCTCCACCTTCAATACCATGACTAAAGTGTCCTTGAGCAAGACACCTAACCCCTAATTGATCCCCTTGTAAGTCGCTTTGGATAAAAGCGTCTGCTAAATGATAAAAAATTAAATGAAAAATTTCTAAAAGGTATTTTACTTTTATACAAAAATATACTTATGAAGGTAAAAAGTGTGTATTATGCTGCAATGGTGTTCTCATTAATTCTACAGTTGTTTTATGGAGTTGTTTTTAACTGACTCAGAGTTTGGTTTGTTTGGATTATGTGAACACTGTTTTCCAAACTTGGGCAAGTACACCTGACTGCAAACCAGAATGGGTTGAAGCTGCACGTGTGGCTGCGCCCCATACCTACTCTGATTGGCTCGATTGTCTTCCATAGGACTACATGATAAGAAATGTGTTCATAGTTGGTGTAGGATGGAGTACGTCATTTAAATTTTTATGAACTCAAAAGGCTGTGCATTTTCTTCACTACAGTGCATGCATTATTACGCAAATCAAATCTCCAAAAACAAAAAAAATTCCAAAACACATCAATCTTAATAACTACTATTATTTTGTATGCAATCATTTATAAGTAATATATAATAGTTCATGAAGGCTGGAAATAAAAAATAGGTTTTGGAAAATGGTGGCGCTGGAGACTAAGGAGACTTTCTGATGGTTTCACACTTATTTCTTCACCTTAATTCTTTTGCAGTTAACATGTTTCTTTTCTTTTCCACCTGTACTTGTCTGACCCTGCTAACAAAATGGTCATGCCTTAACTTTGAAGTTTCTAATATTGCAATATGCAAAATTGAATATATCTAAGGGATTGCTGCATTTGAACATTTACAGTACAAGTGTCGTTATGAGCTGACGCTTTGGAAACAAAACCAAAGAAGAAAATGAGGTTAGAAACGATATGCATTTTGCCGCCTTCTCCTGCATCGTCTTTACCAAGCAGCAGGGTTACACAGCCAACGCGCCATGGTTCAGACCCAAATAATATATAAACGCAATCCAGCAGGGGCAAGGGAAGCAATCGAACTAGGCAATCGAAACAAGTACCGTATTATATACCGACTATAAGCCACAACTTTTCCCACGCTTTGAACCTTGTGGCTTAAACAAAGACGCGGCTAATCTATGGATTTTCCCGCTTTCAAATTTTTTCCATTCAAAAAAACATTGTGACGTGCTCAGTTTTTTTGCCGGCATGTTTACTGTTTAGATTAAATCAAGCGCGCTCAAACTTCCCATCATTCTGATTACGGTAGTCATTTTGTCACCCTCATCATGACGAAGACACGGAGAAATGCATATGATGCATATCGCGTCTTTTGCGTGTGCATATTTATTATTTCCTATGTAGGCATGCGAACGGCCCCTTAGTTGTCTTTTTGCGCCGAGTCAATTCCTCACGCTGCTGTTTCCAACGTCTTCTCGACTCATTAAGCTCCATTTCCTTTTCTAACAGCCAGATCAACTGGAGAGCAGCATCATATGCATTTCTCCGTGTCTTCGTCATGATGAGGGTGACAGAATGACTACCGTAATCAGAATGACGGGAAGTTTGAGCGCGCTCGATTTAATCTAAACAGTAAACATGCCGCCAAAAAACTGAGCACATCACAGAATGTGAACGAACATTCGCGGCGTTGAGATGTTTCAGCTGTGCAGATCCGACTGAAAGCCAACACAATCGCCACCGCGATGAAGTTTGAGGATTTTAGAGGTTCATTTGTTTCAATGTACCTGTAGACACCTGCGGCTTATAGAGATGTGCGGCTTATTTATGTTCAAAATAATTTTTTTTTTTAAATTCAGTGGGTGCGGCTTATATTCAGGTGCGCTCAATAGTCCGGAAATTACGGTAATAAAATCTTCTAGAAAATGTATATATATGTAAATAAATATAAAATGTCATATCATTTTAACTTAAAATGGTTCAGCTTATCAGTCTCAGGTCTCACCTGCACTACCAGACTGTTTCGACCCTTGCAGAATCTCTCCAGCATCCTCAGAAACAGATGTGTGGACTCCACCAGATCTCTGAGAAATGAGTGTGGCTGCATTCGCTCGTCAAATTTACGCAGGAGAGTCAGAAAAATCTCCCTGAACTCCATCAGATAAAAGATATTACCTGCACACACCAGAAGAAAGCAAGAGACAGTAAGATGGGTGTCACAGAGGAAAAGAGACATTTAATAGTGAGAATTATGTAATATTTTTTAAAATAAGCAGAGTGAGATTTTCTTTTAAAAATTTATATTTATAAAAAATAAAAAACATACTCTTGATGACGTTAGAACTGTGTCGGATGTTTTCATCCTTTGAGCGATCCATTTCATTTACTGTCAGCAACAGCTCTTGATACGCCTTCAGAGCCAAATGCATCCTGGTAAAAAGAGAGGAAAACAGATTCATAAGCGAGCAATATTAACATTTTTAGACAGTCAAATATGAAAATATTGGTTCAACATAAGATACCAGGCAACTGTTTGCATTCACTTAAAGGGTTAGTTCACCCAAAAATGAAAATTCTGTCATTAATTACTCGCCCTCATATCGTTCCACACCCGTAAGACCTTCGTTCATCTTTTTGGATGAAATCTGAGGTTACTGATCTGTCTACACTGTCAACAGCATAGTAGAATGACAGGGTAGGGAAGAAATTGTTGAATTTGTTTTTGCACACAAAAAGCATTCATAACATTAAGGTTGAACAACTGTAGTCGCATGAACTATTTTAATGTCTTTAATAGCTTTCTGGACCTTGAAATTCATTAGGACATTTCTGTGAGATCTGAAAAAATATCTTAATTTGTGTTCCGAACATAAACAAAGACCTTATGAGTGTGAAACGACATGAGGGCGAGTAATGACAGAAATGTCATTTTTAGGTGAACTAACCCTTTAAGACAAAACAACTGTTTACTAGGATACTAACCAAGACAGGCATGATTTTTTGTGAATGTGTCCGTTCAAACGCAAGAAAGAGAAATCAATTCAGAATTCACACACTGTCCGAGACACAGCTTTATGGACATGAGTACCAAATTGAGTGTCTTTAATGTCTTCTTGAACTTGAATGTTTAATTTGACAAGGATTTTTCATTGCAGATTCCTTTTTTTAAACAAAAATGAGTTGATTCCGATACCGTTTTGCGTTGTTTTTAATCTTTAAAAAAAAATAAAAAATTATTGTTCATTTGCTCTATAACTTGGCCTTTAACAAAAATATATCTGAAGCCATCTGAAATTGGAGGCAACCAATGCATTTTAATTATGATCCAAACAAAGATGCTACACATATGGAGTGAGCAGCTGTTTTGTAGTTCAATTAGATTGTCTAATTTCGAGATTTAAAGCATAAACAGAATGGTCTGACTTTAGATTTGCGAAATGACGCTACATAACACACCCGGACAAAAGAAGAACAGCAAAAGGATGGAATGAAAATGCAAGTTCACTCTCTGACAGAAGGTGATGCTAATGGAACAGCAGTGATTTCATTTTCTTGAACGCAAAGCAGTCCCTCCAGAAAAACGCGTGATTTTTTTGTGATTGTTCCGGGCAAAAATCCTTGATTATGCGGCACGTTTTCTTAAAAAACGCGATGGAATATGCGGGATATTTTTGCAATTTTATGCGATGAAATTGCGGGAACTTGCAAAAACTGCGGTTTTTGATGCAAAAGAGGAAAAAAAGATGATTCCCCCCCCCAACACCCTGTTCTCACTCGGCTACTACCTTCATGTCAAGAGGCAGAATTACTAAATCACAGAATATTGACGTTCTCATTCTGTTTTATTTCAGACCTTCATCAACACATGGTTCAAAATTACAAAACATTGAGTCAAATAAGTTCTGTCGCTTTACAAAAGGAATATTCAACTTCTGTAAAAATGAATAAATAAAATGTGTGCTTCCTGTTTAACAGAGGTAGCGATACAAAACACACTTCTTCTGTTAAATCAAGTGCTTCCAATCTCTTACTGCAACGTGAATTATTTTACACACTACTAATATACTTGAAACTGCAAAGTGGTTTTCCAGCGTCGACTTGCGTCTGTGGTCCAACATGCAGTTGCACGGAGTGCAAAATAATTTGCCCCCACTATCATGTAAAAGAGCGGGAAACTGCTTCGCGCGGTCTTTTGAGCTTATTTTTGTTGGCAAATGAGAATTATCGTGCTTCATCATGGTTTCACCGCGGGGTTTACAGATGACGTTCACGTCGCGTCATTACGTCACTTCATGAGGTTCCCATGGCAATAGGGGAAAATAATGGCGCTTTACTTGTGTGAAGTAAACGCAACATTTTTCAACTTTCTGCTAAGATATATGAGACTTTTTTGCAACGAAAATACAGCGATTGTGAAATCATGCTAGCCCCGCATATTTTCTTGCTGAAATCGGCAATTTATGCGGCGAAAGTGCGGCGTATTTGAAAAAATGCGACCCCCGCATAAATATGCGGACTTTGGCTGATTATGCATGAAATCAAGCGATCGCATAATCGCGTTTTTCTGGAGGGACTGACAAAGCAGCTCTTACACACAGCCGTTATACGGAGGTATCTTTTCTGAAGACAGTCACCTCCCTTTAAAGATACATTCATATAAATCCCCACACATCATGACCAGTTCACTGCTAGTACGTCTCTAGCGTCTTCCGTCTCTGGCCTGTGTTAACGTCCTGTTTACAGACTTTGCAAAATCTAATTTGTGTGGAAATATTACAATACGGTTTGTGCACATTGTAATATTTTGTGTAATATATTGTGTGTCCGGTTCCGATTTATGGCCAGTCGACTGGTGTATCTTCAGGAACGCAAAATCCCTGGCAATATTCAAGAGACAGCTGAAAACTCATCTCTTCCGTGAACACTTGATCCCCTCATAAAAAAAAACAAAAAAAAAACACCCTTTCCTTCCCTTTTTTCCCTTCCTACTCTAGCTTATGGTACTGAGCAATGTCTGAAACTTGTATTGTGAGCACTTCCTGTGTTATTTGCCAATTCATGAAGAATCGCTTGTTTGTTTTCCTCACTTGTAAGTCGCTTTGGATAAAAGCGTCTGCTAAATGACTAAATGTAAATGTATCTCTACCCCTAACTACGTGTAAAATTACAAAACCAACCTGCGAGACCAGGATGTGGATTCACTCCGGTCAGTAAGTATCATCTCATAGTAGTTGGTGATGTTCTTCTCAATGAAATGAAAGGTACGGATGGACATGGTCTCAGACACCAGATCTGCTCTGAAGTTCTGACCACGGTTAAAGGCCATGAAGAAGGTTAAGGCCCACAGATAGTACGTCTCATCATGCTGCTGGGCCCGTTCCCGGATCAATCCCTCCTGCTCAAAAAACAAGACACATGATGGGGAAAACTCATAGAAAGAGTTTGAGTTTCAGTGATGTGGATGTTGTCTTTTCACCTTCACAAGGTACATGAGCCGATTATAGCAGTTCTCCAAGAAGTCGATGCAGAACTCGCGCAGGAAGAGACGTACATTTAACGCCGAGCGTCGTCGGCTCTCCGAGTCTTTTGCCATCTGTTTGCGTTTGGGTACACGTCTCACGGGCTTACCCACGTCATGAGAATAATTCTTATACTTTGAATTCAAGACAAAAAGCAATTAATAATAAAAGAGGCATTTCAAAAAACTAAAATAAAAAGCACTGAAATATGATACTTACATTGTGAAGTCCTTGATGAAAAATCACATCTTTCTCTCCAACGGATTTCAGTCCTTGAATGACATATGAACCGCGGAAACGAGAGTGTCTTAAAAGAAGAGAAAAAATGATTAGTGTTAGCTCAGAGTGCAAAGATATATACTTTCAAACCTGACTAGCTGTATCATGACATGAAGGTGAAATATTCCTTTAAAGCAGTGGTACCCAAACTTTTTCGGGATTTAACATCTCCTCTTTTCCACTGCAGTCACCTTTTCCATTAAGAGACAATAGTCGCCCCCTTAAATTGATTTTCCGGTGCATTTTTTACCTTTAGAAATACTTTAATAAAATGATGTTCTAAATAAAAAGTTAAATAGAGAAATATGCAATGATGGTAAAAATAAGTGATAGTTTTAAATATTAACCTAAACTACTTCGGATGAGACGTTAAACCGAGGTCCCGACTCTCGGTGGTCGTTAAAAATCCCAGGATGTTTTTCGGAAAGAGTAGGGGGATAACTCTGGCATCCTGGCCAAATCTAGCCTCCTAGTCATCCCTATATACCAGTGTTTCTCAAACTTTTTCTGCCCAAGGACCACTTTATCTTCCAATTTTTTTCTGAGGACCACCTAACAGAATCCCACTCTAACAACAACAAAATAGAAAGGATAAACTAAATTTAAGTTTAATATGCAACTGTTTCAAATCAAAAACTAATTATTCAAACACAAATGCAATGATATGATCCATGTTTTCGTTATTAAAACACACTGACGTCAACCCCCCCCCCTGCCCACGATCCAGAGCTTGCCTGGTTTAGGTCATCTTTTCGCGGACCACACTTTAAGAATCACTGCTATATTTTGATTGGCTTCATCACTGTCTCCTCTCCACCAATAAGCTGGTGTGTGGTGCAATATGACTGCCGTTGGCACATCGGTGGTGGTTGAGGAGATTCCCCCTTCCATATGTAAAGCGCTTTGAGTACCCAGAAAAGCGCTATATACAGTCCCTCCAGAAAAACGCGGGATTTTTTTGTGATTGTTGCGGGCAAAAATCCTTGATTATGCGGCACGTTTTCTTAAAAAATGCGTTGGAATATGCGGGATATTTTTGCAATTTTATGCAATGAAATTGCGGGAACTTGCAAAAACTGCGGTTTTTGATGCAAAAGAGGAAAAAAGGTGATTCCCCCCCCAACACCCTGTTCTCACTAGATACTGCCTTCATGTAAAGAGGCAGAATTACTAAATCACAGAATATTGAAGTTCTCATTCTGTTTTATTTCAGACCTTCATCAACACATGGCTCAAAATTACAAAACATTGAGTCAAATAAGTTCTGTAGCTTTACAAAAGGAATATTCAACTTCTGTAAAAATGAATAAATAAAATGTGTGCTTCCTGTTTAACAGAGGTAGCGATACAAAACACACATCTTCTGTTAAATGAAGTGCTTCCAATCTCTTACTGCAACGTGAATTATTTTACACACTACTAATATACTTGAAACTGTAAGGTTTTGGTACTGTTCTGTAACAAAAAAGTGCAATCTTACAACTGTAAAGTTGCATCAACTTCTGAATGAAACAACAACAGTCCACTGTGAAAACGAAAACTATAACTGCATAGCCTCTAACACTGGCCTATCATTCACCATCCTCATCCTCCATCCCCTCTTCCTCAACATCCATCTCCTCCCTCTCAAATGCTCCACTACGGACTCGTTGGTTGTGGTAAAGGAAGACCAGCGTGGACTTGCGTCTGTGGTCCAACACGCAGTTGCACGGAGTGCAAAATAATTTGCCCCTGCTATCATGTAAAAGAGCGGGAAACTGCTTCGCGCGGTCTTTTGAGCTTATTTTTGTTGGCAAATGAGAATTATTTGCGTGCTTCATCATGGTTTCACCGCGGGGTTTACAGATGACGTTCACGTCGCGTCATTACGTCACTTCATGAGGTTCAAATGGCAATAATAATGGCGCTTTACTTGTGTGAAGTAAACGCAACATTTTTCAACTTTCTGCTAAGATATATGAGACTTTTTTGCAACGAAAATACAGGGATTATGAAATCATGCTAGCCCCGCATATTTTTCTTGCTCAAATCGGCAATTTAAGCGGCGAAAGTGCGGCATATTTGAAAAAATGCGACCCCCGCATAAATATGCGGACTTTGGCTGATTATGCATGAAATCAAGCGATCGCATAATCGCGTTTTTCTGGAGGGACTGCATATAAATGTAAGGAATTATTATTATTATTAAAACCACCAGTAGGTGGCGGTAAGTCGCTGTCTTAATGAGTGGGTCACAGAGTCATTCAGTAACGAAGCAAGTGGCTGTATTTTTAAATGATTAATTGAATCACTGACTCACGATTCGTTCACGAAACATTGCCGTGTTCTGCTGTGGCTTTCGTTGGAACTATTATTTCATTGCAAAAATACAGCAAACAATACGCAAAACTGTTGTTTATGTACCTTGTCACTTCACGTACCCCCAGGGATCCCCGTTTTGACAACCACTGCTTTAAAGTGCTGCTGCTAAAAATATAAAGCTTAAAACCAATAACAAACGATAAATTAGTTATCCACCCTGACCCATAACCCCATATGATTACATTCTCTCACCTGGTGCCTCTCAGTAGCGTGCGGCTGCGTTTTTCAGCTAGTTCTTTCTGTCTCAATAACTCCAGCTCCTGCATGTCTTTTTGTTTCTCCTGGGCTGAACGCATCTGTCCTGCATTTACCAAAAGCTCAGGAGTCTGCAAGGGTCAAGTGAAAAACAACATACAGACGTGAGATGAAAAGATTCATGCGCATTGCAGTACATTTTAGTGTAATACTCAAGCTTGATTACACTTCCAAGCATCATCTAGAGCAGGGGTTCCCAAACTTTTTAGCCCGTGACCCCCATGATAAATGCGCTGCTGCTCCGCGACCCCCCACCTCCCCCACCTCAACAACCTCCCGTCACGTGAAATGTACAGCAAATCGATTTTATGCCCAGTCTCAAAGCACACAAAGTTATATTTTATTGTTCTACGTGAAAAATCAGTGTTACAATTCTGCATGAGCCGCTCGATATCCACCTGCTCTCTCTCGGAAAGTAACGGTGCAACTATGTTGGGTTGAACATTGTTCTGCCATCAGGAACCAGTCGAGCAGGTCTGAGCGGCACACACACGGTCAACGTGTCCGAAACACTAAGTACTCGGTAAAGCATTTCTGTGTCATGCTGAATAATTCTTCCTCATTTCTCTCAGCATCACACATATAATGCAATATCAATGTCAGTTTTACACATCAAAACGACGCAGTCTTCGCACCATCAACCGGCCTCACCTGTGACTTTTCTCTCCTCTCGGTTTTTCTGTTGTGGATATGAACCACCGTTTCATTTTAAAGCAGGTATTATTTGTTTGTAGCCTCCAAACACCTTCAGCTTTAGCAAACAACAGCGCGTGATGTATGTCACTTGATTGTGATCGTATAATGTCTGGGACAAAATTACAAATTTAATAAAAAAATATACATTATTTATATTTTTTAAATCAGACTTTAGTACTGAATTAAATTAACTGCAACAAAAATATATAGGGCGTATATATTTTTCCCACTTTAAAAAAAAGATAGAAATCATCTCGCGACCCCCACTTTGGGAACCACTGATCTAGAGCTCTGCACATGCATCAAACTCTAGAAATTGTCATTTTAAAGTGTGTCTAAAAGACTGGAACGACAAAACATACAGAAAAAGGAGTTACGTTTAGATCGATTCAGAAAGCATGAAATATTTATCGATTTCCTTTATGTGCTTTTTAGAGCTTCAACTATTTGCTAACCATTCACCTGCATTGCATGGACTAACATAGCCAAGATTGTGTTCTGCATAAGAATCTAGCATGAAGGCATTAGCTGATACAACTTTAATTGTTGGGTGAACTATAACTTTAAAGAAAATAATCATCCTTATTTAAATATCATGTCACCTGATCTCTGAACATGAGGGAGATGATTTCCAGGATGTGGAAGCTCCATTGCTGTTCACTCGGAGCACACGCCAGAAACTTCAGCAGATCATCCAGTCCACTCATGTGAACGGCCCACAGCAGTTTATCGTGAACACTGGCATCATCATCCACATTCTGCACATAAACACGCAAATCATCCAACACAAAGCACCACAACATTCCCAAGAGCAAACTGTGTGAAGGATCCACGTTGTTTCTAACTGAACGCTGTTTAATTTCACATCTGAGTTTATCCTCAGTAGCAAAAATGGCAACCTTTGGATAAGTTGGGAAAGATGGGGGCTCAGGGGGGCATGGCCAAAAACAAGAGATGTCTTCAAGCTTGGCCCCTAATAATAATAATAATAATTTTGTTTTATAGACCAGTAGTAAAACTACAATGGCTTAAATTTATGTAGAGCTGCAACTAACGATTATTTTTTCTGTCGACTAATCTAATGATTATTTTTTCGATTAGTCGACTAATCTAACGATTATTTTTATTAAGTTTTATTTTATTAATCTAGTGATCTTTTTTTACGTAAGAAGTTAGAACTAATTTAGCAGTTCATTGAGGTGTAGAAACACTGGGACACGCCATTATGTAATAATACGATTTGATTTTGATTAAAAATAAGTCATTATGTGTGTTCGTCCAGTGGAAGACATTTGAACTTTAACATGAAGAGTGTCAAAGACTTTCTCTACAGTCTTAAAGGAACTTTGATAGTGTTCAAGCCACTGAACAAACGTCTCCTGAACCGTGTGTTTTTCCTCTCGCTCTGTCTGTGATGCAGCGAGTCTCAGCGAGCGCGCGGGGCGGGAATCAGGAGCATGAGCAGCTGAAACCTCACACGTGCGAAAGAGAACGTCCGCTCACATCCAAATAAACTTCTTTGAAATGCAAAGCTGATTTTCGTTCGCTCGAAATATTTTCTTATTTGCGAGACAAAGATTTTCTCCTCAACTCAGTTCATGCGCGCGCAAAATGCCCTTTTGCGCACGCAAAAATTTGGCAGAGATCCATTTCCATAGGTGGTACGCCATTTCGGTTCTGCAAAGGGAACAAAGGAGCGTTTTATTTGGCCTCTGTTTAAAGTATTCCCACACTTTTGATAATCGTGGTCTGGGTTTTTGTGATTGAATGGAACTTTCTCCATTCCCAGGAGCAGAAGCCGCCGTTACGCCAGATGAATGTAAACAGTGTGACGCGTCGTTGCGGCACTAAATTTATGGCTGTCTTAATTTTTGCATTAAACCAAAGAGCTTTAAACATTAGGGAGACCTTAAGCTACTCTTTTATTGCTCCAGACAAAAAAAATGGAGCCATTAGCTCCAATAATAAAAAAAAGTAAAAAAATGTAAAAAAAAATTAAAATCCTAATTTCCATCATCCTGTCATTTGTTTAAATGTGGGTGTGCTACAAATAATGTGAAGATCACGCAAACAGCAGACTAAACGATCTTAAGAATAAGAGTCCACATCAGTATTGATTAAAAACAAGATTGGCTAACGATATCGTTAGTATCCACAGTTTACATGTTGTATATCCACACTGCGTCCACATAATCAGCACTGCTTTTCAATCATTGTTCACTTCTCCGTCGTTTTTTTTTTTTTAAATCTCTCTCATGCTGGTGAAGCTGGAGCCTTTGTTTTATTAGCAGGTGTGACATCAGTGTGATCCTCCCTTTTCCCATAAATATTTCACCACTTCAACTCAGTGAGTGAAACAGGTTTGTTTCCACTAAAACTTTGATGCTGCACATCATCTCATTTAATTACGTCAACACAACAAACGATGTGATATTTTCATCATTTTTTTTTTTTGCATTTTTCATCATTTAGCAGATACTTTTATCCAAAGCGACTTACAAGGGGACTAATTAGGGGTTAGGTGTCTTGCTCAAGGGCACTTTAGTCATGGTATCGAAGGTGGAGAGAGTGCTGTTCATTCACAATCCCCACTTTCAATTCCTGCCGGCGTGGGAATCGAACCAGCAACCTTCAGATTACAAGCCCGACTCCCTCACCACTAGGCCACGACTACACCAATGATAGTGTAGTCAACTTGGTAAAGAAACATTAAAAGCAGGTAACTGACTGCCACCAGAACAATCATTTAATGTTTTATCATGTGAAATTATTTTGACATTTTTGACTCCTAGGTCAATAAACATCAAGGATGTGTGTGGCATATGATAAAATACATTTCTGTGAGCATGTTTAAGTCTACAAACTCTCACCTTTTCCTCATATGGGTCTGCAGGGACGTGCAACACATTTCTGACCAGCAGCAAAATCCTCTCAATCAGTAAATTATCTTCTTCGGCTCTTTGCTCCCAGTCCTCAGAGGAAAAACACGAGGAGTTATGAATAATATTTCCAATCAATCACACCATCTGGCATTTGAACATAGATTTGATCCTCACCAGCTGCAGAAGGTTGTAGAGCGTTTCACTCAGCACAGTAAAGATCTTCTCATCTGCAAATGCCTTTAAACACAGAAGATTATTTTAATAACTTTTATCAAAATTCAGGGTTTGACATTGAGGACATTTATATAGCGCTTTTTACAATGCAAATTGTGGCAAAGCAGCTTTACATTAATAAGAAAATGGTGTCATTGTGCAGCTTATTCTATGTATTATTGATTCATTCCGTTGCAAATATCAGTAGTTATTAGTCTAGTTAATTTCTGTATATCAGCACTGCAGAAAACAGTGACGTAATCGTCCGGCTCAGCTCAGTTCACATACAACGACGCCAATGCAGGCATATCAAAAACACTGCTGAATATCAAGCAAGTGTCCCCAACTTAAGCAAGCCAAAGGAACCAAAACTCCAACAAATGGAGAAAAAAAACCTTGGGAGAAACAAGGCTTATTCGGGGGGCTTCTATTGCTTATTTGTTTCTTTGTTCTTGTATTACAGACCGTTTACTTGTCTTCAGAGATGGCTTGAGAGCATTTTACTTCGGCTGAAACTTGCTATGATACTGAAATTGGTATTGAGAATTGTGAAGGTTACATGCTTTTAAGTTTCTCTTACCTTACTGCATGTTGCGATTACTGCTGCTTTAATTAATGAAATAACTGGTAACGAGTACAGCAATACGACAGTAATGTGGCAGCTTCTAATTATGAGGCCTAAAGAAAACATTTCTAACGCATTGGAAGCAGCAGTTTACATGTCAAAAATGAAGAAATCAATAATTGACGTCCCCCCTGTGGAGAAAATCAAGTGTTTAATGTTGTTTATAGAAGGCAGCTGTATGACCTCAGAATGGGGACATGGTTTGTGTAACATTAGCAACACATTATTGTCAAGCAAAAGGCTAATCGGATTAATTACCGTCATGTGTCCGACATTCAGAGTGATACCATTGTGCAGCGTTAACCTCAGTAAGTTGACTGAGCGGATCTCTGAGCTTGTGTGAGTGAGTGGAGGCGGGGCTAATTATATTCATAGATTTGTGTATAATAAATCAAGCAAGAATGTAGAGTCACAATCAAGCTATTTTTAAGGCGTGAAGAAATTATTTTCACTGAAAACAATGTTTAAACGTCACTTTGGTGATCAAAGATGAGTTTTAATGGTTAAAATTATTGACTTTATTTTATGTGGTGAAGCCAAAGAAAATGCTATTTAAAATCAGAACCACAAATATCTGAAAAGTGTCAAGCCTTCAGGCTTTGGTGTGTTATACCTCTTTATAGGCCTGAAGGTATGACGTCACTTGCAGGAAGTGATGTCGGAAGGCCGGATCATCAGGAACTTTTCCAAAGCAGAGCAGTGCTGGCTGGGTCAGGTTCACCATTAGCCTGAGAATGATTTGAAACAGTCATGTTTTGTTTTTTTTTCCCATCAGATAGCTCGATCATTATATGAACACCTATAAGGTGAGCACCTAATACAGGCATCAAAGAGCGGTTTGTCCTGTGTGTGCTGGGTAATGATGGGTAAGAGGTCATTCTGCAGGATCTGTCCAGCTCCCAGCTGCTGTCTGATGTCTCTCGTGTCATCCTCATGTCTCAGGTAACGAATCAAATCTTTCACACTCTCTATAATGAACAAATATATCACAACCATGAGTGTCACAAGATCATTTTTAATTACTACATTGAACGCAGAAAAATGCATCCAACATTTTCTTGAAATTCCTGCTGTACCGTAGTTTGGTTTAAAAATCAAACATTACCAAGGCAGTCTGGTTCTTTGTGGTAAATGTCTCCCTCCAGAAAACCCAGCGCACTACACGTGGCCAATAACTCACAGTTCATCATGTACAAGTCCATACAGCAGTCCTATTTGAGAGAATAACTGGGCCCAAATCTGCAAAGACCAGAAAGAGTTTAAAAAAAAAAAAAAAAAAAAACTATATTTGACATGACAGGAAAGATATAGCACAGTGGAGACAAACTGAACCGATTTCTGATTTGACAGCTGCAACACACAATTCTAGAAAGAAACTTATTGTACTAATACCAGGATCTCCTTCTAAAAGTGTAGAGGTGTAACCCTGGCATCCTGATCAAATTTGCCCATTGGCCTCCTAATCATCCCCATAGGACCACTTTATCCTCCAATTTTTTTCTGAGGACCACCTAACAGAATCCCACTCTAACAACAACAAAATAGAAAGGATAAACTAAATTTAAGATTAATATGAAACTGTTTCAAGTCAAAAACTAATTATTCAAACACAAAGGTTAAATAGAGAAATATGCAATGATGGTAAAAATAAGTGATAGTTTTAAATATTAACCTAAACTACTTCAGATGAGACGTTAAACCGAGGTCCCGACTCTCGGTGGTCGTTAAAAATCCCAGGATGTTTTTAGGAAAGAGTAGGGGGATAACTCTGGCATCCTGGCCAAATCTAGCCTCCTAGTCATCCCTATATACCAGTGTTTCTCAAACTTTTTCAGTCCAAGGACCACTTTATCTTCCAATTTTTTTCTGAGGACCACCTAACAGAATCCCACTCTAACAACAACAAAATAGAAAGGATAAACTAAATTTAAGTTTAATATGCAACTGTTTCAAATCAAAAACTAATTATTCAAACACAAATGCAATGATATGATCCATGTTTTCGTTATTAAAACACACTGACGTCAACCCCCCCCTGCCCACGATCCAGAGCTTGCCTGGTTTAGGTCATCTTTTCGCGGACCACACTTTAAGAATCACTGCTATATATTGATTGGCTTCATCACTGTCTCCTCTCCACCAATAAGCTGGTGTGTGGTGCAATATGACTGCCGTTGGCACATCGGTGGTGGTTGAGGAGATTCCCCCTTCCATATGTAAAGCGCTTTGAGTACCCAGAAAAGCGCTATATACAGTGGTGTGAAAAAGTGTTTGCCCCCTTCCCGATTTCTTTTTTTTTTTTGGATGTTTGTCACACTTAAATGTTTCAGATAATGAAAGAAATTTAAAAATTAGTCAAAGATAACTCAAGTAAACACAAAATGCAGTTTTTAAATGAAGGTTGTTTTTATTAAGGGAAAACAAAATCCAAACCTACATGACCCTGTGTTATGCCCCACCCAGGCCTGATTTCTACCACACCTGTTCTCAATCAAGAAATCACTTAAATAGGACCGGCCTGACAGAGTGAACTAGACCAAAGATCTTCAAAAGCTAGACATCATGCCGAGATTCAAAGGAATTCAGGAACAAATCAAATTTGCAAATCATAAAATATTCTTCTGATTCTAGGCCAAAATCTGTACTTTTTGATTGCTGGTGACATGTGTGTCCACAGACAATTAATGACCATTGCCATCAAATTTTACCTCTAATCAGATTCAGAAGTATTGAGGCACAGTGTAGCCACCATTTTAATCCCGCATTTAATGCAGCCAACCTTCACCAAATGGGTCATGGCTTGATGGAAAACTTGTGTCCGTTTTTAACATGTCTTGACTGTTGTACAGTCAGACATTAATGACAACAACTGAGCTTATTGTGTGGGGATCAAATTTGTACAGTCTGACAAACAATCATAAAAGACTATTATAAATCATACAGTGAGCACCTGGCTTAGGTGAAGTCAATATGGTGAATATGTTCTTTGCGTCTGACAGTACAGGGCTCCAGACTAACTTTTCCACTGGTTGCACTGGTGCTACCAATTTTGTCAGTTGGTCGCACCAGCACATGATTTGGTCGCACCTTTTTTTTTTTTTGCTACAACAATTTTAATCAATGCATGCTTGATGAATAGTACTTTGAAATATTAATATTTAATATTAAGATTAATATTAATCTTAAATATATTAAATCACAGTGGCTGATGGCCGATATAAATCTGGTATATATATCTATAATTTACATTTATTTTAATTCAAATGTAATATTATATATATATTTGATCGCGTTTCCCGTGAAGCTGAACTGAAGTCTGAATTCATTTCACACAGATCGACTGTCACCCGTTCACGCGGGTTACAAACACTTCAGAAAATCTCACTTTTGTATTCGAATAAATCTGCAAGGTCTATGAAATTAAATGTTAATTAGATATTCAGAGATTTGTTTTAATGATATAGATGTGTATTTGCTGAATGTTTAATTTAAATGAGAAAATATTAGCCTTTAGTTTGCCTTTCTGTAACTAATAATATAAAAGCAAACAATGTACTTTCTCACATACAGTTTACTTTCTTTCTTTGTTGCGGTTGGTCAGACAAAATAAACCAAACATTTTAGTGCATTCACATTTGAGTCTATTTTGTCTAGTCAGTTTGAGTCTCTGACAGACTAACTGCGCGTGACCACTGGAGCGGAGCGCGAGCATTTTAAACGCACCAGCGGTTACGCAATGAAAGCAATGATGCAGCGTTTGAATTTTCGCGACAGAGACGTGCTTATATACATTACCTCGACAACACTATTTGACATTAGCGCTGGCCAAACATTCTCTCGCGGCCTATTGAGGAACCCTGGTCTAATCCATTGCTGTTGAAGTAACTTAATGCATTCTACCTGTGCGCTCATCATCATGTGTCTGTATGCATGGCTCGTCCTTTCCACCAGCATCCTTCAACTCCAAACTTTGTTTTTTTTTTATGATTATTATTCAGCGATTAACCTTTTCATTTTTATATGGCTTAATTCCGAAATTTGGCGCGTTTCATCATCATTGTGCAATGCGCGTGTACGTTCGCTCTCTAGCGGTTAATATATAGAACTGCATGTGTCTTGCGGAAGAACATTGTAGCCGGAACTACTTCTCTCTGTTTGTCTATGACGAGTCACGCAGGGACTGTGATACTCCGCAGCGCAGCCGAGCCCAGTCTGAAATAGTCCGAATATAAACACTTATTATAGGCGCGCCGTAGTGATTCAGGATAAGACAAAAACACGGTTTGGAAAATGGATTCATGATGTACTCATTCATTATATAAATTTTGTTAATTTTGAAAGCAAAACGGTTACGGACGGCAGCAGCTGCTGATACCTCGTTCTGTTACACACGCGCGAATAACATGATCATGTACTCGCACAAATGCGACTATATAAAATTTTTACTCGCACATCGTTAAAAAAAGGTCGCATATGCGACCATTTTGGTCGCAGTCTGGAACCCTGCAGTAGTGTCTGCAAATGCAAGACATATCTGCCAAAGTCAAGAAAACAGAAAGCATAACAAAATTAACATTCTGCATGATGGTCATATGAACAACTTACTCGACCTTCTGAACGGCTCATGATAATTTTGTGTCAGGGTCTTACCTGATTTTCAACAGCAGAGCTGGGTCTACTGACACCAGTTCATCAGCTGCTTAAAACCTGCAAAACACAAGTCATAAATCAAAGACGGCAGACAACTTTCGATCAGTCAAAGACATAATGGACAGTGGCGATGTTTTAGCATCAATGATTGATGCAACCAACAAATGGAACTTGAACAGACAGTGATTATTAATGTTCACGTCATTGGGCTGCATGATTCCAATTCTGATTGGTTGATGAACATTCTAAGGTGTGCAATTATTTTCTAGTTTTCTAACATTGCTGTTTTTAAAGCAGCTTCACTATTACTAGACGCAGCTGCCAAACATTAATGATGCACGCTTTCGAAACACTGCTTCATGAAGCTTCAAAACCTTTACAATTAGTTTGTTTCAACTGGTGGATCGGAACACGCATCCAAGTTCCAAAATCAAGCGATTTCAGTAAACGACGTTTTGCTTTGTCATAATCGTTTCGAAACATCAATTGTTCGCCGCTTGAGGGCGATAATCTTTGTAAAACCCCAAAACGAGTGTGCATATGGATTTCTACATGATCTCGGATAGGTTATATAAATTGTTTGTAGACATTTTAATGACGCATTTGTATAATAAAAAGACTTCTAGGTAATAGTCTCTAACTGGCCTGATTTGTACTTACATCATCCTAAATGTTTCCAACAAAGTTTAAATCCAGAGAAATCAGCTATTTAATCAGTGTAAAGTTCAATTTAAGTGTGACTTTAAAGAGGCCATATTATGCCCTTTTTCAAAGTCTTGAAATCTACTATAGGTTTTAATGGTCAGTAACGCTCTAGGCTGAATTCCAAAAAGCATTGTGAGCCTAAGTTGACTGTAGCACCATTGCCACCAATGGAGCTACGATCAATTTAGACTTTCCCATTTGCCATATTTTAGATTTAGATTAAGGTTTGATGTCATCTACATGATGCAAGATGATTTTGGGAAGTGCTACCCCGTTTAGTTTCTGTCTCTCTGAAGACCCTCCTCCTGAAAAGTGCAATGTGCTCTGATTGGTCAGCTGGAGCTGCATATTGTAATCAAGCAAATGTGTTTGGGAAATGTTCCGCCCCTTACCATAACAGCGAGTTTCAACCAAGCGGCAACCTCACCCAGTTTCTCTTGAGGACAATATGGAAGTGACTTAAACTGCAATTCATCGACTGGCCGCTAGGGACAGGCTCTAAAAGAGAGCAGAATAAACGCCGCTCAGGTTGCATAATTTCTTGAAGAACGATGATGGAAAGCAGATCGTTCAGAAGAAATATGATGCAAACAGTGGACAATATATCAATATACCATGGATTTAACGCTTGTGTGGACAAAAAGTGCTTTGTTTTTCAATGGACGCTCATTGACATTTTTCCCAAGTGCGACGGATTGGATTCATCACGCGATCGCCATTTCATTACAAAGGTACGTTTTGATTTTGCATGTTGCCATTTGCACACCTGACAAATTACAATATCAATGTTGCTGGAGCAACTATATTGTAAAACAGACACCATAAATTGACAGAAAATCCTTAGAAATTTAAAATGATATATCTTATCTTTATTAATATTTTTGGATGGTATCGAAGATGGATAGCCTGAGCTAGGTGGGCGTGGCTTCAGTAACCAGGCTCCACCCTCGTCCCGCCTCTTTGCCCATTTTCAGTTATTTGAAAGTGACGCACTGCCAAAATGCTGACGGCCCACTTTAGGCTTCAAAAATACACATCGGATACCTACGGGTGACAGAGTCTGTGATGTCTTTTTTTACTTTTTACAGTCTACGATTTCAACGTGCTACTAACACAACAACCAGACCCTGCCCTTTTCAGGCAGGCGGTTCAGAGTTCAGAAACAGCGCCACTGAAACAGAGTAACTCTTTGTGGAGTGACTTAGTAACTTTGCAGATCTTTTTCATGTTTAAACAGAACATTTAAGAAAAAGCTAATAGGTCTAACTGCTACTCTATTAAACACTTACTGAAACAGGCTCTATAAACAAAAGCATTTCACCGTTATCATTAGAGGGTAGTGATACTTGTTTATCTTTAAGCTCACAGAAATGTGCACATTACTAGATGTAATGAGAAATATATGGCCCATGTATGATCTAGGTATAACTATATTTGTGCACACGTTTCTTAACAATAATATCATTACTCACGAGTATAGCTTAACCTGCAACTTTAAACAGGTGTTTTACGTGGATTTATAGGCCCTACAAGTGTTTTAACTTCTATCTCTTAACACTTTACATCAAGCTAGTACAAATACTATCAAATGCTAGTTAAATTTATATGTGTTCCTGTATGTGAGCAATACATGTACAGTATGTAATAGTAATATATAAAATAATCCACCAAACATACTATGTAACGTCAAAATATGAAGAATACAAGACAATCATACTTACCAGACCAAATCAGACCTCTCTATGATCGCCAATGAATACATCGGTCACACTAAAGACCGTTAATCTATCCGCTCGCAGAAAATAATTTAATAATAGTCATAATTCATCTGAAATCTCTCAAAATTCTCTTTAGATTTAACGCAACAAAACAGCTAGCGCGAGCATGATCCTAGGCGCGCTCATCAGAGCGGAAATGACGCAAGCTTGCGTGCTTAAAGGAGCCACGGCTAAAATAACTGCATTATTAATATCTGGTTCATGTTTGGTGCAGGAGAGCGTGTGAAATACGTCTACCAAACTTTAATCACACATATTTTGTTCTGTATGTGATCTATAATCCACGTGGCGAGAGTTGTTAAACTCATCGCGGAGCTCCGTGCTGAAACAATTGAGATACGTCAGATTTTGTGACGTAGCTTCGACTTTGCTTTTCAAACCGGAAGTACACAATTGCTCTGAAAAATGGAAAAATAACCAATTTCTACTTGTTTATAAACTTTATGAGCGCTATCAGTGACATTTAACCTGTACATATCTGTTCACATCTCAAGAAATGTGGGTTTCTCTCTTAATGGGTCCAAGTAAAGTCGTTTGCAAATGTGGCCGCTCCAGCTCGATACGCAACAATTTAAGGTATTAGAAATATTAAACACGTATTTATATCGATTTCATCAGGCTCCGAAATTTTTTCAAAAAGGACACAAAGAATGGCCTTCTCGCCTGCCATAGTTCATCATCAGAACAGGGTATTCAACGCATAAACATTCAGAAAAACATAGACACCCCATTGGCCTTTGGGTCGTACGTCAACGGCGCCGCCATATTGTGCAGGGCAACGTTCCTATAACGATCATAACTGGAATTGAGAAAAATGCCTGTTTCGTGTGCCGCTTGGGGCTGTACAAATCGCCGCACAATTGAATATAGGTCTTGGGAATAACCTTTCACGTGTAAGGTTCAGGATGGGACTCGGGCAGAAATCATGTTCACGGTTGAGATTAGGGGTTGTCGTGGCCTAATGGTGAGGGAGTCGGTTCGATTCCCATGCCGGCTGGAATTGTGGGGATTGTGAATGAACAGCACTCTCTCCACCTTCGACACCATGGCTAAAGTGTGTTCACTGTGTGTGTGTATGTGTTCACTGTGTGTTCACTGTGTGTGTGTGTTCACTGTGTGTCTGTGTTCACTGTGTGTGTGTTCACTGTGTGTGTGTGTTCACTGTGTGTGTGTTCACTGTGTGTTCACTGTGTGTGTGTTCACTGTGTGTGTGTGTTCACTGTGTCTGTGTTCACTGTGTGTCTGTGTTCACTGTGTGTGTGTTCACTGTGTGTGTGTGTTCACTGTGTGTTCACTGTGTGTGTGTGTTCACTGTGTCTGTGTTCACTGTGTGTGTGTGTTCACTGTGTGTGTGTTCACTGTGTGTTCACTGTGTGTGTTCACTGTGTCTGTGTTCACTGTGTGTGTGTGTTCACTGTGTGTGTGTGTTCACTGTGTGTTCACTGTGTGTGTGTGTTCACTGTGTGTGTGTTCACTGTGTGTTCACTGTGTGTGTGTTCACTGTGTGTTCACTGTGTGTTCACTGTGTGTGTGTGTTCACTGTGTGTTCACTGTGTCTGTGTTCACTGTGTGTGTGTGTTCACTGTGTCTGTGTTCACTGTGTGTCTGTGTTCACTGTGTGTGTGTTCACTGTGTCTGTGTTCACTGTGTGTGTGTGTTCACTGTGTGTGTGTGTTCACTGTGTGTGTGTTCACTGTGTCTGTGTTCACTGTGTGTGTGTGTTCACTGTGTGTGTGTGTTCACTGTGTCTGTGTCATCATGGCGAATTGCGTTTTAATACTAGTTGTAGAAAAAGCTTGTGTTCATATCTGAAAACATTGTTGAGATCAGGATCTATATGATAAGCCAGCCTGCTTGCATTTGATGAAGAAAGAACACAAAGACTCTCCAAACATGCTCTCAAGAAGACCTTCACAAGGTTCAGCTTTTGCCATTTCAACAAAAGCAGCACATGAAAGAAATCAAAACACAAGTCCTTTTTTCAACAAATTGTTAAGCCTCCTAAAAGGCTGACAAAAATTGCCAAAGCTGACTGTATTTCAAGTCATCCCGGCGGGGTATTGGGTAAAGTTTTCAACCAGCAATGATCACGCCTCGGCTAAACCTCATAGGCTACGATATTGCCACTGCGAAAGAATGCTGGGGAAAGTCGCAACGTCTTCCGTCCACCTATCTGCACCTGGAACGACAGGATGGTATCAAGCTTTAGAATGCCGCGCAAGCAGCATTTTGCCACTGATGGATGAAGGGTATGTCTGGGGAACAGGCAAGAGATGTGCACAAAAAGGCTTATTCCTTGTTCTCATTCAAAGGAAAATTGCGCTGTTTTCATAAATCTGGGGGAGAGAATTATGGGTATCCTGGCAGCAAAGAGGCGGAGTCATAACCCTCAATCTCCACAAACAGAGTTCAGGATCGCTTCAACGAGCCCCCTACTAGGTTGGGTAAGAAAATGACGAATACAAGGACACAGCAAACATATTGTGAGTCTCCTATCCCATAGAACCCAATGCTCCTTGCAGGTCAGTTGAAGGGTTACCTCTCGCATCTAGCCAACCATTTACAACACATTATGGTGAACTTCATCAACTTCAGCAACACTGTCCTGTAAAGTGACGGCGGCTGAAGAGCACCTGGATGCCGCTTCCGGCAGCTGGGGGTGTTAGGAGGTGGCAGAGTGTTTTACATTTACATTTACATTTAGTCATTTAGCAGACGCTTTTATCCAAAGCGACTTACAAGTGAGGAAAACAAACAAGCGATTCTTCATGAATTGGAAAATAACACAGGAAGTGCTCACAATACAAGTTTTATACATTGCTCAGTACCATAAGCTAGAGTTGGAAGGGAAAAGGGAAGGAAAGGGTTTTTTTTTTTTTTTTTTTTTTTATTATGAGGGGATCAAGTGTTAACGGAAGAGGTGAGTTTTCAGCTGTCTCTTGAATATTGCCAGAGATTCTGCGTTCCTGATGAAAGTAGGGAGATCATTCCACCAGCAGGGAGCAGTGAAGGAGAATGATCTGGAGAGTAATTTTGTGCCTCTCTGTGACGGTACCACAAGCCTACGCTCCTTTAGTGATCGCAGGCTTCTGGTGGGGACATAGCGTTGTAGCAGTGTGAGGAGGTAGGAAGGTGCAGAGCCTGTGGTGGATCTGTAAGCAAGCATCAGCGTTTTAAGTGATGGACCGCTAATCCGCTGTGCCAAAAAGACAAACAGCGCAGCAGAGCTTCCAACAAAAAGGCCGCCGAGAGACGAAGTGGCCGAGTGGTGAAGCCGATGGACTGCTAATCCATTGTGTTCTGCACGCGTGGGTTCGAATCCCATCCTCGTCGTTTGATGGCTTTAGTCAGTTGAGCAAAGCTGCTCTTTTTAAATTCCAGATACAAAGAATAGCTGAAGAAAATCACAGCAGCGCATCTTCGAGACACAGGTCACTGAGAGACGACGTGGCCGAGTGGTTAAGGAGATGGACTGCTAATCCATTGTGCATTGCATGCGTGGGTTCGAGTCCCATTCTCGTCGCATGAGCTCTTTAGTTCTCACAGAGAATGTAGTGAACAGGTCAACCGATCATGCTTCTCGCATCCATCTAACCAACTGAATCATCTCTGCAAACCCATGAATCATGCCGATTCACAGAGAACCGTAGTCTACCTGATCTCTGCTCAGTTTCCTACATTTGTAGGTGTTTTAATTATACATTGCTATAATTGGAAGGAACAAAAGAAGTTAATATTGTTTTATTGGCCAGTTTAGCCGAGCCATTGACAAATGGCTGAGCCATGGAACAAACAAAGTAAGACTTGAAAATTGATAAAAGAACACATATTAGACAGACACTTGAAATGTAGTAGCATTAGATTATAAGTTAATTGCATTTGATAGATTTTACTTCCAATAAAACATTTGTAATGTGTTTGTAAAAGGTGTTTCTATACATGTCTGGCCTGAGTTTTTGTTGCATTTACACTTTTCTGAGCAGCAGGCGTCAGCAGCGCGTGGCGTTTCCAATGCTTGGAAACAGTGAATCATTTTGCAGAGCAATTGGTGCAACTGATTGGACGCTTTGAAAAGCTTTGTGTCTCCCATCACTGTTTACGACACATCATGGCGAATTGCGTTTTAATACTAGTTGTAGAAAAAGCTTGTGTTCATATCTGAAAACATTGTTGAGATCAGGATCTATATGATAAGCCAGCCTGCTTGCATTTGATGAAGAAAGAACACAAAGACTCTCCAAACATGCTGTCAAGAAGACCTTCACAAGGTTCAGCTTTTGCCATTTCAGCAAGAGCAGCACATGAAAGAAATCAAAACACAAGTACTTTTTTCACCAAATTGTTAAGCCTCCTAAAAGGCTGACAAAAATTGCCAAAGCTGACTGTATTTCAAGTCATCCCGGCGGGGTATTGGGTAAAGTTTTCAACCAGCAATGACCACGCCTTGGCTAAACCTCATAGGCTACGATATTGCCACTGCGAAAGAATGCTGCGAAAAGTCGCAACGTCTTCCGTCCACCTATCTGCACCTGGAACGACAGGATGGTATCAAGCTTTAGAATGCCGCGCAAGCAGCATTTTGCCACTGATGGATGAAGGGTATGTCTAGGGAACAGGCAAGAGATGTGCACAAAAAGGCTTATTCCTTGTTCTCATTCAAAGGAAAAATTGCGCTGTTTTCGTAAATCTGGGGGAGAGAATTATGGGTATCCTGGCAGCAAAGAGGCGGAGTCATAACCCTCAATCTCCACAAACAGAGTTCAGGATCGCTTCAACGAGCCCCCTACTAGGTTGGGTAAGAAAATGACGAATACAAGGACACTACAAACATATTGTGAGTCTCCTATCCCATAGAACCCAACGCTCCTTGCAGGTCAGTTGAAGGGTTACCTCTCGCATCTAGCCAACCATTTACAACACATTATGGTGAACTTCATCAACTTCAGCAACACTGTCCTGTAAATGACGGCGGCTGAAGAGCACCTGGATGCCGCTTCCGGCAGCTGGGGGTGTTAGGAGGTGGCAGAGTGTTTTAAGTGATGGACCGCTAATCCGTTGTGCCAAAAAGACAAACAGCGCAGCAGAGCTTCCAACAAAAAGGCCACCGAGAGACGAGGTGGCCGAGTGGTGAAGGCGACGGACTGCTAATCCATTGCGTTCTGCACGCGTGGGTTCGAATCCCATCCTCGTCGTTTGATGGCTTTAGTCAGTTGAGCAAAGCTGCTCTTTTTAAATTCCACATACAAAGAATAGCTGAAGAAAATCACAGCAGCGCATCTTCAAGAAACAGGTCACTGAGAGACGAGGTGGCCGAGTGGTGAAGGCGATGGACTGCTAATCCATTGTGCTCTGCACGCGTGGGTTCGAATCCCATCCTCGTTGTTTGATGGCTTTAGTCAGTTGAGCAAAGCTGCTCTTTTTAAATTCCAGATACAAAGAATAGCTGAAGAAAATCACAGCAGCGCATCTTCAAGAAACAGGTCACTGAGAGACGAGGTGGCCAAGTGGTGAAGGCGATGGACTGCTAATCCATTGTGCATTGCACGCGTGGGTTCGAGTCCCATTCTCGTCGCATGAGCTCTTTAGTTCTCACAGAGAATGTAGTGAACAGGTCAACCGATCATGCTTCTCGCATCCATCTAACCAACTGAATCATCTCTGCAAACCCGTGAATCATGCCGATTCACAGAGAACCGTAGTCTACCTGATCTCTGCTCAGTTTCCTACATTTGTAGGTGTTTTAATTATACATTGCTATAATTGGAAGGAACAAAAGAAGTCAATATTGTTTTATTGGCCAGTTTAGCCGAGCCATCGACAAATGGCTGAGCCATGGAACAAACAAAGTAAGACTTGAAAATTGATAAAAGAACACATATTAGACAGACACTTGAAATGTAGTAGCATTAGATTATAAGTTAATTGCATTTGATAGATTTTACTTCCAATAAAACATTTGTAATGTGTTCGTAAAAGGTGTTTCTATACATGTCTGGCCTGAGTTTTTGTTGCATTTACACTTTTCTGAGCAGCAGGCGTCAGCAGCGCGTGGCGTTTCCAATGCTTGGAAACAGTGAATCATTTTGCAGAGCAATTGGTGCAACTGATTGGACGCTTTGAAAAGCTTTGTGTCTCCCATCACTGTTTACGACACATCATGGCGAATTGCGTTTTAATACTAGTTGTAGAAAAAGCTTGTGTTCATATCTGAAAACATTGTTGAGATCAGGATCTATATGATAAGCCAGCCTGCTTGCATTTGATGAAGAAAGAACACAAAGACTCTCCAAACATGCTCTCAAGAAGACCTTCACAAGGTTCAGCTTTTGCCATTTCAACAAAAGCAGCACATGAAAGAAATCAAAACACAAGTCCTTTTTTCAACAAATTGTTAAGCCTCCTAAAAGGCTGACAAAAATTGCCAAAGCTGACTGTATTTCAAGTCATCCCGGCGGGGTATTGGGTAAAGTTTTCAACCAGCAATGATCACGCCTCGGCTAAACCTCATAGGCTACGATATTGCCACTGCGAAAGAAGGCTAGGGAAAGTCGCAACGTCTTCCGTCCACCTATCTGCACCTGGAACGACAGGATGGTATCAAGCTTTAGAATGCCGCGCAAGCAGCATTTTGCCACTGATGGATGAAGGGTATGTCTAGGGAACAGGCAAGAGATGTGCACAAAAAGGCTTATTCCTTGTTCTCATTCAAAGGAAAAATTACGCTGTTTTCGTAAATCTGGGGGAGAGAATTATGGGTATCCTGGCAGCAAAGAGGCGGAGTCATAACCCTCAATCTCCACAAACAGAGTTCAGGATCGCTTCAACGAGCCCTCTACTAGGTTGGGTAAGAAAATGACGAATACAAGGACACTGCAAACATATTGTGAGTCTCCTATCCCATAGAACCCAATGCTCCTTGCAGGTCAGTTGAAGGGTAACCTCTCGCATCTAGCCAACCATTTACAACACATTATGGTGAACTTCATCAACTTCAGCAACACTGTCCTGTAAATGACGGCGGCTGAAGAGCACCTGGATGCCGCTTCCGGCAGCTGGGGGTGTTAGGAGATGGCAGAGTGTTTTAAGTGATGGACCGCTAATCCGTTGTGCCAAAAAGACAAACAGCGCAGCAGAGCTTCCAGCAAAAAGGCCACCGAGAGACGAGGTGGCCGAGTGGTGAAGGCGATGGACTGCTAATCCATTGTGCTCTGCACGCGTGGGTTCGAATCCCATCCTCGTCGTTTGATGGCTTTAGTCAGTTGAGCAAAGCTGCTCTTTTTAAATTCCAGATACAAAGAATAGCTGAAGAAAATCACAGCAGCGCATCTTCAAGAAACAGGTCACTGAGAGACGAGGTGGCCGAGTGTTGAAGGCGTTGGACTGCTAATCCATTGTGCTCTGCACACGTGGGTTCGAATCCCATCCTCGTAGTTTGATGGCTTTAGTCAGTTGAGCAAAGCTGCTCTTTTTAAATTCCAGATACAAAGAATAGCTGAAGAAAATCACAGCAGCGCATCTTCAAGAAACAGGTCACTGAGAGACGAGGTGGCCGAGTGGTGAAGGCGATGGACTGCTAATCCATTGTGCTCTGCACGCGTGGGTTCGAATCCATCCTCGTCGTTTGATGGCTTTAGTCAGTTGAGCAAAGCTGCTCTTTTTAAATTCCAGATACAAAGAATAGCTGAAGAAAATCACAGCAGCGCATCTTCAAGAAACAGGTCACTGAGAGACGAGGTGGCCGAGTGGTGAAGGCGATGGACTGCTAATCCATTGTGCATTGCACGCGTGGGTTCGAGTCCCATTCTCGTTGCATGAGCTCTTTAGTTCTCACAGAGAATGTAGTGAACAGGTCAACCGATCATGCTTCTCGCATCCATCTAACCAACTGAATCATCTCTGCAAACCCATGAATCATGCCGATTCACAGAGAACCGTAGTCTACCTGATCTCTGCTCAGTTTCCTACATTTGTAGGTGTTTTAATTATACATTGCTATAATTGGAAGGAACAAAAGAAGTCAATATTGTTTTATTGGCCAGTTTAGCCGAGCCATCGACAAATGGCTGAGCCATGGAACAAACAAAGTAAGACTTGAAAATTGATAAAAGAACACATATTAGACAGACACTTGAAATGTAGTAGCATTAGATTATAAGTTAATTGCATTTGATAGATTTTACTTCCAATAAAACATTTGTAATGTGTTCGTAAAAGGTGTTTCTATACATGTCTGGCCTGAGTTTTTGTTGCATTTACACTTTTCTGAGCAGCAGGCGTCAGCAGCGCGTGGTGTTTCCAATGCTTGGAAACAGTGAATCATTTTGCAGAGCAATTGGTGCAACTGATTGGACGCTTTGAAAAGCTTTGTGTCTCCCATCACTGTTTACGACACATCATGGCGAATTGCGTTTTAATACTAGTTGTAGAAAAAGCTTGTGTTCATATCTGAAAACATTGTTGAGATCAGGATCTATATGATAAGCCAGCCTGCTTGCATTTGATGAAGAAAGAACACAAAGACTCTCCAAACATGCTCTCAAGAAGACCTTCACAAGGTTCAGCTTTTGCCATTTCAACAAAAGCAGCACATGAAAGAAATCAAAACACAAGTCCTTTTTTCAACAAATTGTTAAGCCTCCTAAAAGGCTGACAAAAATTGCCAAAGCTGACTGTATTTCAAGTCATCCCGGCAGGGTATTGGGTAAAGTTTTCAACCAGCAATGATCACGCCTCGGCTAAACCTCATAGGCTACGATATTGCCACTGCGAAAGAATGCTGGGGAAAGTCGCAACGTCTTCCGTCCACCTATCTGCACCTGGAACGACAGGATGGTATCAAGCTTTAGAATGCCGCGCAAGCAGCATTTTGCCACTGATGGATGAAGGGTATGTCTAGGGAACAGGCAAGAGATGTGCACAAAAAGGCTTATTCCTTGTTCTCATTCAAAGGAAAAATTGCGCTGTTTTCGTAAATCTGGGGGAGAGAATTATGGGTATCCTGGCAGCAAAGAGGCGGAGTCATAACCCTCAATCTCCACAAACAGAGTTCAGGATCGCTTCAACGAGCCCCCTACTAGGTTGGGTAAGAAAATGACGAATACAAGGACACTGCAAACATATTGTGAGTCTCCTATCCCAT
Organism: Opsariichthys bidens; assembly: GCA_037194245.1. NCBI lineage: Eukaryota > Metazoa > Chordata > Actinopteri > Cypriniformes > Xenocyprididae > Opsariichthys > Opsariichthys bidens. The sequence goes on along the minus strand of CM074312.1, from coordinate 3,919,389 downwards.
AGAACCCAATGCTCCTTGCAGGTCAGTTGAAGGGTTAACCTCTCGCATCTAGCCAACCATTTACAACACATTATGGTGAACTTCATCAACTTCAGCAACACTGTCCTGTAAATGACGGCGGCTGAAGAGCACCTGGATGCCGCTTCCGGCAGCTGGGGGTGTTAGGAGATGGCAGAGTGTTTTAAGTGATGGACCGCTAATCCGTTGTGCCAAAAAGACAAACAGCGCAGCAGAGCTTCCAACAAAAAGGCCACCGAGAGACGAGGTGGCCGAGTGGTGAAGGCGATGGACTGCTATTCCATTGTGCTTTGCACGCGTGGGTTCGAATCCCATCCTCGTCGTTTGATGGCTTTAGTCAGTTGAGCAAAGCTGCTCTTTTTAAATTCCAGATACAAAGAATAGCTGAAGAAAATCACAGCAGCGCATCTTCAAGAAACAGGTCACTGAGAGACGAGGTGGCCGAGTGGTTGAAGGCGTTGGACTGCTAATCCATTGTGCTCTGCACGCGTGGGTTCGAATCCCATCCTCGTCGTTTGATGGCTTTAGTCAGTTGAGCAAAGCTGCTCTTTTTAAATTCCAGATACAAAGAATAGCTGAAGAAAATCACAGCAGCGCATCTTCAAGAAACAGGTCACTGAGAGACGAGGTGGCCGAGTGGTGAAGGCGATGGACTGCTAATCCATTGTGCTCTGCACGCGTGGGTTCGAATCCCATCCTCGTCGTTTGATGGCTTTAGTCAGTTGAGCAAAGCTGCTCTTTTTAAATTCCAGATACAAAGAATAGCTGAAGAAAATCACAGCAGCGCATCTTCAAGAAACAGGTCACTGAGAGACGAGGTGGCCGAGTGGTGGAGGCGATGGACTGCTAATCCATTGTGCATTGCACGCGTGGGTTCGAGTCCCATTCTCGTCGCATGAGCTCTTTAGTTCTCACAGAGAATGTAGTGAACAGGTCAACCGATCATGCTTCTCGCATCCATCTAACCAACTGAATCATCTCTGCAAACCCATGAATCATGCCGATTCACAGAGAACCGTAGTCTACCTGATCTCTGCTCAGTTTCCTACATTTGTAGGTGTTTTAATTATACATTGCTATAATTGGAAGGAACAAAAGAAGTCAATATTGTTTTATTGGCCAGTTTAGCCGAGCCATCGACAAATGGCTGAGCCATGGAACAAACAAAGTAAGACTTGAAAATTGATAAAAGAACACATATTAGACAGACACTTGAAATGTAGTAGCATTAGATTATAAGTTAATTGCATTTGATAGATTTTACTTCCAATAAAACATTTGTAATGTGTTCGTAAAAGGTGTTTCTATACATGTCTGGCCTGAGTTTTTGTTGCATTTACACTTTTCTGAGCAGCAGGCGTCAGCAGCGCGTGGCGTTTCCAATGCTTGGAAACAGTGAATCATTTTGCAGAGCAATTGGTGCAACTGATTGGACGCTTTGAAAAGCTTTGTGTCTCCCATCACTGTTTACGACACATCATGGCGAATTGCGTTTTAATACTAGTTGTAGAAAAAGCTTGTGTTCATATCTGAAAACATTGTTGAGATCAGGATCTATATGATAAGCCAGCCTGGTTGCATTTGATGAAGAAAGAACACAAAGACTCTCCAAACATGCTCTCAAGAAGACCTTCACAAGGTTCAGCTTTTGCCATTTCAACAAAAGCAGCACATGAAAGAAATCAAAACACAAGTCCTTTTTTCAACAAATTGTTAAGCCTCCTAAAAGGCTGACAAAAATTGCCAAAGCTGACTGTATTTCAAGTCATCCCGGCGCAGGGTATTGGGTAAAGTTTTCAACCAGCAATGATCACGCCTCGGCTAAACCTCATAGGCTACGATATTGCCACTGCGAAAGAATGCTGGGGAAAGTCGCAACGTCTTCCGTCCACCTATCTGCACCTGGAACGACAGGATGGTATCAAGCTTTAGAATGCCGCGCAAGCAGCATTTTGCCACTGATGGATGAAGGGTATGTCTAGGGAACAGGCAAGAGATGTGCACAAAAAGGCTTATTCCTTGTTCTCATTCAAAGGAAAAATTGCGCTGTTTTCGTAAATCTGGGGGAGAGAATTATGGGTATCCTGGCAGCAAAGAGGCGGAGTCATAACCCTCAATCTCCACAAACAGAGTTCAGGATCGCTTCAACGAGCCCCCTACTAGGTTGGGTAAGAAAATGACGAATACAAGGACACTGCAAACATATTGTGAGTCTCCTATCCCATAGAACCCAATGCTCCTTGCAGGTCAGTTGAAGGGTTACCTCTCGCATCTAGCCAACCATTTACAACACATTATGGTGAACTTCATCAACTTCAGCAACACTGTCCTGTAAATGACGGCGGCTGAAGAGCACCTGGATGCCGCTTCCGGCAGCTGGGGGTGTTAGGAGATGGCAGAGTGTTTTAAGTGATGGACCGCTAATCCGTTGTGCCAAAAAGACAAACAGCGCAGCAGAGCTTCCAACAAAAAGGCCACCGAGAGACGAGGTGGCCGAGTGGTGAAGGCGATGGACTGCTAATCCATTGTGCTCTGCACGCGTGGGTTCGAATCCCATCCTCGTCGTTTGATGGCTTTAGTCAGTTGAGCAAAGCTGCTCTTTTTAAATTCCAGATACAAAGAATAGCTGAAGAAAATCACAGCAGCGCATCTTCAAGAAACAGGTCACTGAGAGACGAGGTGGCCGAGTGGTGAAGGCGATGGACTGCTAATCCATTGTGCTCTGCACGCGTGGGTTCGAATCCCATCCTCGTCGTTTGATGGCTTTAGTCAGTTGAGCAAAGCTGCTCTTTTTAAATTCCAGATACAAAGAATAGCTGAAGAAAATCACAGCAGCGCATCTTCAAGAAACAGGTCACTGAGAGACGAGGTGGCCGAGTGGTGAAGGCGATGGACTGCTAATCCATTGTGCATTGCACGCGTGGGTTCGAGTCCCATTCTCGTCGCATGAGCTCTTTAGTTCTCACAGAGAATGTAGTGAACAGGTCAACCGATCATGCTTCTCGCATCCATCTAACCAACTGAATCATCTCTGCAAACCCATGAATCATGCCGATTCACAGAGAACCGTAGTCTTCCTGATCTCTGCTCAGTTTCCTACATTTGTAGGTGTTTTAATTATACATTGCTATAATTGGAAGGAACAAAAGAAGTCAATATTGTTTTATTGGCCAGTTTAGCCGAGCCATCGACAAATGGCTGATCCATGGAACAAACAAAGTAAGACTTGAAAATTGATAAAAGAACACATATTAGACAGACACTTGAAATGTAGTAGCATTAGATTATAAGTTAATTGCATTTGATAGATTTTACTTCCAATAAAACATTTGTAATGTGTTCGTAAAAGGTGTTTCTATACATGTCTGGCCTGAGTTTTTGTTGCATTTACACTTTTCTGAGCAGCAGGCGTCAGCAGCGCGTGGCGTTTCCAATGCTTGGAAACAGTGAATCATTTTGCAGAGCAATTGGTGCAACTGATTGGACGCTTTGAAAAGCTTTGTGTCTCCCATCACTGTTTACGACACATCATGGCGAATTGCGTTTTAATACTAGTTGTAGAAAAAGCTTGTGTTCATATCTGAAAACATTGTTGAGATCAGGATCTATATGATAAGCCAGCCTGCTTGCATTTGATGAAGAAAGAACACAAAGACTCTCCAAACATGCTCTCAAGAAGACCTTCACAAGGTTCAGCTTTTGCCATTTCAACAAAAGCAGCACATGAAAGAAATCAAAACACAAGTCCTTTTTTCAACAAATTGTTAAGCCTCCTAAAAGGCTGACAAAAATTGCCAAAGCTGACTGTATTTCAAGTCATCCCGGCGGGTATTGGGTAAAGTTTTCAACCAGCAATGATCACGCCTCGGCTAAACCTCATAGGCTACGATATTGCCACTGCGAAAGAATGCTGGGAAAGTCGCAACGTCTTCCGTCCACCTATCTGCACCTGGAACGACAGGATGGTATCAAGCTTTAGAATGCCGCGCAAGCAGCATTTTGCCACTGATGGATGAAGGGTATGTCTAGGGAACAGGCAAGAGATGTGCACAAAAAGGCTTATTCCTTGTTCTCATTCAAAGGAAAAATTGCGCTGTTTTCGTAAATCTGGGGGAGAGAATTATGGGTATCCTGGCAGCAAAGAGGCGGAGTCATAACCCTCAATCTCCACAAACAGAGTTCAGGATCGCTTCAACGAGCCCCCTACTAGGTTGGGTAAGAAAATGACGAATACAAGGACACTGCAAACATATTGTGAGTCTCCTATCCCATAGAACCCAATGCTCCTTGCAGGTCAGTTGAAGGGTTACCTCTCGCATCTAGCCAACCATTTACAACACATTATGGTGAACTTCATCAACTTCAGCAACACTGTCCTGTAAATGACGGCGGCTGAAGAGCACCTGGATGCCGCTTCCGGCAGCTGGGGGTGTTAGGAGATGGCAGAGTGTTTTAAGTGATGGACCGCTAATCCGTTGTGCCAAAAAGACAAACAGCGCAGCAGAGCTTCCAACAAAAAGGCCACCGAGAGACGAGGTGGCCGAGTGGTGAAGGCGATGGACTGCTAATCCATTGCGTTCTGCACGCGTGGGTTCGAATCCCATCCTCGTCGTTTGATGGCTTTAGTCAGTTGAGCAAAGCTGCTCTTTTTAAATTCCAGATACAAAGAATAGCTGAAGAAAATCACAGCAGCGCATCTTCAAGAAACAGGTCACTGAGAGACGAGGTGGCCGAGTGGTGAAGGCGATGGACTGCTAATCCATTGTGCTCTGCACGCGTGGGTTCGAATCCCATCCTCGTCGTTTGATGGCTTTAGTCAGTTGAGCAAAGCTGCTCTTTTTAAATTCCAGATACAAAGAATAGCTGAAGAAAATCACAGCAGCGCATCTTCAAGAAACAGGTCACTGAGAGACGAGGTGGCCAAGTGGTGAAGGCGATGGACTGCTAATCCATTGTGCATTGCACGCGTGGGTTCGAGTCCCATTCTCGTCGCATGAGCTCTTTAGTTCTCACAGAGAATGTAGTGAACAGGTCAACCGATCATGCTTCTCGCATCCATCTAACCAACTGAATCATCTCTGCAAACCCATGAATCATGCCGATTCACAGAGAACCGTAGTCTACCTGATCTCTGCTCAGTTTCCTACATTTGTAGGTGTTTTAATTATACATTGCTATAATTGGAAGGAACAAAAGAAGTCAATATTGTTTTATTGGCCAGTTTAGCCGAGCCATCGACAAATGGCTGAGCCATGGAACAAACAAAGTAAGACTTGAAAATTGATAAAAGAACACATATTAGACAGACACTTGAAATGTAGTAGCATTAGATTATAAGTTAATTGCATTTGATAGATTTTACTTCCAATAAAACATTTGTAATGTGTTCGTAAAAGGTGTTTCTATACATGTCTGGCCTGAGTTTTTGTTGCATTTACACTTTTCTGAGCAGCAGGCGTCAGCAGCGCGTGGCGTTTCCAATGCTTGGAAACAGTGAATCATTTTGCAGAGCAATTGGTGCAACTGATTGGACGCTTTGAAAAGCTTTGTGTCTCCCATCACTGTTTACGACACATCATGGCGAATTGCGTTTTAATACTAGTTGTAGAAAAAGCTTGTGTTCATATCTGAAAACATTGTTGAGATCAGGATCTATATGATAAGCCAGCCTGCTTGCATTTGATGAAGAAAGAACACAAAGACTCTCCAAACATGCTCTCAAGAAGACCTTCACAAGGTTCAGCTTTTGCCATTTCAACAAAAGCAGCACATGAAAGAAATCAAAACACAAGTCCTTTTTTCAACAAATTGTTAAGCCTCCTAAAAGGCTGACAAAAATTGCCAAAGCTGACTGTATTTCAAGTCATCCCGGCGGGGTATTGGGTAAAGTTTTCAACCAGCAATGATCACGCCTCGGCTAAACCTCATAGGCTACGATATTGCCACTGCGAAAGAATGCTGGGGAAAGTCGCAACGTCTTCCGTCCACCTATCTGCACCTGGAACGACAGGATGGTATCAAGCTTTAGAATGCCGCGCAAGCAGCATTTTGCCACTGATGGATGAAGGGTATGTCTAGGGAACAGGCAAGAGATGTGCACAAAAAGGCTTATTCCTTGTTCTCATTCAAAGGAAAAATTGCGCTGTTTTCGTAAATCTGGGGGAGAGAATTATGGGTATCCTGGCAGCAAAGAGGCGGAGTCATAACCCTCAATCTCCACAAACAGAGTTCAGGATCGCTTCAACGAGCCCTCTACTAGGTTGGGTAAGAAAATGACGAATACAAGGACACTGCAAACATATTGTGAGTCTCCTATCCCATAGAACCCAATGCTCCTTGCAGGTCAGTTGAAGGGTAACCTCTCGCATCTAGCCAACCATTTACAACACATTATGGTGAACTTCATCAACTTCAGCAACACTGTCCTGTAAATGACGGCGGCTGAAGAGCACCTGGATGCCGCTTCCGGCAGCTGGGGGTGTTAGGAGATGGCAGAGTGTTTTAAGTGATGGACCGCTAATCCGTTGTGCCAAAAAGACAAACAGCGCAGCAGAGCTTCCAGCAAAAAGGCCACCGAGAGACGAGGTGGCCGAGTGGTGAAGGCGATGGACTGCTAATCCATTGTGCTCTGCACGCGTGGGTTCGAATCCCATCCTCGTCGTTTGATGGCTTTAGTCAGTTGAGCAAAGCTGCTCTTTTTAAATTCCAGATACAAAGAATAGCTGAAGAAAATCACAGCAGCGCATCTTCAAGAAACAGGTCACTGAGAGACGAGGTGGCCGAGTGTTGAAGGCGTTGGACTGCTAATCCATTGTGCTCTGCACGCGTGGGTTCGAATCCCATCCTCGTAGTTTGATGGCTTTAGTCAGTTGAGCAAAGCTGCTCTTTTTAAATTCCAGATACAAAGAATAGCTGAAGAAAATCACAGCAGCGCATCTTCAAGAAATAGGTCACTGAGAGACGAGGTGGCCGAGTGGTGAAGGCGATGGACTGCTAATCCATTGTGCTCTGCACGCGTGGGTTCGAATCCCATCCTCGTCGTTTGATGGCTTTAGTCAGTTGAGCAAAGCTGCTCTTTTTAAATTCCAGATACAAAGAATAGCTGAAGAAAATCACAGCAGCGCATCTTCAAGAAACAGGTCACTGAGAGACGAGGTGGCCGAGTGGTGAAGGCGATGGACTGCTAATCCATTGTGCATTGCACGCGTGGGTTCGAGTCCCATTCTCGTTGCATGAGCTCTTTAGTTCTCACAGAGAATGTAGTGAACAGGTCAACCGATCATGCTTCTCGCATCCATCTAACCAACTGAATCATCTCTGCAAACCCATGAATCATGCCGATTCACAGAGAACCGTAGTCTACCTGATCTCTGCTCAGTTTCCTACATTTGTAGGTGTTTTAATTATACATTGCTATAATTGGAAGGAACAAAAGAAGTCAATATTGTTTTATTGGCCAGTTTAGCCGAGCCATCGACAAATGGCTGAGCCATGGAACAAACAAAGTAAGACTTGAAAATTGATAAAAGAACACATATTAGACAGACACTTGAAATGTAGTAGCATTAGATTATAAGTTAATTGCATTTGATAGATTTTACTTCCAATAAAACATTTGTAATGTGTTCGTAAAAGGTGTTTCTATACATGTCTGGCCTGAGTTTTTGTTGCATTTACACTTTTCTGAGCAGCAGGCGTCAGCAGCGCGTGGTGTTTCCAATGCTTGGAAACAGTGAATCATTTTGCAGAGCAATTGGTGCAACTGATTGGACGCTTTGAAAAGCTTTGTGTCTCCCATCACTGTTTACGACACATCATGGCGAATTGCGTTTTAATACTAGTTGTAGAAAAAGCTTGTGTTCATATCTGAAAACATTGTTGAGATCAGGATCTATATGATAAGCCAGCCTGCTTGCATTTGATGAAGAAAGAACACAAAGACTCTCCAAACATGCTCTCAAGAAGACCTTCACAAGGTTCAGCTTTTGCCATTTCAACAAAAGCAGCACATGAAAGAAATCAAAACACAAGTCCTTTTTTCAACAAATTGTTAAGCCTCCTAAAAGGCTGACAAAAATTGCCAAAGCTGACTGTATTTCAAGTCATCCCGGCAGGGTATTGGGTAAAGTTTTCAACCAGCAATGATCACGCCTCGGCTAAACCTCATAGGCTACGATATTGCCACTGCGAAAGAATGCTGGGGAAAGTCGCAACGTCTTCCGTCCACCTATCTGCACCTGGAACGACAGGATGGTATCAAGCTTTAGAATGCCGCGCAAGCAGCATTTTGCCACTGATGGATGAAGGGTATGTCTAGGGAACAGGCAAGAGATGTGCACAAAAAGGCTTATTCCTTGTTCTCATTCAAAGGAAAAATTGCGCTGTTTTCGTAAATCTGGGGGAGAGAATTATGGGTATCCTGGCAGCAAAGAGGCGGAGTCATAACCCTCAATCTCCACAAACAGAGTTCAGGATCGCTTCAACGAGCCCCCTACTAGGTTGGGTAAGAAAATGACGAATACAAGGACACTGCAAACATATTGTGAGTCTCCTATCCCATAGAACCCAATGCTCCTTGCAGGTCAGTTGAAGGGTTACCTCTCGCATCTAGCCAACCATTTACAACACATTATGGTGAACTTCATCAACTTCAGCAACACTGTCCTGTAAATGACGGCGGCTGAAGAGCACCTGGATGCCGCTTCCGGCAGCTGGGGGTGTTAGGAGATGGCAGAGTGTTTTAAGTGATGGACCGCTAATCCGTTGTGCCAAAAAGACAAACAGCGCAGCAGAGCTTCCAACAAAAAGGCCACCGAGAGACGAGGTGGCCGAGTGGTGAAGGCGATGGACTGCTAATCCATTGTGCTCTGCACGCGTGGGTTCGAATCCCATCCTCGTCGTTTGATGGCTTTAGTCAGTTGAGCAAAGCTGCTCTTTTTAAATTCCAGATACAAAGAATAGCTGAAGAAAATCACAGCAGCGCATCTTCAAGAAACAGGTCACTGAGAGACGAGGTGGCCGAGTGTTGAAGGCGTTGGACTGCTAATCCATTGTGCTCTGCACGCGTGGGTTCGAATCCCATCCTCGTAGTTTGATGGCTTTAGTCAGTTGAGCAAAGCTGCTCTTTTTAAATTCCAGATACAAAGAATAGCTGAAGAAAATCACAGCAGCGCATCTTCAAGAAATAGGTCACTGAGAGACGAGGTGGCCGAGTGGTGAAGGCGATGGACTGCTAATCCATTGTGCTCTGCACGCGTGGGTTCGAATCCCATCCTCGTCGTTTGATGGCTTTAGTCAGTTGAGCAAAGCTGCTCTTTTTAAATTCCAGATACAAAGAATAGCTGAAGAAAATCACAGCAGCGCATCTTCAAGAAACAGGTCACTGAGAGACGAGGTGGCCGAGTGGTGAAGGCGATGGACTGCTAATCCATTGTGCATTGCACGCGTGGGTTCGAGTCCCATTCTCGTCGCATGAGCTCTTTAGTTCTCACAGAGAATGTAGTGAACAGGTCAACCGATCATGCTTCTCGCATCCATCTAACCAACTGAATCATCTCTGCAAACCCATGAATCATGCCGATTCACAGAGAACCGTAGTCTACCTGATCTCTGCTCAGTTTCCTACATTTGTAGGTGTTTTAATTATACATTGCTATAATTGGAAGGAACAAAAGAAGTCAATATTGTTTTATTGGCCAGTTTAGCCGAGCCATCGACAAATGGCTGAGCCATGGAACAAACAAAGTAAGACTTGAAAATTGATAAAAGAACACATATTAGACAGACACTTGAAATGTAGTAGCATTAGATTATAAGTTAATTGCATTTGATAGATTTTACTTCCAATAAAACATTTGTAATGTGTTCGTAAAAGGTGTTTCTATACATGTCTGGCCTGAGTTTTTGTTGCATTTACACTTTTCTGAGCAGCAGGCGTCAGCAGCGCGTGGTGTTTCCAATGCTTGGAAACAGTGAATCATTTTGCAGAGCAATTGGTGCAACTGATTGGACGCTTTGAAAAGCTTTGTGTCTCCCATCACTGTTTACGACACATCATGGCGAATTGCGTTTTAATACTAGTTGTAGAAAAAGCTTGTGTTCATATCTGAAAACATTGTTGAGATCAGGATCTATATGATAAGCCAGCCTGCTTGCATTTGATGAAGAAAGAACACAAAGACTCTCCAAACATGCTCTCAAGAAGACCTTCACAAGGTTCAGCTTTTGCCATTTCAACAAAAGCAGCACATGAAAGAAATCAAAACACAAGTCCTTTTTTCAACAAATTGTTAAGCCTCCTAAAAGGCTGACAAAAATTGCCAAAGCTGACTGTATTTCAAGTCATCCCGGCGGGGTATTGGGTAAAGTTTTCAACCAGCAATGATCACGCCTCGGCTAAACCTCATAGGCTACGATATTGCCACTGCGAAAGAATGCTGGGGAAAGTCGCAACGTCTTCCGTCCACCTATCTGCACCTGGAACGACAGGATGGTATCAAGCTTTAGAATGCCGCGCAAGCAGCATTTTGCCACTGATGGATGAAGGGTATGTCTAGGGAACAGGCAAGAGATGTGCACAAAAAGGCTTATTCCTTGTTCTCATTCAAAGGAAAAATTGCGCTGTTTTCGTAAATCTGGGGGAGAGAATTATGGGTATCCTGGCAGCAAAGAGGCGGAGTCATAACCCTCAATCTCCACAAACAGAGTTCAGGATCGCTTCAACGAGCCCCCTACTAGGTTGGGTAAGAAAATGACGAATACAAGGACACTGCAAACATATTGTGAGTCTCCTATCCCATAGAACCCAATGCTCCTTGCAGGTCAGTTGAAGGGTTACCTCTCGCATCTAGCCAACCATTTACAACACATTATGGTGAACTTCATCAACTTCAGCAACACTGTCCTGTAAATGACGGCGGCTGAAGAGCACCTGGATGCCGCTTCCGGCAGCTGGGGGTGTTAGGAGATGGCAGAGTGTTTTAAGTGATGGACCGCTAATCCGTTGTGCCAAAAAGACAAACAGCGCAGCAGAGCTTCCAACAAAAAGGCCACCGAGAGACGAGGTGGCCGAGTGGTGAAGGCGATGGACTGCTAATCCATTGTGCTCTGCACGCGTGGGTTCGAATCCCATCCTCGTCGTTTGATGGCTTTAGTCAGTTGAGCAAAGCTGCTCTTTTTAAATTCCAGATACAAAGAATAGCTGAAGAAAATCACAGCAGCGCATCTTCAAGAAACAGGTCACTGAGAGACGAGGTGGCCGAGTGTTGAAGGCGTTGGACTGCTAATCCATTGTGCTCTGCACGCGTGGGTTCGAATCCCATCCTCGTAGTTTGATGGCTTTAGTCAGTTGAGCAAAGCTGCTCTTTTTAAATTCCAGATACAAAGAATAGCTGAAGAAAATCACAGCAGCGCATCTTCAAGAAATAGGTCACTGAGAGACGAGGTGGCCGAGTGGTGAAGGCGATGGACTGCTAATCCATTGTGCTCTGCACGCGTGGGTTCGAATCCCATCCTCGTCGTTTGATGGCTTTAGTCAGTTGAGCAAAGCTGCTCTTTTTAAATTCCAGATACAAAGAATAGCTGAAGAAAATCACAGCAGCGCATCTTCAAGAAACAGGTCACTGAGAGACGAGGTGGCCGAGTGGTGAAGGCGATGGACTGCTAATCCATTGTGCATTGCACGCGTGGGTTCGAGTCCCATTCTCGTCGCATGAGCTCTTTAGTTCTCACAGAGAATGTAGTGAACAGGTCAACCGATCATGCTTCTCGCATCCATCTAACCAACTGAATCATCTCTGCAAACCCATGAATCATGCCGATTCACAGAGAACCGTAGTCTACCTGATCTCTGCTCAGTTTCCTACATTTGTAGGTGTTTTAATTATACATTGCTATAATTGGAAGGAACAAAAGAAGTCAATATTGTTTTATTGGCCAGTTTAGCCGAGCCATCGACAAATGGCTGAGCCATGGAACAAACAAAGTAAGACTTGAAAATTGATAAAAGAACACATATTAGACAGACACTTGAAATGTAGTAGCATTAGATTATAAGTTAATTGCATTTGATAGATTTTACTTCCAATAAAACATTTGTAATGTGTTCGTAAAAGGTGTTTCTATACATGTCTGGCCTGAGTTTTTGTTGCATTTACACTTTTCTGAGCAGCAGGCGTCAGCAGCGCGTGGTGTTTCCAATGCTTGGAAACAGTGAATCATTTTGCAGAGCAATTGGTGCAACTGATTGGACGCTTTGAAAAGCTTTGTGTCTCCCATCACTGTTTACGACACATCATGGCGAATTGCGTTTTAATACTAGTTGTAGAAAAAGCTTGTGTTCATATCTGAAAACATTGTTGAGATCAGGATCTATATGATAAGCCAGCCTGCTTGCATTTGATGAAGAAAGAACACAAAGACTCTCCAAACATGCTCTCAAGAAGACCTTCACAAGGTTCAGCTTTTGCCATTTCAACAAAAGCAGCACATGAAAGAAATCAAAACACAAGTCCTTTTTTCAACAAATTGTTAAGCCTCCTAAAAGGCTGACAAAAATTGCCAAAGCTGACTGTATTTCAAGTCATCCCGGCGGGGTATTGGGTAAAGTTTTCAACCAGCAATGATCACGCCTCGGCTAAACCTCATAGGCTACGATATTGCCACTGCGAAAGAATGCTGGGGAAAGTCGCAACGTCTTCCGTCCACCTATCTGCACCTGGAACGACAGGATGGTATCAAGCTTTAGAATGCCGCGCAAGCAGCATTTTGCCACTGATGGATGAAGGGTATGTCTAGGGAACAGGCAAGAGATGTGCACAAAAAGGCTTATTCCTTGTTCTCATTCAAAGGAAAAATTGCGCTGTTTTCGTAAATCTGGGGGAGAGAATTATGGGTATCCTGGCAGCAAAGAGGCGGAGTCATAACCCTCAATCTCCACAAACAGAGTTCAGGATCGCTTCAACGAGCCCCCTACTAGGTTGGGTAAGAAAATGACGAATACAAGGACACTGCAAACATATTGTGAGTCTCCTATCCCATAGAACCCAATGCTCCTTGCAGGTCAGTTGAAGGGTTACCTCTCGCATCTAGCCAACCATTTACAACACATTATGGTGAACTTCATCAACTTCAGCAACACTGTCCTGTAAATGACGGCGGCTGAAGAGCACCTGGATGCCGCTTCCGGCAGCTGGGGGTGTTAGGAGATGGCAGAGTGTTTTAAGTGATGGACCGCTAATCCGTTGTGCCAAAAAGACAAACAGCGCAGCAGAGCTTCCAACAAAAAGGCCACCGAGAGACGAGGTGGCCGAGTGGTGAAGGCGATGGACTGCTAATCCATTGTGTTCTGCACGCGTGGGTTCGAATCCCATCCTCGTCGTTTGATGGCTTTAGTCAGTTGAGCAAAGCTGCTCTTTTTAAATTCCAGATACAAAGAATAGCTGAAGAAAATCACAGCAGCGCATCTTCAAGAAACAGGTCACTGAGAGACGAGGTGGCCGAGTGGTGAAGGCGATGGACTGCTAATCCATTGTGCTCTGCACGCGTGGGTTCGAATCCCATCCTCGTCGTTTGATGGCTTTAGTCAGTTGAGCAAAGCTGCTCTTTTTAAATTCCACAGATACAAAGAATAGCTGAAGAAAATCACAGCAGCGCATCTTCAAGAAACAGGTCACTGAGAGACGAGGTGGCCGAGTGGTGAAGGCGATGGACTGCTAATCCATTGTGCATTGCACGCGTGGGTTCGAGTCCCATTCTCGTCGCATGAGCTCTTTAGTTCTCACAGAGAATGTAGTGAACAGGTCAACCGATCATGCTTCTCGCATCCATCTAACCAACTGAATCATCTCTGCAAACCCATGAATCATGCCGATTCACAGAGAACCGTAGTCTCTCCTGATCTCTGCTCAGTTTCCTACATTTGTAGGTGTTTTAATTATACATTGCTATAATTGGAAGGAACAAAAGAAGTCAATATTGTTTTATTGGCCAGTTTAGCCGAGCCATCGACAAATGGCTGAGCCATGGAACAAACAAAGTAAGACTTGAAAATTGATAAAAGAACACATATTAGACAGACACTTGAAATGTAGTAGCATTAGATTATAAGTTAATTGCATTTGATAGATTTTACTTCCAATAAAACATTTGTAATGTGTTCGTAAAAGGTGTTTCTATACATGTCTGGCCTGAGTTTTTGTTGCATTTACACTTTTCTGAGCAGCAGGCGTCAGCAGCGCGTGGCGTTTCCAATGCTTGGAAACAGTGAATCATTTTGCAGAGCAATTGGTGCAACTGATTGGACGCTTTGAAAAGCTTTGTGTCTCCCATCACTGTTTACGACACATCATGGCGAATTGCGTTTTAATACTAGTTGTAGAAAAAGCTTGTGTTCATATCTGAAAACATTGTTGAGATCAGGATCTATATGATAAGCCAGCCTGCTTGCATTTGATGAAGAAAGAACACAAAGACTCTCCAAACATGCTCTCAAGAAGACCTTCACAAGGTTCAGCTTTTGCCATTTCAACAAAAGCAGCACATGAAAGAAATCAAAACACAAGTCCTTTTTTCAACAAATTGTTAAGCCTCCTAAAAGGCTGACAAAAATTGCCAAAGCTGACTGTATTTCAAGTCATCCCGGCGGGGTATTGGGTAAAGTTTTCAACCAGCAATGATCACGCCTCGGCTAAACCTCATAGGCTACGATATTGCCACTGCGAAAGAATGCTGGGGAAAGTCGCAACGTCTTCCGTCCACCTATCTGCACCTGGAACGACAGGATGGTATCAAGCTTTAGAATGCCGCGCAAGCAGCATTTTGCCACTGATGGATGAAGGGTATGTCTAGGGAACAGGCAAGAGATGTGCACAAAAAGGCTTATTCCTTGTTCTCATTCAAAGGAAAAATTGCGCTGTTTTCGTAAATCTGGGGGAGAGAATTATGGGTATCCTGGCAGCAAAGAGGCGGAGTCATAACCCTCAATCTCCACAAACAGAGTTCAGGATCGCTTCAACGAGCCCCCTACTAGGTTGGGTAAGAAAATGACGAATACAAGGACACTGCAAACATATTGTGAGTCTCCTATCCCATAGAACCCAATGCTCCTTGCAGGTCAGTTGAAGGGTTACCTCTCGCATCTAGCCAACCATTTACAACACATTATGGTGAACTTCATCAACTTCAGCAACACTGTCCTGTAAATGACGGCGGCTGAAGAGCACCTGGATGCCGCTTCCGGCAGCTGGGGGTGTTAGGAGATGGCAGAGTGTTTTAAGTGATGGACCGCTAATCCGTTGTGCCAAAAAGACAAACAGCGCAGCAGAGCTTCCAACAAAAAGGCCACCGAGAGACGAGGTGGCCGAGTGGTGAAGGCGATGGACTGCTAATCCATTGTGCTCTGCACGCGTGGGTTCGAATCCCATCCTCGTCGTTTGATGGCTTTAGTCAGTTGAGCAAAGCTGCTCTTTTTAAATTCCAGATACAAAGAATAGCTGAAGAAAATCACAGCAGCGCATCTTCAAGAAACAGGTCACTGAGAGACGAGGTGGCCGAGTGGTGAAGGCGATGGACTGCTAATCCATTGTGCATTGCACGCGTGGGTTCGAGTCCCATTCTCGTCGCATGAGCTCTTTAGTTCTCACAGAGAATGTAGTGAACAGGTCAACCGATCATGCTTCTCGCATCCATCTAACCAACTGAATCATCTCTGCAAACCCATGAATCATGCCGATTCACAGAGAACCGTAGTCTTCCTGATCTCTGCTCAGTTTCCTACATTTGTAGGTGTTTTAATTATACATTGCTATAATTGGAAGGAACAAAAGAAGTCAATATTGTTTTATTGGCCAGTTTAGCCGAGCCATCGACAAATGGCTGAGCCATGGAACAAACAAAGTAAGACTTGAAAATTGATAAAAGAACACATATTAGACAGACACTTGAAATGTAGTAGCATTAGATTATAAGTTAATTGCATTTGATAGATTTTACTTCCAATAAAACATTTGTAATGTGTTCGTAAAAGGTGTTTCTATACATGTCTGGCCTGAGTTTTTGTTGCATTTACACTTTTCTGAGCAGCAGGCGTCAGCAGCGCGTGGCGTTTCCAATGCTTGGAAACAGTGAATCATTTTGCAGAGCAATTGGTGCAACTGATTGGACGCTTTGAAAAGCTTTGTGTCTCCCATCACTGTTTACGACACATCATGGCGAATTGCGTTTTAATACTAGTTGTAGAAAAAGCTTGTGTTCATATCTGAAAACATTGTTGAGATCAGGATCTATATGATAAGCCAGCCTGCTTGCATTTGATGAAGAAAGAACACAAAGACTCTCCAAACATGCTCTCAAGAAGACCTTCACAAGGTTCAGCTTTTGCCATTTCAACAAAAGCAGCACATGAAAGAAATCAAAACACAAGTCCTTTTTTCAACAAATTGTTAAGCCTCCTAAAAGGCTGACAAAAATTGCCAAAGCTGACTGTATTTCAAGTCATCCCGGCGGGGTATTGGGTAAAGTTTTCAACCAGCAATGATCACGCCTCGGCTAAACCTCATAGGCTACGATATTGCCACTGCGAAGAATGCTGGGAAAGTCGTCGCAACGTCTCCCCCCACTCTATCTGCACCTGGAACGACAGGATGGTATCAAGCTTTAGAATGCCGCGCAAGCAGCATTTTGCCACTGATGGATGAAGGGTATGTCTAGGGAACAGGCAAGAGATGTGCACAAAAAGGCTTATTCCTTGTTCTCATTCAAAGGAAAAATTGCGCTGTTTTCGTAAATCTGGGGGAGAGAATTATGGGTATCCTGGCAGCAAAGAGGCGGAGTCATAACCCTCAATCTCCACAAACAGAGTTCAGGATCGCTTCAACGAGCCCCCTACTAGGTTGGGTAAGAAAATGACGAATACAAGGACACTGCAAACATATTGTGAGTCTCCTATCCCATAGAACCCAATGCTCCTTGCAGGTCAGTTGAAGGGTTACCTCTCGCATCTAGCCAACCATTTACAACACATTATGGTGAACTTCATCAACTTCAGCAACACTGTCCTGTAAATGACGGCGGCTGAAGAGCACCTGGATGCCGCTTCCGGCAGCTGGGGGTGTTAGGAGATGGCAGAGTGTTTTAAGTGATGGACCGCTAATCCGTTGTGCCAAAAAGACAAACAGCGCAGCAGAGCTTCCAACAAAAAGGCCACCGAGAGACGAGGTGGCCGAGTGGTGAAGGCGATGGACTGCTAATCCATTGTGTTCTGCACGCGTGGGTTCGAATCCCATCCTCGTCGTTTGATGGCTTTAGTCAGTTGAGCAAAGCTGCTCTTTTTAAATTCCAGATACAAAGAATAGCTGAAGAAAATCACAGCAGCGCATCTTCAAGAAACAGGTCACTGAGAGACGAGGTGGCCGAGTGGTGAAGGCGTTGGACTGCTAATCCATTGTGCTCTGCACGCGTGGGTTCGAATCCCATCCTCGTCGTTTGATGGCTTTAGTCAGTTGAGCAAAGCTGCTCTTTTTAAATTCCAGATACAAAGAATAGCTGAAGAAAATCACAGCAGCGCATCTTCAAGAAACAGGTCACTGAGAGACGAGGTGGCCGAGTGGTGAAGGCGATGGACTGCTAATCCATTGTGCTCTGCACGCGTGGGTTCGAATCCCATCCTCGTCGTTTGATGGCTTTAGTCAGTTGAGCAAAGCTGCTCTTTTTAAATTCCACATACAAAGAATAGCTGAAGAAAATCACAGCAGCGCATCTTCAAGAAACAGGTCACTGAGAGACGAGGTGGCCGAGTGGTGAAGGCGATGGACTGCTAATCCATTGTGCATTGCACGCGTGGGTTCGAGTCCCATTCTCGTCGCATGAGCTCTTTAGTTCTCACAGAGAATGTAGTGAACAGGTCAACCGATCATGCTTCTCGCATCCATCTAACCAACTGAATCATCTCTGCAAACCCATGAATCATGCCGATTCACAGAGAACCGTAGTCTTCCTGATCTCTGCTCAGTTTCCTACATTTGTAGGTGTTTTAATTATACATTGCTATAATTGGAAGGAACAAAAGAAGTCAATATTGTTTTATTGGCCAGTTTAGCCGAGCCATCGACAAATGGCTGATCCATGGAACAAACAAAGTAAGACTTGAAAATTGATAAAAGAACACATATTAGACAGACACTTGAAATGTAGTAGCATTAGATTATAAGTTAATTGCATTTGATAGATTTTACTTCCAATAAAACATTTGTAATGTGTTCGTAAAAGGTGTTTCTATACATGTCTGGCCTGAGTTTTTGTTGCATTTACACTTTTCTGAGCAGCAGGCGTTAGCAGCGCGTGCCGTTTCCAATGCTTGGAAACAGTGAATCATTTTGCAGAGCAATTGGTGCAACTGATTGGACGCTTTGAAAAGCTTTGTGTCTCCCATCACTGTTTACGACACATCATGGCGAATTGCGTTTTAATACTAGTTGTAGAAAAAGCTTGTGTTCATATCTGAAAACATTGTTGAGATCAGGATCTATATGATAAGCCAGCCTGCTTGCATTTGATGAAGAAAGAACACAAAGACTCTCCAAACATGCTCTCAAGAAGACCTTCACAAGGTTCAGCTTTTGCCATTTCAACAAAAGCAGCACATGAAAGAAATCAAAACACAAGTCCTTTTTTCAACAAATTGTTAAGCCTCCTAAAAGGCTGACAAAAATTGCCAAAGCTGACTGTATTTCAAGTCATCCCGGCGGGGTATTGGGTAAAGTTTTCAACCAGCAATGATCACGCCTCGGCTAAACCTCATAGGCTACGATATTGCCACTGCGAAAGAATGCTGGGGAAAGTCGCAACGTCTTCCGTCCACCTATCTGCACCTGGAACGACAGGATGGTATCAAGCTTTAGAATGCCGCGCAAGCAGCATTTTGCCACTGATGGATGAAGGGTATGTCTAGGGAACAGGCAAGAGATGTGCACAAAAAGGCTTATTCCTTGTTCTCATTCAAAGGAAAAATTGCGCTGTTTTCGTAAATCTGGGGGAGAGAATTATGGGTATCCTGGCAGCAAAGAGGCGGAGTCATAACCCTCAATCTCCACAAACAGAGTTCAGGATCGCTTCAACGAGCCCCCTACTAGGTTGGGTAAGAAAATGACGAATACAAGGACACTGCAAACATATTGTGAGTCTCCTATCCCATAGAACCCAATGCTCCTTGCAGGTCAGTTGAAGGGTTACCTCTCGCATCTAGCCAACCATTTACAACACATTATGGTGAACTTCATCAACTTCAGCAACACTGTCCTGTAAATGACGGCGGCTGAAGAGCACCTGGATGCCGCTTCCGGCAGCTGGGGGTGTTAGGAGATGGCAGAGTGTTTTAAGTGATGGACCGCTAATCCGTTGTGCCAAAAAGACAAACAGCGCAGCAGAGCTTCCAACAAAAAGGCCACCGAGAGACGAGGTGGCCGAGTGGTGAAGGCGATGGACTGCTAATCCATTGTGTTCTGCACGCGTGGGTTCGAATCCCATCCTCGTCGTTTGATGGCTTTAGTCAGTTGAGCAAAGCTGCTCTTTTTAAATTCCAGATACAAAGAATAGCTGAAGAAAATCACAGCAGCGCATCTTCAAGAAACAGGTCACTGAGAGACGAGGTGGCCGAGTGGTGAAGGCGATGGACTGCTAATCCATTGTGCTCTGCACGCGTGGGTTCGAATCCCATCCTCGTCGTTTGATGGCTTTAGTCAGTTGAGCAAAGCTGCTCTTTTTAAATTCCACATACAAAGAATAGCTGAAGAAAATCACAGCAGCGCATCTTCAAGAAACAGGTCACTGAGAGACGAGGTGGCCGAGTGGTGAAGGCGTTGGACTGCTAATCCATTGTGCTCTGCACGCGTGGGTTCGAATTTGATGGCTTTAGTCAGTTGAGCAAAGCTGCTCTTTTTAAATTCCAGATACAAAGAATAGCTGAAGAAAATCACAGCAGCGCATCTTCAAGAAACAGGTCACTGAGAGACGAGGTGGCCGAGTGGTGAAGGCGATGGACTGCTAATCCATTGTGCATTGCACGCGTGGGTTCGAGTCCCATTCTCGTCGCATGAGCTCTTTAGTTCTCACAGAGAATGTAGTGAACAGGTCAACCGATCATGCTTCTCGCATCCATCTAACCAACTGAATCATCTCTGCAAACCCATGAATCATGCCGATTCACAGAGAACCGTAGTCTTCCTGATCTCTGCTCAGTTTCCTACATTTGTAGGTGTTTTAATTATACATTGCTATAATTGGAAGGAACAAAAGAAGTCAATATTGTTTTATTGGCCAGTTTAGCCGAGCCATCGACAAATGGCTGATCCATGGAACAAACAAAGTAAGACTTGAAAATTGATAAAAGAACACATATTAGACAGACACTTGAAATGTAGTAGCATTAGATTATAAGTTAATTGCATTTGATAGATTTTACTTCCAATAAAACATTTGTAATGTGTTCGTAAAAGGTGTTTCTATACATGTCTGGCCTGAGTTTTTGTTGCATTTACACTTTTCTGAGCAGCAGGCGTCAGCAGCGCGTGCCGTTTCCAATGCTTGGAAACAGTGAATCATTTTGCAGAGCAATTGGTGCAACTGATTGGACGCTTTGAAAAGCTTTGTGTCTCCCATCACTGTTTACGACACATCATGGCGAATTGCGTTTTAATACTAGTTGTAGAAAAAGCTTGTGTTCATATCTGAAAACATTGTTGAGATCAGGATCTATATGATAAGCCAGCCTGGTTGCATTTGATGAAGAAAGAACACAAAGACTCTCCAAACATGCTCTCAAGAAGACCTTCACAAGGTTCAGCTTTTGCCATTTCAACAAAAGCAGCACATGAAAGAAATCAAAACACAAGTCCTTTTTTCAACAAATTGTTAAGCCTCCTAAAAGGCTGACAAAAATTGCCAAAGCTGACTGTATTTCAAGTCATCCCGGCGGGGTATTGGGTAAAGTTTTCAACCAGCAATGATCACGCCTCGGCTAAACCTCATAGGCTACGATATTGCCACTGCGAAAGAATGCTGGGGAAAGTCGCAACGTCTTCCGTCCACCTATCTGCACCTGGAACGACAGGATGGTATCAAGCTTTAGAATGCCGCGCAAGCAGCATTTTGCCACTGATGGATGAAGGGTATGTCTAGGGAACAGGCAAGAGATGTGCACAAAAAGGCTTATTCCTTGTTCTCATTCAAAGGAAAAATTGCGCTGTTTTCGTAAATCTGGGGGAGAGAATTATGGGTATCCTGGCAGCAAAGAGGCGGAGTCATAACCCTCAATCTCCACAAACAGAGTTCAGGATCGCTTCAACGAGCCCCCTACTAGGTTGGGTAAGAAAATGACGAATACAAGGACACTGCAAACATATTGTGAGTCTCCTATCCCATAGAACCCAATGCTCCTTGCAGGTCAGTTGAAGGGTTACCTCTCGCATCTAGCCAACCATTTACAACACATTATGGTGAACTTCATCAACTTCAGCAACACTGTCCTGTAAATGACGGCGGCTGAAGAGCACCTGGATGCCGCTTCCGGCAGCTGGGGGTGTTAGGAGATGGCAGAGTGTTTTAAGTGATGGACCGCTAATCCGTTGTGCCAAAAAGACAAACAGCGCAGCAGAGCTTCCAACAAAAAGGCCACCGAGAGACGAGGTGGCCGAGTGGTGAAGGCGATGGACTGCTAATCCATTGTGTTCTGCACGCGTGGGTTCGAATCCCATCCTCGTCGTTTGATGGCTTTAGTCAGTTGAGCAAAGCTGCTCTTTTTAAATTCCAGATACAAAGAATAGCTGAAGAAAATCACAGCAGCGCATCTTCAAGAAACAGGTCACTGAGAGACGAGGTGGCCGAGTGGTGAAGGCGATGGACTGCTAATCCATTGTGCTCTGCACGCGTGGGTTCGAATCCCATCCTCGTCGTTTGATGGCTTTAGTCAGTTGAGCAAAGCTGCTCTTTTTAAATTCCACATACAAAGAATAGCTGAAGAAAATCACAGCAGCGCATCTTCAAGAAACAGGTCACTGAGAGACGAGGTGGCCGAGTGGTGAAGGCGATGGACTGCTAATCCATTGTGCATTGCACGCGTGGGTTCGAGTCCCATTCTCGTCGCATGAGCTCTTTAGTTCTCACAGAGAATGTAGTGAACAGGTCAACCGATCATGCTTCTCGCATCCATCTAACCAACTGAATCATCTCTGCAAACCCATGAATCATGCCGATTCACAGAGAACCGTAGTCTTCCTGATCTCTGCTCAGTTTCCTACATTTGTAGGTGTTTTAATTATACATTGCTATAATTGGAAGGAACAAAAGAAGTCAATATTGTTTTATTGGCCAGTTTAGCCGAGCCATCGACAAATGGCTGATCCATGGAACAAACAAAGTAAGACTTGAAAATTGATAAAAGAACACATATTAGACAGACACTTGAAATGTAGTAGCATTAGATTATAAGTTAATTGCATTTGATAGATTTTACTTCCAATAAAACATTTGTAATGTGTTCGTAAAAGGTGTTTCTATACATGTCTGGCCTGAGTTTTTGTTGCATTTACACTTTTCTGAGCAGCAGGCGTTAGCAGCGCGTGCCGTTTCCAATGCTTGGAAACAGTGAATCATTTTGCAGAGCAATTGGTGCAACTGATTGGACGCTTTGAAAAGCTTTGTGTCTCCCATCACTGTTTACGACACATCATGGCGAATTGCGTTTTAATACTAGTTGTAGAAAAAGCTTGTGTTCATATCTGAAAACATTGTTGAGATCAGGATCTATATGATAAGCCAGCCTGCTTGCATTTGATGAAGAAAGAACACAAAGACTCTCCAAACATGCTCTCAAGAAGACCTTCACAAGGTTCAGCTTTTGCCATTTCAACAAAAGCAGCACATGAAAGAAATCAAAACACAAGTCCTTTTTTCAACAAATTGTTAAGCCTCCTAAAAGGCTGACAAAAATTGCCAAAGCTGACTGTATTTCAAGTCATCCCGGCGGGGTATTGGGTAAAGTTTTCAACCAGCAATGATCACGCCTCGGCTAAACCTCATAGGCTACGATATTGCCACTGCAAAAGAATGCTGGGGAAAGTCGCAACGTCTTCCGTCCACCTATCTGCACCTGGAACGACAGGATGGTATCAAGCTTTAGAATGCCGCGCAAGCAGCATTTTGCCACTGATGGATGAAGGGTATGTCTAGGGAACAGGCAAGAGATGTGCACAAAAAGGCTTATTCCTTGTTCTCATTCAAAGGAAAAATTGCGCTGTTTTCGTAAATCTGGGGGAGAATTATGGGTATCCTGGCAGCAAAGAGGCGGAGTCATAACCCTCAATCTCCACAAACAGAGTTCAGGATCGCTTCAACGAGCCCCCTACTAGGTTGGGTAAGAAAATGACGAATACAAGGACACTGCAAACATATTGTGAGTCTCCTATCCCATAGAACCCAATGCTCCTTGCAGGTCAGTTGAAGGGTTACCTCTCGCATCTAGCCAACCATTTACAACACATTATGGTGAACTTCATCAACTTCAGCAACACTGTCCTGTAAATGACGGCGGCTGAAGAGCACCTGGATGCCGCTTCCGGCAGCTGGGGGTGTTAGGAGATGGCAGAGTGTTTTAAGTGATGGACCGCTAATCCGTTGTGCCAAAAAGACAAACAGCGCAGCAGAGCTTCCAACAAAAAGGCCACCGAGAGACGAGGTGGCCGAGTGGTGAAGACGTTGGACTGCTAATCCATTGTGTTCTGCACGCGTGGGTTCGAATCCCATCCTCGTCGTTTTATGGCTTTAGTCAGTTGAGCAAAGCTGCTCTTTTTAAATTCCAGATACAAAGAATAGCTGAAGAAAATCACAGCAGCGCATCTTCAAGAAACAGGTCACTGAGAGACGAGCTGGGGGTGTTAGGAGATGGCAGAGTGTTTTAAGTGATGGACCGCTAATCCGTTGTGCCAAAAAGACAAACAGCGCAGCAGAGCTTCCAACAAAAAGGCCACCGAGAGACGAGGTGGCCGAGTGGTGAAGGCGTTGGACTGCTAATCCATTGTGCTCTGCACGCGTGGGTTCGAATCCCATCCTCGTCATTTTATGGCTTTAGTCAGTTGAGCAAAGCTGCTCTTTTTAAATTCCAGATACAAAGAATAGCTGAAGAAAATCACAGCAGCGCATCTTCAAGAAACAGGTCACTGAGAGACGAGGTGGCCGAGTGGTGAAGGCGATGCACTGCTAATCCATTGTGCTCTGCACGCGTGGGTTCGAATCCCATCCTCGTCGTTTGATGGCTTTAGTCAGTTGAGCAAAGCTGCTCTTTTTAAATTCCACATACAAAGAATAGCTGAAGAAAATCACAGCAGCGCATCTTCAAGAAACAGGTCACTGAGAGACGAGGTGGCCGAGTGGTGAAGGCGATGGACTGCTAATCCATTGTGCATTGCACGCGTGGGTTCGAGTCCCATTCTCGTCGCATGAGCTCTTTAGTTCCATCTAACCAACTGAATCATCTCTGCAAACCCATGAATCATGCCGATTCACAGAGAACCGTAGTCTTCCTGATCTCTGCTCAGTTTCCTACATTTGTAGGTGTTTTAATTATACATTGCTATAATTGGAAGGAACAAAAGAAGTCAATATTGTTTTATTGGCCAGTTTAGCCGAGCCATCGACAAATGGCTGATCCATGGAACAAACAAAGTAAGACTTGAAAATTGATAAAAGAACACATATTAGACAGACACTTGAAATGTAGTAGCATTAGATTATAAGTTAATTGCATTTGATAGATTTTACTTCCAATAAAACATTTGTAATGTGTTCGTAAAAGGTGTTTCTATACATGTCTGGCCTGAGTTTTTGTTGCATTTACACTTTTCTGAGCAGCAGGCGTCAGCAGCGCGTGCCGTTTCCAATGCTTGGAAACAGTGAATCATTTTGCAGAGCAATTGGTGCAACTGATTGGACGCTTTGAAAAGCTTTGTGTCTCCCATCACTGTTTACGACACATCATGGCGAATTGCGTTTTAATACTAGTTGTAGAAAAAGCTTGTGTTCATATCTGAAAACATTGTTGAGATCAGGATCTATATGATAAGCCAGCCTGCTTGCATTTGATGAAGAAAGAACACAAAGACTCTCCAAACATGCTCTCAAGAAGACCTTCACAAGGTTCAGCTTTTGCCATTTCAACAAAAGCAGCACATGAAAGAAATCAAAACACAAGTCCTTTTTTCAACAAATTGTTAAGCCTCCTAAAAGGCTGACAAAAATTGCCAAAGCTGACTGTATTTCAAGTCATCCCGGCGGGGTATTGGGTAAAGTTTTCAACCAGCAATGATCACGCCTCGGCTAAACCTCATAGGCTACGATATTGCCACTGCAAAAGAATGCTGGGGAAAGTCGCAACGTCTTCTGTCCACCTATCTGCACCTGGAACGACAGGATGGTATCAAGCTTTAGAATGCCGCGCAAGCAGCATTTTGCCACTGATGGATGAAGGGTATGTCTAGGGAACAGGCAAGAGATGTGCACAAAAAGGCTTATTCCTTGTTCTCATTCAAAGGAAAAATTGCGCTGTTTTCGTAAATCTGGGGGAGAGAATTATGGGTATCCTGGCAGCAAAGAGGCGGAGTCATAACCCTCAATCTCCACAAACAGAGTTCAGGATCGCTTCAACGAGCCCCCTACTAGGTTGGGTAAGAAAATGACGAATACAAGGACACTGCAAACATATTGTGAGTCTCCTATCCCATAGAACCCAATGCTCCTTGCAGGTCAGTTGAAGGGTTACCTCTCGCATCTAGCCAACCATTTACAACACATTATGGTGAACTTCATCAACTTCAGCAACACTGTCCTGTAAATGACGGCGGCTGAAGAGCACCTGGATGCCGCTTCCGGCAGCTGGGGGTGTTAGGAGATGGCAGAGTGTTTTAAGTGATGGACCGCTAATCCGTTGTGCCAAAAAGACAAACAGCGCAGCAGAGCTTCCAACAAAAAGGCCACCGAGAGACGAGGTGGCCGAGTGGTGAAGGCGATGGACTGCTAATCCATTGTGTTCTGCACGCGTGGGTTCGAATCCCATCCTCGTCGTTTGATGGCTTTAGTCAGTTGAGCAAAGCTGCTCTTTTTAAATTCCAGATACAAAGAATAGCTGAAGAAAATCACAGCAGCGCATCTTCAAGAAACAGGTCACTGAGAGACGAGGTGGCCGAGTGGTGAAGGCGATGGACTGCTAATCCATTGTGCTCTGCACGCGTG
Source organism: Opsariichthys bidens (assembly GCA_037194245.1). NCBI lineage: Eukaryota > Metazoa > Chordata > Actinopteri > Cypriniformes > Xenocyprididae > Opsariichthys > Opsariichthys bidens. The sequence goes on along the minus strand of CM074312.1, from coordinate 3,893,097 downwards.
GGTTCGAATCCCATCCTCGTCGTTTGATGGCTTTAGTCAGTTGAGCAAAGCTGCTCTTTTTAAATTCCACATACAAAGAATAGCTGAAGAAAATCACAGCAGCGCATCTTCAAGAAACAGGTCACTGAGAGACGAGGTGGCCGAGTGGTGAAGGCGATGGACTGCTAATCCATTGTGCATTGCACGCGTGGGTCCGAGTCCCATTCTCGTCGCATGAGCTCTTTAGTTCTCACAGAGAATGTAGTGAACAGGTCAACCGATCATGCTTCTCGCATCCATCTAACCAACTGAATCATCTCTGCAAACCCATGAATGATGCCGATTCACAGAGAACCGTAGTCTACCTGATCTCTGCTCAGTTTCCTACATTTGTAGGTGTTTTAATTATACATTGCTATAATTGGAAGGAACAAAAGAAGTCAATATTGTTTTATTGGCCAGTTTAGCCGAGCCATCGACAAATGGCTGAGCCATGGAACAAACAAAGTAAGACTTGAAAATTGATAAAAGAACACATATTAGACAGACACTTGAAATGTAGTAGCATTAGATTATAAGTTAATTGCATTTGATAGATTTTACTTCCAATAAAACATTTGTAATGTGTTCGTAAAAGGTGTTTCTATACATGTCTGGCCTGAGTTTTTGTTGCATTTACACTTTTCTGAGCAGCAGGCGTCAGCAGCGCGTGCCGTTTCCAATGCTTGGAAACAGTGAATCATTTTGCAGAGCAATTGGTGCAACTGATTGGACGCTTTGAAAAGCTTTGTGTCTCCCATCACTGTTTACGACACATCATGGCGAATTGCGTTTTAATACTAGTTGTAGAAAAAGCTTGTGTTCATATCTGAAAACATTGTTGAGATCAGGATCTATATGATAAGCCAGCCTGCTTGCATTTGATGAAGAAAGAACACAAAGACTCTCCAAACATGCTCTCAAGAAGACCTTCACAAGGTTCAGCTTTTGCCATTTCAACAAAAGCAGCACATGAAAGAAATCAAAACACAAGTCCTTTTTTCAACAAATTGTTAAGCCTCCTAAAAGGCTGACAAAAATTGCCAAAGCTGACTGTATTTCAAGTCATCCCGGCGGGGTATTGGGTAAAGTTTTCAACCAGCAATGATCACGCCTCGGCTAAACCTCATAGGCTACAATATTGCCACTGCGAAAGAATGCTGGGGAAAGTCGCAATGTCTTCCGTCCACCTATCTGCACCTGGAACGACAGGATGGTATCAAGCTTTAGAATGCCGCGCAAGCAGCATTTTGCCACTGATGGATGAAGGGTATGTCTAGGGAACAGGCAAGAGATGTGCACAAAAAGGCTTATTCCTTGTTCTCATTCAAAGGAAAAATTGCGCTGTTTTCGTAAATCTGGGGGAGAGAATTATGGGTATCCTGGCAGCAAAGAGGCGGAGTCATAACCCTCAATCTCCACAAACAGAGTTCAGGATCGCTTCAACGAGCCCCCTACTAGGTTGGGTAAGAAAATGACGAATACAAGGACACTGCAAACATATTGTGAGTCTCCTATCCCATAGAACCCAATGCTCCTTGCAGGTCAGTTGAAGGGTTACCTCTCGCATCTAGCCAACCATTTACAACACATTATGGTGAACTTCATCAACTTCAGCAACACTGTCCTGTAAATGACGGCGGCTGAAGAGCACCTGGATGCCGCTTCCGGCAGCTGGGGGTGTTAGGAGATGGCAGAGTGTTTTAAGTGATGGACCGCTAATCCGTTGTGCCAAAAAGACAAACAGCGCAGCAGAGCTTCTAACAAAAAGGTCACCGAGAGACGAGGTGGCCGAGTGGTGAAGGCGATGGACTGCTAATCCATTGTGTTCTGCACGCGTGGGTTCGAATCCCATCCTCGTCGTTTGATCGCTTTAGTCAGTTGAGCAAAGCTGCTCTTTTTAAATTCCAGATCCAAAGAATAGCTGAAGAAAATCACAGCAGCGCATCTTCAAGAAACAGGTCACTGAGAGACGAGGTGGCCGAGTGGTGAAGGCGATGGACTGCTAATCCATTGTGCTCTGCACGCGTGGGTTCGAATCCCATCCTCGTCGTTTGATGGCTTTAGTCAGTTGAGCAAAGCTGCTCTTTTTAAATTCCACATACAAAGAATAGCTGAAGAAAATCACAGCAGCGCATCTTCAAGAAACAGGTCACTGAGAGACGAGGTGGCCGAGTGGTGAAGGCGATGGACTGCTAATCCATTGTGCATTGCACGCGTGGGTTCGAGTCCCATTCTCGTCGCATGAGCTCTTTAGTTCTCACAGAGAATGTAGTGAACAGGTCAACCGATCATGCTTCTCGCATCCATCTAACCAACTGAATCATCTCTGCAAACCCATGAATCATGCCGATTCACAGAGAACCGTAGTCTTCCTGATCTCTGCTCAGTTTCCTACATTTGTAGGTGTTTTAATTATACATTGCTATAATTGGAAGGAACAAAAGAAGTCAATATTGTTTTATTGGCCAGTTTAGCCGAGCCATCGACAAATGGCTGATCCATGGAACAAACAAAGTAAGACTTGAAAATTGATAAAAGAACACATATTAGACAGACACTTGAAATGTAGTAGCATTAGATTATAAGTTAATTGCATTTGATAGATTTTACTTCCAATAAAACATTTGTAATGTGTTCGTAAAAGGTGTTTCTATACATGTCTGGCCTGAGTTTTTGTTGCATTTACACTTTTCTGAGCAGCAGGCGTTAGCAGCGCGTGCCGTTTCCAATGCTTGGAAACAGTGAATCATTTTGCAGAGCAATTGGTGCAACTGATTGGACGCTTTGAAAAGCTTTGTGTCTCCCATCACTGTTTACGACACATCATGGCGAATTGCGTTTTAATACTAGTTGTAGAAAAAGCTTGTGTTCATATCTGAAAACATTGTTGAGATCAGGATCTATATGATAAGCCAGCCTGCTTGCATTTGATGAAGAAAGAACACAAAGACTCTCCAAACATGCTCTCAAGAAGACCTTCACAAGGTTCAGCTTTTGCCATTTCAACAAAAGCAGCACATGAAAGAAATCAAAACACAAGTCCTTTTTTCAACAAATTGTTAAGCCTCCTAAAAGGCTGACAAAAATTGCCAAAGCTGACTGTATTTCAAGTCATCCCGGCGGGGTATTGGGTAAAGTTTTCAACCAGCAATGATCACGCCTCGGCTAAACCTCATAGGCTACGATATTGCCACTGCGAAAGAATGCTGGGGAAAGTCGCAACGTCTTCCGTCCACCTATCTGCACCTGGAACGACAGGATGGTATCAAGCTTTAGAATGCCGCGCAAGCAGCATTTTGCCACTGATGGATGAAGGGTATGTCTAGGGAACAGGCAAGAGATGTGCACAAAAAGGCTTATTCCTTGTTCTCATTCAAAGGAAAAATTGCGCTGTTTTCGTAAATCTGGGGAGAGAATTATGGGTATCCTGGCAGCAAAGAGGCGGAGTCATAACCCTCAATCTCCACAAACAGAGTTCAGGATCGCTTCAACGAGCCCCCTACTAGGTTGGGTAAGAAAATGACGAATACAAGGACACTGCAAACATATTGTGAGTCTCCTATCCCATAGAACCCAATGCTCCTTGCAGGTCAGTTGAAGGGTTACCTCTCGCATCTAGCCAACCATTTACAACACATTATGGTGAACTTCATCAACTTCAGCAACACTGTCCTGTAAATGACGGCGGCTGAAGAGCACCTGGATGCCGCTTCCGGCAGCTGGGGGTGTTAGGAGATGGCAGAGTGTTTTAAGTGATGGACCGCTAATCCGTTGTGCCAAAAAGACAAACAGCGCAGCAGAGCTTCCAACAAAAAGGCCACCGAGAGACGAGGTGGCCGAGTGGTGAAGGCGTTGGACTGCTAATCCATTGTGCTCTGCACGCGTGGGTTCGAATCCCATCCTCGTCGTTTGATGGCTTTAGTCAGTTGAGCAAAGCTGCTCTTTTTAAATTCCAGATACAAAGAATAGCTGAAGAAAATCACAGCAGCGCATCTTCAAGAAACAGGTCACTGAGAGACGAGGTGGCCGAGTGGTGAAGGCGATGGACTGCTAATCCATTGTGCTCTGCACGCGTGGGTTCGAATCCCATCCTCGTCGTTTGATGGCTTTAGTCAGTTGAGCAAAGCTGCTCTTTTTAAATTCCACATACAAAGAATAGCTGAAGAAAATCACAGCAGCGCATCTTCAAGAAACAGGTCACTGAGAGACGAGGTGGCCGAGTGGTGAAGGCGATGGACTGCTAATCCATTGTGCATTGCACGCGTGGGTTCGAGTCCCATTCTCGTCGCATGAGCTCTTTAGTTCTCACAGAGAATGTAGTGAACAGGTCAACCGATCATGCTTCTCGCATCCATCTAACCAACTGAATCATCTCTGCAAACCCATGAATCATGCCGATTCACAGAGAACCGTAGTCTTCCTGATCTCTGCTCAGTTTCCTACATTTGTAGGTGTTTTAATTATACATTGCTATAATTGGAAGGAACAAAAGAAGTCAATATTGTTTTATTGGCCAGTTTAGCCGAGCCATCGACAAATGGCTGATCCATGGAACAAACAAAGTAAGACTTGAAAATTGATAAAAGAACACATATTAGACAGACACTTGAAATGTAGTAGCATTAGATTATAAGTTAATTGCATTTGATAGATTTTACTTCCAATAAAACATTTGTAATGTGTTCGTAAAAGGTGTTTCTATACATGTCTGGCCTGAGTTTTTGTTGCATTTACACTTTTCTGAGCAGCAGGCGTCAGCAGCGCGTGCCGTTTCCAATGCTTGGAAACAGTGAATCATTTTGCAGAGCAATTGGTGCAACTGATTGGACGCTTTGAAAAGCTTTGTGTCTCCCATCACTGTTTACGACACATCATGGCGAATTGCGTTTTAATACTAGTTGTAGAAAAAGCTTGTGTTCATATCTGAAAACATTGTTGAGATCAGGATCTATATGATAAGCCAGCCTGCTTGCATTTGATGAAGAAAGAACACAAAGACTCTCCAAACATGCTCTCAAGAAGACCTTCACAAGGTTCAGCTTTTGCCATTTCAACAAAAGCAGCACATGAAAGAAATCAAAACACAAGTCCTTTTTTCAACAAATTGTTAAGCCTCCTAAAAGGCTGACAAAAATTGCCAAAGCTGACTGTATTTCAAGTCATCCCGGCGGGGTATTGGGTAAAGTTTTCAACCAGCAATGATCACGCCTCGGCTAAACCTCATAGGCTACGATATTGCCACTGCGAAAGAATGCTGGGGAAAGTCGCAACGTCTTCCGTCCACCTATCTGCACCTGGAACGACAGGATGGTATCAAGCTTTAGAATGCCGCGCAAGCAGCATTTTGCCACTGATGGATGAAGGGTATGTCTAGGGAACAGGCAAGAGATGTGCACAAAAAGGCTTATTCCTTGTTCTCATTCAAAGGAAAAATTGCGCTGTTTTCGTAAATCTGGGGGAGAGAATTATGGGTATCCTGGCAGCAAAGAGGCGGAGTCATAACCCTCAATCTCCACAAACAGAGTTCAGGATCGCTTCAACGAGCCCCCTACTAGGTTGGGTAAGAAAATGACGAATACAAGGACACTGCAAACATATTGTGAGTCTCCTATCCCATAGAACCCAATGCTCCTTGCAGGTCAGTTGAAGGGTTACCTCTCGCATCTAGCCAACCATTTACAACACATTATGGTGAACTTCATCAACTTCAGCAACACTGTCCTGTAAATGACGGCGGCTGAAGAGCACCTGGATGCCGCTTCCGGCAGCTGGGGGTGTTAGGAGATGGCAGAGTGTTTTAAGTGATGGACCGCTAATCCGTTGTGCCAAAAAGACAAACAGCGCAGCAGAGCTTCCAACAAAAAGGCCACCGAGAGACGAGGTGGCCGAGTGGTGAAGGCGATGGACTGCTAATCCATTGTGTTCTGCACGCGTGGGTTCGAATCCCATCCTCGTCGTTTGATGGCTTTAGTCAGTTGAGCAAAGCTGCTCTTTTTAAATTCCAGATACAAAGAATAGCTGAAGAAAATCACAGCAGCGCATCTTCAAGAAACAGGTCACTGAGAGACGAGGTGGCCGAGTGGTGAAGGCGATGGACTGCTAATCCATTGTGCTCTGCACGCGTGGGTTCGAATCCCATCCTCGTCGTTTGATGGCTTTAGTCAGTTGAGCAAAGCTGCTCTTTTTAAATTCCACATACAAAGAATAGCTGAAGAAAATCACAGCAGCGCATCTTCAAGAAACAGGTCACTGAGAGACGAGGTGGCCGAGTGGTGAAGGCGATGGACTGCTAATCCATTGTGCATTGCACGCGTGGGTTCGAGTCCCATTCTCGTCGCATGAGCTCTTTAGTTCTCACAGAGAATGTAGTGAACAGGTCAACCGATCATGCTTCTCGCATCCATCTAACCAACTGAATCATCTCTGCAAACCCATGAATCATGCCGATTCACAGAGAACCGTAGTCTTCCTGATCTCTGCTCAGTTTCCTACATTTGTAGGTGTTTTAATTATACATTGCTATAATTGGAAGGAACAAAAGAAGTCAATATTGTTTTATTGGCCAGTTTAGCCGAGCCATCGACAAATGGCTGATCCATGGAACAAACAAAGTAAGACTTGAAAATTGATAAAAGAACACATATTAGACAGACACTTGAAATGTAGTAGCATTAGATTATAAGTTAATTGCATTTGATAGATTTTACTTCCAATAAAACATTTGTAATGTGTTCGTAAAAGGTGTTTCTATACATGTCTGGCCTGAGTTTTTGTTGCATTTACACTTTTCTGAGCAGCAGGCGTTAGCAGCGCGTGCCGTTTCCAATGCTTGGAAACAGTGAATCATTTTGCAGAGCAATTGGTGCAACTGATTGGACGCTTTGAAAAGCTTTGTGTCTCCCATCACTGTTTACGACACATCATGGCGAATTGCGTTTTAATACTAGTTGTAGAAAAAGCTTGTGTTCATATCTGAAAACATTGTTGAGATCAGGATCTATATGATAAGCCAGCCTGGTTGCATTTGATGAAGAAAGAACACAAAGACTCTCCAAACATGCTCTCAAGAAGACCTTCACAAGGTTCAGCTTTTGCCATTTCAACAAAAGCAGCACATGAAAGAAATCAAAACACAAGTCCTTTTTTCAACAAATTGTTAAGCCTCCTAAAAGGCTGACAAAAATTGCCAAAGCTGACTGTATTTCAAGTCATCCCGGCGGGGTATTGGGTAAAGTTTTCAACCAGCAATGATCACGCCTCGGCTAAACCTCATAGGCTACGATATTGCCACTGCAAAAGAATGCTGGGGAAAGTCGCAACGTCTTCCGTCCACCTATCTGCACCTGGAACGACAGGATGGTATCAAGCTTTAGAATGCCGCGCAAGCAGCATTTTGCCACTGATGGATGAAGGGTATGTCTAGGGAACAGGCAAGAGATGTGCACAAAAAGGCTTATTCCTTGTTCTCATTCAAAGGAAAAATTGCGCTGTTTTCGTAAATCTGGGGGAGAGAATTATGGGTATCCTGGCAGCAAAGAGGCGGAGTCATAACCCTCAATCTCCACAAACAGAGTTCAGGATCGCTTCAACGAGCCCCCTACTAGGTTGGGTAAGAAAATGACGAATACAAGGACACTGCAAACATATTGTGAGTCTCCTATCCCATAGAACCCAATGCTCCTTGCAGGTCAGTTGAAGGGTTACCTCTCGCATCTAGCCAACCATTTACAACACATTATGGTGAACTTCATCAACTTCAGCAACACTGTCCTGTAAATGACGGCGGCTGAAGAGCACCTGGATGCCGCTTCCGGCAGCTGGGGTGTTAGGAGATGGCAGAGTGTTTTAAGTGATGGACCGCTAATCCGTTGTGCCAAAAAGACAAACAGCGCAGCAGAGCTTCCAACAAAAAGGCCACCGAGAGACGAGGTGGCCGAGTGGTGAAGGCGTTGGACTGCTAATCCATTGTGCTCTGCACGCGTGGGTTCGAATCCCATCCTCGTCGTTTGATGGCTTTAGTCAGTTGAGCAAAGCTGCTCTTTTTAAATTCCAGATACAAAGAATAGCTGAAGAAAATCACAGCAGCGCATCTTCAAGAAACAGGTCACTGAGAGACGAGGTGGCCGAGTGGTGAAGGCGATGCACTGCTAATCCATTGTGCTCTGCACGCGTGGGTTCGAATCCCATCCTCGTCGTTTGATGGCTTTAGTCAGTTGAGCAAAGCTGCTCTTTTTAAATTCCACATACAAAGAATAGCTGAAGAAAATCACAGCAGCGCATCTTCAAGAAACAGGTCACTGAGAGACGAGGTGGCCGAGTGGTGAAGGCGATGGACTGCTAATCCATTGTGCATTGCACGCGTGGGTTCGAGTCCCATTCTCGTCGCATGAGCTCTTTAGTTCTCACAGAGAATGTAGTGAACAGGTCAACCGATCATGCTTCTCGCATCCATCTAACCAACTGAATCATCTCTGCAAACCCATGAATCATGCCGATTCACAGAGAACCGTAGTCTTCCTGATCTCTGCTCAGTTTCCTACATTTGTAGGTGTTTTAATTATACATTGCTATAATTGGAAGGAACAAAAGAAGTCAATATTGTTTTATTGGCCAGTTTAGCCGAGCCATCGACAAATGGCTGATCCATGGAACAAACAAAGTAAGACTTGAAAATTGATAAAAGAACACATATTAGACAGACACTTGAAATGTAGTAGCATTAGATTATAAGTTAATTGCATTTGATAGATTTTACTTCCAATAAAACATTTGTAATGTGTTCGTAAAAGGTGTTTCTATACATGTCTGGCCTGAGTTTTTGTTGCATTTACACTTTTCTGAGCAGCAGGCGTTAGCAGCGCGTGCCGTTTCCAATGCTTGGAAACAGTGAATCATTTTGCAGAGCAATTGGTGCAACTGATTGGACGCTTTGAAAAGCTTTGTGTCTCCCATCACTGTTTACGACACATCATGGCGAATTGCGTTTTAATACTAGTTGTAGAAAAAGCTTGTGTTCATATCTGAAAACATTGTTGAGATCAGGATCTATATGATAAGCCAGCCTGGTTGCATTTGATGAAGAAAGAACACAAAGACTCTCCAAACATGCTCTCAAGAAGACCTTCACAAGGTTCAGCTTTTGCCATTTCAACAAAAGCAGCACATGAAAGAAATCAAAACACAAGTCCTTTTTTCAACAAATTGTTAAGCCTCCTAAAAGGCTGACAAAAATTGCCAAAGCTGACTGTATTTCAAGTCATACCCGGCGGGGTATTGGGTAAAGTTTTCAACCAGCAATGATCACGCCTCGGCTAAACCTCATAGGCCCACCTGGAATGACAGGATGGTATCAAGCTTTAGAATGCCGCGCAAGCAGCATTTTGCCACTGATGGATGAAGAGTATGTCTAGGGAACAGGCAAGAGATGTGCACAAAAAGGCTTATTCCTTGTTCTCATTCAAAGGAAAAATTGCGCTGTTTTCGTAAATCTGGGGGAGAGAATTATGGGTATCCTGGCAGCAAAGAGGCGGAGTCATAACCCTCAATCTCCACAAACAGAGTTCAGGATCGCTTCAACGAGCCCCCTAATAGGTTGGGTAAGAAAATGACGAATACAAGGACACTGCAAACATATTGTGAGTCTCCTATCCCATAGAACCCAATGCTCCTTGCAGGTCAGTTGAAGGGTTACCTCTCGCATCTAGCCAACCATTTACAACACATTATGGTGAACTTCATCAACTTCAGCAACACTGTCCTGTAAATGACGGCGGCTGAAGAGCACCTGGATGCCGCTTCCGGCAGCTGGGGGTGTGTTAGGAGATGGCAGAGTGTTTTAAGTGATGGACCGCTAATCCGTTGTGCCAAAAAGACAAACAGCGCAGCAGAGCTTCCAACAAAAAGGCCACCAAGAGACGAGGTGGCCGAGTGGTGAAGGCGATGGACTGCTAATCCATTGTGTTCTGCACGCGTGGGTTCGAATCCCATCCTCGTCGTTTGATGGCTTTAGTCAGTTGAGCAAAGCTGCTCTTTTTAAATTCCAGATACAAAGAATAGCTGAAGAAAATCACAGCAGCGCATCTTCAAGAAACAGGTCACTGAGAGACGAGGTGGCCGAGTGATGAAGGCGTTGGACTGCTAATCCACTGTGCTCTGCACGCGTGGGTTTGAATCCCATCCTCGTTGTTTGATGGCTTTAGTCAGTTGAGCAAAGCTGCTCTTTTTAAATTCCAGATACAAAGAATAGCTGAAGAAAATCACAGCAGCGCATCTTCAAGAAACAGGTCACTGAGAGACGAGTTGGCCGAGTGGTGAAGGTGATGGACTGCTAATCCATTGTGCTCTGCATGCGTGGGTTCGAATCCCATCCTCGTCGTTTGATGGCTTTAGTCAGTTGAGCAAAGCTGCTCTTTTTAAATTCCACATACAAAGAATAGCTGAAGAAAATCACAGCAGCACATCTTCAAGAAACAGGTCACTGAGAGACGAGGTGGCCGAGTGGTGAAGGCGATGGACTGCTAATCCATTGTGCATTGCACGCGTGGGTTCGAGTCCCATTCTCGTCGCATGAGCTCTTTAGTTCTCACAGAGAATGTAGTGAACAGGTCAACCGATCATGCTTCTCGCATCCATCTAACCAACTGAATCATCTCTGCAAACCCATGAATCATGCCGATTCACAGAGAACCGTAGTCTACCTGATCTCTGCTCAGTTTCCTACATTTGTAGGTGTTTTAATTATACATTGCTATAATTGGAAGGAACAAAAGAAGTCAATATTGTTTTATTGGCCAGTTTTGCCGAGCCATCGACAAATGGCTGAGCCATGGAACAAACAAAGTAAGACTTGAAAATTGATAAAAGAACACATATTAGACAGACACTTGAAATGTAGTAGCATTAGATTATAAGTTAATTGCATTTGATAGATTTTACTTCCAATAAAACATTTGTAATGTGTTCGTAAAAGGTGTTTCTATACATGTCTGGCCTGAGTTTTTGTTGCATTTACACTTTTCTGAGCAGCAGGCGTTAGCAGCGCGTGGCGTTTCCAATGCTTGGAAACAGTGAATCATTTTGCAGAGCAATTGGTGCAACTGATTGGACGCTTTGAAAAGCTTTGTGTCTCCCATCACTGTTTACGACACATCATGGCGAATTGCGTTTTAATACTAGTTGTAGAAAAAGCTTGTGTTCATATCTGAAAACATTGTTGAGATCAGGATCTATATGATAAGCCAGCCTGCTTGCATTTGATGAAGAAAGAACACAAAGACTCTCCAAACATGCTCTCAAGAAGACCTTCACAAGGTTCAGCTTTTGCCATTTCAACAAAAGCAGCACATGAAAGAAATCAAAACACAAGTCCTTTTTTCAACAAATTGTTAAGCCTCCTAAAAGGCTGACAAAAATTGCCAAAGCTGACTGTATTTCAAGTCATCCCGGCGGGGTATTGGGTAAAGTTTTCAACCAGCAATGATCACGCCTCGGCTAAACCTCATAGGCTACGATATTGCCACTGCGAAAGAATGCTGGGGAAAGTCGCAACGTCTTCCGTCCACCTATCTGCACCTGGAACGACAGGATGGTATCAAGCTTTAGAATGCCGCGCAAGCAGCATTTTGCCACTGATGGATGAAGGGTATGTCTAGGGAACAGGCAAGAGATGTGCACAAAAAGGCTTATTCCTTGTTCTCATTCAAAGGAAAAATTGCGCTGTTTTCGTAAATCTGGGGGAGAGAATTATGGGTATCCTGGCAGCAAAGAGGCGGAGTCATAACCCTCAATCTCCACAAACAGAGTTCAGGATCGCTTCAACGAGCCCCCTACTAGGTTGGGTAAGAAAATGACGAATACAAGGACACTGCAAACATATTGTGAGTCTCCTATCCCATAGAACCCAATGCTCCTTGCAGGTCAGTTGAAGGGTTACCTCTCGCATCTAGCCAACCATTTACAGCACATTATGGTGAACTTCATCAACTTCAGCAACACTGTCCTGTAAATGACGGCGGCTGAAGAGCACCTGGATGCCGCTTCCGGCAGCTGGGGGTGTTAGGAGATGGCAGAGTGTTTTAAGTGATGGACCGCTAATCCGTTGTGCCAAAAAGACAAACAGCGCAGCAGAGCTTCCAACAAAAAGGCCACCGAGAGACGAGGTGGCCGAGTGGTGAAGGCGATGGACTGCTAATCCATTGTGCTCTGCACGCGTGGGTTCGAATCCCATCCTCGTCGTTTGATGGCTTTAGTCAGTTGAGCAAAGCTGCTCTTTTTAAATTCCACATACAAAGAATAGCTGAAGAAAATCACAGCAGCGCATCTTCAAGAAACAGGTCACTGAGAGACGAGGTGGCCGAGTGGTGAAGGCGATGGACTGCTAATCCATTGTGCTCTGCACGCGTGTGTTCGAATCCCATCCTCGTTGTTTGATGGCTTTAGTCAGTTGAGCAAAGCTGCTCTTTTTAAATTCCACATACAAAGAATAGCTGAAGAAAATCACAGCAGCGCATCTTCAAGAAACAGGTCACTGAGAGACGAGGTGGCCGAGTGGTGAAGGCGATGGACACAAAAAGGCCACCGAGAGACGAGGTGGCCGAGTGGTGAAGGCGATGGACTGCTAATCCATTGTGCTCTGCACGCGTGGGTTCGAATCCCATCCTCGTCGTTTGATGGCTTTAGTCAGTTGAGCAAAGCTGCTCTTTTTAAATTCCAGATACAAAGAATAGCTGAAGAAAATCCCAGCAGCGCATCTTCAAGAAACAGGTCACTGAGAGACGAGGTGGCCGAGTGGTGAAGGCGATGGACTGCTAATCCATTGTGCATTGCACGTGTGGGTTCGAGTCCCATTCTCGTCGCATGAGCTCTTTAGTTCTCACAGAGAATGTAGTGAACAGGTCAACCGATCATGCTTCTCGCATCCATCTAACCAACTGAATCATCTCTGCAAACCCATGAATCATGCCGATTCACAGAGAACCGTAGTCTTCCTGATCTCTGCTCAGTTTCCTACATTTGTAGGTGTTTTAATTATACATTGCTATAATTGGAAGGAACAAAAGAAGTCAATATTGTTTTATTGGCCAGTTTAGCCGAGCCATCGACAAATGGCTGATCCATGGAACAAACAAAGTAAGACTTGAAAATTGATAAAAGAACACATATTAGACAGACACTTGAAATGTAGTAGCATTAGATTATAAGTTAATTGCATTTGATAGATTTTACTTCCAATAAAACATTTGTAATGTGTTCGTAAAAGGTGTTTCTATACATGTCTGGCCTGAGTTTTTGTTGCATTTACACTTTTCTGAGCAGCAGGCGTTAGCAGCGCGTGCCGTTTCCAATGCTTGGAAACAGTGAATCATTTTGCAGAGCAATTGGTGCAACTGATTGGACGCTTTGAAAAGCTTTGTGTCTCCCATCACTGTTTACGACACATCATGGCGAATTGCGTTTTAATACTAGTTGTAGAAAAAGCTTGTGTTCATATCTGAAAACATTGTTGAGATCAGGATCTATATGATAAGCCAGCCTGGTTGCATTTGATGAAGAAAGAACACAAAGACTCTCCAAACATGCTCTCAAGAAGACCTTCACAAGGTTCAGCTTTTGCCATTTCAACAAAAGCAGCACATGAAAGAAATCAAAACACAAGTCCTTTTTTCAACAAATTGTTAAGCCTCCTAAAAGGCTGACAAAAATTGCCAAAGCTGACTGTATTTCAAGTCATACCGGCGGGGTATTGGGTAAAGTTTTCAACCAGCAATGATCACGCCTCGGCTAAACCTCATAGGCCCACCTGGAACGACAGGATGGTATCAAGCTTTAGAATGCCGCGCAAGCAGCATTTTGCCACTGATGGATGAAGAGTATGTCTAGGGAACAGGCAAGAGATGTGCACAAAAAGGCTTATTCCTTGTTCTCATTCAAAGGAAAAATTGCGCTGTTTTCGTAAATCTGGGGGAGAGAATTATGGGTATCCTGGCAGCAAAGAGGCGGAGTCATAACCCTCAATCTCCACAAACAGAGTTCAGGATCGCTTCAACGAGCCCCCTACTAGGTTGGGTAAGAAAATGACGAATACAAGGACACTGCAAACATATTGTGAGTCTCCTATCCCATAGAACCCAATGCTCCTTGCAGGTCAGTTGAAGGGTTACCTCTCGCATCTAGCCAACCATTTACAACACATTATGGTGAACTTCATCAACTTCAGCAACACTGTCCTGTAAATGACGGCGGCTGAAGAGCACCTGGATGCCGCTTCCGGCAGCTGGGGGTGTTAGGAGATGGCAGAGTGTTTTAAGTGATGGACCGCTAATCCGTTGTGCCAAAAAGACAAACAGCGCAGCAGAGCTTCCAACAAAAAGGCCACCAAGAGACGAGGTGGCCGAGTGGTGAAGGCGATGGACTGCTAATCCATTGTGTTCTGCACGCGTGGGTTCGAATCCCATCCTCGTCGTTTGATGGCTTTAGTCAGTTGAGCAAAGCTGCTCTTTTTAAATTCCAGATACAAAGAATAGCTGAAGAAAATCACAGCAGCGCATCTTCAAGAAACAGGTCACTGAGAGACGAGGTGGCCGAGTGATGAAGGCGTTGGACTGCTAATCCACTGTGCTCTGCACGCGTGGGTTTGAATCCCATCCTCGTTGTTTGATGGCTTTAGTCAGTTGAGCAAAGCTGCTCTTTTTAAATTCCAGATACAAAGAATAGCTGAAGAAAATCACAGCAGCGCATCTTCAAGAAACAGGTCACTGAGAGACGAGTTGGCCGAGTGGTGAAGGTGATGGACTGCTAATCCATTGTGCTCTGCATGCGTGGGTTCGAATCCCATCCTCGTCGTTTGATGGCTTTAGTCAGTTGAGCAAAGCTGCTCTTTTTAAATTCCACATACAAAGAATAGCTGAAGAAAATCACAGCAGCACATCTTCAAGAAACAGGTCACTGAGAGACGAGGTGGCCGAGTGGTGAAGGCGATGGACTGCTAATCCATTGTGCATTGCACGCGTGGGTTCGAGTCCCATTCTCGTCGCATGAGCTCTTTAGTTCTCACAGAGAATGTAGTGAACAGGTCAACCGATCATGCTTCTCGCATCCATCTAACCAACTGAATCATCTCTGCAAACCCATGAATCATGCCGATTCACAGAGAACCGTAGTCTACCTGATCTCTGCTCAGTTTCCTACATTTGTAGGTGTTTTAATTATACATTGCTATAATTGGAAGGAACAAAAGAAGTCAATATTGTTTTATTGGCCAGTTTTGCCGAGCCATCGACAAATGGCTGAGCCATGGAACAAACAAAGTAAGACTTGAAAATTGATAAAAGAACACATATTAGACAGACACTTGAAATGTAGTAGCATTAGATTATAAGTTAATTGCATTTGATAGATTTTACTTCCAATAAAACATTTGTAATGTGTTCGTAAAAGGTGTTTCTATACATGTCTGGCCTGAGTTTTTGTTGCATTTACACTTTTCTGAGCAGCAGGCGTTAGCAGCGCGTGGCGTTTCCAATGCTTGGAAACAGTGAATCATTTTGCAGAGCAATTGGTGCAACTGATTGGACGCTTTGAAAAGCTTTGTGTCTCCCATCACTGTTTACGACACATCATGGCGAATTGCGTTTTAATACTAGTTGTAGAAAAAGCTTGTGTTCATATCTGAAAACATTGTTGAGATCAGGATCTATATGATAAGCCAGCCTGCTTGCATTTGATGAAGAAAGAACACAAAGACTCTCCAAACATGCTCTCAAGAAGACCTTCACAAGGTTCAGCTTTTGCCATTTCAACAAAAGCAGCACATGAAAGAAATCAAAACACAAGTCCTTTTTTCAACAAATTGTTAAGCCTCCTAAAAGGCTGACAAAAATTGCCAAAGCTGACTGTATTTCAAGTCATCCCGGCGGGGTATTGGGTAAAGTTTTCAACCAGCAATGATCACGCCTCGGCTAAACCTCATAGGCTACGATATTGCCACTGCGAAAGAATGCTGGGGAAAGTCGCAACGTCTTCCGTCCACCTATCTGCACCTGGAACGACAGGATGGTATCAAGCTTTAGAATGCCGCGCAAGCAGCATTTTGCCACTGATGGATGAAGGGTATGTCTAGGGAACAGGCAAGAGATGTGCACAAAAAGGCTTATTCCTTGTTCTCATTCAAAGGAAAAATTGCGCTGTTTTCGTAAATCTGGGGGAGAGAATTATGGGTATCCTGGCAGCAAAGAGGCGGAGTCATAACCCTCAATCTCCACAAACAGAGTTCAGGATCGCTTCAACGAGCCCCTACTAGGTTGGGTAAGAAAATGACGAATACAAGGACACTGCAAACATATTGTGAGTCTCCTATCCCATAGAACCCAATGCTCCTTGCAGGTCAGTTGAAGGGTTACCTCTCGCATCTAGCCAACCATTTACAACACATTATGGTGAACTTCATCAACTTCAGCAACACTGTCCTGTAAATGACGGCGGCTGAAGAGCACCTGGATGCCGCTTCCGGCAGCTGGGGGTGTTAGGAGATGGCAGAGTGTTTTAAGTGATGGACCGCTAATCCGTTGTGCCAAAAAGACAAACAGCGCAGCAGAGCTTCCAACAAAAAGGCCACCGAGAGACGAGGTGGCCGAGTGGTGAAGGCGATGGACTGCTAATCCATTGTGCTCTGCACGCGTGGGTTCGAATCCCATCCTCGTCGTTTGATGGCTTTAGTCAGTTGAGCAAAGCTGCTCTTTTTAAATTCCACATACAAAGAATAGCTGAAGAAAATCACAGCAGCGCATCTTCAAGAAACAGGTCACTGAGAGACGAGGTGGCCGAGTGGTGAAGGCGATGGACTGCTAATCCATTGTGCTCTGCACGCGTGTGTTCGAATCCCATCCTCGTTGTTTGATGGCTTTAGTCAGTTGAGCAAAGCTGCTCTTTTTAAATTCCACATACAAAGAATAGCTGAAGAAAATCACAGCAGCGCATCTTCAAGAAACAGGTCACTGAGAGACGAGGTGGCCGAGTGGTGAAGGCGATGGACTGCTGACGGCGGCTGAAGAGCACCTGGATGCCGCTTCCGGCAGCTGGGGGTGTTAGGAGATGGCAGAGTGTTTTAAGTGATGGACCGCTAATCCGTTGTGCCAAAAAGACAAACAGCGCAGCAGAGCTTCCAACAAAAAGGCCACCGAGAGACGAGGTGGCCGAGTGGTGAAGGCGATGGACTGCTAATCCATTGTGCTCTGCACGCGTGGGTTCGAATCCCATCCTCGTCGTTTGATGGCTTTAGTCAGTTGAGCAAAGCTGCTCTTTTTAAATTCCAGATACAAAGAATAGCTGAAGAAAATCCCAGCAGCGCATCTTCAAGAAACAGGTCACTGAGAGACGAGGTGGCCGAGTGGTGAAGGCGATGGACTGCTAATCCATTGTGCATTGCACGCGTGGGTTCGAGTCCCATTCTCGTCGCATGAGCTCTTTAGTTCTCACAGAGAATGTAGTGAACAGGTCAACCGATCATGCTTCTCGCATCCATCTAACCAACTGAATCATCTCTGCAAACCCATGAATCATGCCGATTCACAGAGAACCGTAGTCTACCTGATCTCTGCTCAGTTTCCTACATTTGTAGGTGTTTTAATTATACATTGCTATAATTGGAAGGAACAAAAGAAGTCAATATTGTTTTATTGGCCAGTTTAGCCGAGCCATCGACAAATGGCTGAGCCATGGAACAAACAAAGTAAGACTTGAAAATTGATAAAAGAACACATATTAGACAGACACTTGAAATGTAGTAGCATTAGATTATAAGTTAATTGCATTTGATAGATTTTACTTCCAATAAAACATTTGTAATGTGTTCGTAAAAGGTGTTTCTATACATGTCTGGCCTGAGTTTTTGTTGCATTTACACTTTTCTGAGCAGCAGGCGTCAGCAGCGCGTGGCGTTTCCAATGCTTGGAAACAGTGAATCATTTTGCAGAGCAATTGGTGCAACTGATTGGACGCTTTGAAAAGCTTTGTGTCTCCCATCACTGTTTACGACACATCATGGCGAATTGCGTTTTAATACTAGTTGTAGAAAAAGCTTGTGTTCATATCTGAAAACATTGTTGAGATCAGGATCTATATGATAAGCCAGCCTGCTTGCATTTGATGAAGAAAGAACACAAAGACTCTCCAAACATGCTCTCAAGAAGACCTTCACAAGGTTCAGCTTTTGCCATTTCAACAAAAGCAGCACATGAAAGAAATCAAAACACAAGTCCTTTTTTCAACAAATTGTTAAGCCTCCTAAAAGGCTGACAAAAATTGCCAAAGCTGACTGTATTTCAAGTCATCCCGGCGGGGTATTGGGTAAAGTTTTCAACCAGCAAAGATCACGCCTCGGCTAAACCTCATAGGCTACGATATTGCCACTGCGAAAGAATGCTGGGGAAAGTCGCAATGTCTTCCGTCCACCTATCTGCACCTGGAACGACAGGATGGTATCAAGCTTTAGAATGCCGCGCAAGCAGCATTTTGCCACTGATGGATGAAGGGTATGTCTAGGGAACAGGCAAGAGATGTGCACAAAAAGGCTTATTCCTTGTTCTCATTCAAAGGAAAAATTGCG
Source organism: Opsariichthys bidens (assembly GCA_037194245.1). Taxonomy (NCBI): domain Eukaryota; kingdom Metazoa; phylum Chordata; class Actinopteri; order Cypriniformes; family Xenocyprididae; genus Opsariichthys; species Opsariichthys bidens. The sequence continues at coordinate 3,874,475 of CM074312.1, read as the reverse complement.
CTGTTTTCGTAAATCTGGGGGAGAGAATTATGGGTATACTGGCAGCAAAGAGGCGGAGTCATAACCCTCAATCTCCACAAACAGAGTTCAGGATCGCTTCAACGAGCCCCCTACTAGGTTGGGTAAGAAAATGACGAATACAAGGACACTGCAAACATATTGTGAGTCTCCTATCCCATAGAACCCAATGCTCCTTGCAGGTCAGTTGAAGGGTTACCTCTCGCATCTAGCCAACCATTTACAACACATTATGGTGAACTTCATCAACTTCAGCAACACTGTCCTGTAAATGACGGCGGCTGAAGAGCACCTGGATGCCGCTTCCGGCAGCTGGGGGTGTTAGGAGATGGCAGAGTGTTTTAAGTGATGGACCGCTAATCCGTTGTGCCAAAAAGACAAACAGCGCAGCAGAGCTTCCAACAAAAAGGCCACCGAGAGACGAGGTGGCCGAGTGGTGAAGGCGATGGACTGCTAATCCATTGTGCTCTGCACGCGTGGGTTCGAATCCCATCCTCGTCGTTTGATGGCTTTAGTCAGTTGAGCAAAGCTGCTCTTTTTAAATTCCAGATCCAAAGAATAGCTGAAGAAAATCACAGCAGCGCATCTTCAAGAAACAGGTCACTGAGAGACGAGGTGGCCGAGTGGTGAAGGCGATGGACTGCTAATCCATTGTGCTCTGCACGCGTGGGTTCGAATCCCATCCTCGTCGTTTGATGGCTTTAGTCAGTTGAGCAAAGCTGCTCTTTTTAAATTCCACATACAAAGAATAGCTGAAGAAAATCACAGCAGCGCATCTTCAAGAAACAGGTCACTGAGAGACGAGGTGGCCGAGTGGTGAAGGCGATGGACTGCTAATCCATTGTGCATTGCACGCGTGGGTTCGAGTCCCATTCTCGTCGCATGAGCTCTTTAGTTCTCACAGAGAATGTAGTGAACAGGTCAACCGATCATGCTTCTCGCATCCATCTAACCAACTGAATCATCTCTGCAAACCCATGAATCATGCCGATTCACAGAGAACCGTAGTCTACCTGATCTCTGCTCAGTTTCCTACATTTGTAGGTGTTTTAATTATACATTGCTATAATTGGAAGGAACAAAAGAAGTCAATATTGTTTTATTGGCCAGTTTAGCCGAGCCATCGACAAATGGCTGAGCCATGGAACAAACAAAGTAAGACTTGAAAATTGATAAAAGAACACATATTAGACAGACACTTGAAATGTAGTAGCATTAGATTATAAGTTAATTGCATTTGATAGATTTTACTTCCAATAAAACATTTGTAATGTGTTCGTAAAAGGTGTTTCTATACATGTCTGGCCTGAGTTTTTGTTGCATTTACACTTTTCTGAGCAGCAGGCGTTAGCAGCGCGTGGCGTTTCCAATGCTTGGAAACAGTGAATCATTTTGCAGAGCAATTGGTGCAACTGATTGGACGCTTTGAAAAGCTTTGTGTCTCCCATCACTGTTTACGACACATCATGGCGAATTGCGTTTTAATACTAGTTGTAGAAAAAGCTTGTGTTCATATCTGAAAACATTGTTGAGATCAGGATCTATATGATAAGCCAGCCTGCTTGCATTTGATGAAGAAAGAACACAAAGACTCTCCAAACATGCTCTCAAGAAGACCTTCACAAGGTTCAGCTTTTGCCATTTCAACAAAAGCAGCACATGAAAGAAATCAAAACACAAGTCCTTTTTTCAACAAATTGTTAAGCCTCCTAAAAGGCTGACAAAAATTGCCAAAGCTGACTGTATTTCAAGTCATCCCGGCGGGGTATTGGGTAAAGTTTTCAACCAGCAATGATCACGCCTCGGCTAAACCTCATAGGCTACGATATTGCCACTGCGAAAGAATGCTGGGGAAAGTCGCAACGTCTTCCGTCCACCTATCTGCACCTGGAACGACAGGATGGTATCAAGCTTTAGAATGCCGCGCAAGCAGCATTTTGCCACTGATGGATGAAGGGTATGTCTAGGGAACAGGCAAGAGATGTGCACAAAAAGGCTTATTCCTTGTTCTCATTCAAAGGAAAAATTGCGCTGTTTTCGTAAATCTGGGGGAGAGAATTATGGGTATCCTGGCAGCAAAGAGGCGGAGTCATAACCCTCAATCTCCACAAACAGAGTTCAGGATCGCTTCAACGAGCCCCCTACTAGGTTGGGTAAGAAAATGACGAATACAAGGACACTGCAAACATATTGTGAGTCTCCTATCCCATAGAACCCAATGCTCCTTGCAGGTCAGTTGAAGGGTTACCTCTCGCATCTAGCCAACCATTTACAACACATTATGGTGAACTTCATCAACTTCAGCAACACTGTCCTGTAAATGACGGCGGCTGAAGAGCACCTGGATGCCGCTTCCGGCAGCTGGGGGTGTTAGGAGATGGCAGAGTGTTTTAAGTGATGGACCGCTAATCCGTTGTGCCAAAAAGACAAACAGCGCAGCAGAGCTTCCAACAAAAAGGCCACCGAGAGACGAGGTGGCCGAGTGGTGAAGGCGATGGACTGCTAATCCATTGTGCTCTGCACGCGTGGGTTCGAATCCCATCCTCGTCGTTTGATGGCTTTAGTCAGTTGAGCAAAGCTGCTCTTTTTAAATTCCAGATCCAAAGAATAGCTGAAGAAAATCCCAGCAGCGCATCTTCAAGAAACAGGTCACTGAGAGACGAGGTGGCCGAGTGGTGAAGGCGATGGACTGCTAATCCATTGTGCTCTGCACGCGTGGGTTCGAATCCCATCCTCGTCGTTTGATGGCTTTAGTCAGTTGAGCAAAGCTGCTCTTTTTAAATTCCACATACAAAGAATAGCTGAAGAAAATCACAGCAGCGCATCTTCAAGAAACAGGTCACTGAGAGACGAGGTGGCCGAGTGGTGAAGGCGATGGACTGCTAATCCATTGTGCATTGCACGCGTGGGTTCGAGTCCCATTCTCGTCGCATGAGCTCTTTAGTTCTCACAGAGAATGTAGTGAACAGGTCAACCGATCATGCTTCTCGCATCCATCTAACCAACTGAATCATCTCTGCAAACCCATGAATCATGCCGATTCACAGAGAACCGTAGTCTACCTGATCTCTGCTCAGTTTCCTACATTTGTAGGTGTTTTAATTATACATTGCTATAATTGGAAGGAACAAAAGAAGTCAATATTGTTTTATTGGCCAGTTTAGCCGAGCCATCGACAAATGGCTGAGCCATGGAACAAACAAAGTAAGACTTGAAAATTGATAAAAGAACACATATTAGACAGACACTTGAAATGTAGTAGCATTAGATTATAAGTTAATTGCATTTGATAGATTTTACTTCCAATAAAACATTTGTAATGTGTTCGTAAAAGGTGTTTCTATACATGTCTGGCCTGAGTTTTTGTTGCATTTACACTTTTCTGAGCAGCAGGCGTTAGCAGCGCGTGGCGTTTCCAATGCTTGGAAACAGTGAATCATTTTGCAGAGCAATTGGTGCAACTGATTGGACGCTTTGAAAAGCTTTGTGTCTCCCATCACTGTTTACGACACATCATGGCGAATTGCGTTTTAATACTAGTTGTAGAAAAAGCTTGTGTTCATATCTGAAAACATTGTTGAGATCAGGATCTATATGATAAGCCAGCCTGCTTGCATTTGATGAAGAAAGAACACAAAGACTCTCCAAACATGCTCTCAAGAAGACCTTCACAAGGTTCAGCTCTTGCCATTTCAACAAAAGCAGCACATGAAAGAAATCAAATCACAAGTCCTTTTTTCAACAAATTGTTAAGCCTCCTAAAAGGCTAACAAAAATTGCCAAAGCTGACTGTATTTCAAGTCATCCCGGCGGGGTATTGGGTAAAGTTTTCAACCAGCAATGATCACGCCTCGGCTAAACCTCATAGGTTACGATATTGCCACTGCGAAAGAATGTTGGGGAAAGTCGCAACGTCTTCCGTCCACCTATCTGCACCTGGAACGACAGGATGGTATCAAGCTTTAGAACGCAGCGCAAGCAGCATTTTGCCACTGATGGATGAAGGGTATGTCTAGGGAACAGGCAAGAGATGTGCACAAAAAGGCTTATTCCTTGTTCTCATTCAAAGGAAAAATTGCGCTGTTTTCGTAAATCTGGGGGAGAGAATTATGGGTATCCTGGCAGCAAAGAGGCGGAGTCATAACCCTCAATCTCCACAAACAGAATTCAGGATCGCTTCAACGAGCCCCCTACTAGGTTGGGTAAGAAAATTACGAATACAAGGACACAGCAAACATATTGTGAGTCTCCTATCCCATAGAACCCAATGCTCCTTGCAGGTCAGTTGAAGGGTTACCTCTCGCATCTAGCCAACCATTTACAACACATTATGGTGAACTTCATCAACTTCAGCAACACTGTCCTGTAAATGACGGCGGCTGAAGAGCACCTGGATGCCACTTCCGGCAGCTGGGGGTGTTAGGAGATGGCAGAGTGTTTTAAGTGATGGACCGCTAATCCGTTGTGCCAAAAAGACAAACAGCGCAGCAGAGCTTCCAACAAAAAGGCCACCGAGAGACGAGGTGGCCGAGTGGTGAAGGCGATGGACTGCTAATCCATTGTGCTCTGCACGCGTGGGTTCGAATCCCATCCTCGTCGTTTGATGGCTTTAGTCAGTTGAGCAAAGCTGCTCTTTTTAAATTCCAGATACAAAGAATAGCTGAAGAAAATCACAGCAGCGCATCTTCGAGAAACAGGTCACTGAGAGACGAGGTGGCCGAGTGGTGAAGGCGATGGACTGCGTGTGCATTGCACGCGTGGGTCGAGTCCCATTCTCGTCGCATGAGCTCTTTAGTTCTCACAGAGAATGTAGTGAACAGGTCAACCGATCATGCTTCTCGCATCCATCTAACCAACTGAATCATCTCTGCAAACCCATGAATCATGCCGATTCACAGAGAACCGTAGTCTACCTGATCTATGCTCAGTTTCCTACATTTGTAGGTGTTTTAATTATACATTGCTATAATTTGAAGGAACAAAAGAAGTCAATATTGTTTTATTGGCCAGTTTAGCCGAGCCATCGACAAATGGCTGAGCCATGGAACAAACAAAGTAAGACTTGAAAATTGATAAAAGAACACATATTAGACAGACACTTGAAATGTAGTAGCATTAGATTATAAGTTAATTGCATTTGATAGATTTTACTTCCAATAAAACATTTGTAATGTGTTTGTAAAAGGTGTTTCTATACATGTCTGGCCTGAGTTTTTGTTGCATTTACACTTTTCTGAGCAGCAGGCGTCAGCAGCGCGTGGCGTTTCCAATGCTTGGAAACAGTGAATCATTTTGCAGAGCAATTGGTGCAACTGATTGGACGCTTTGAAAAGCTTTGTGTCTCCCATCACTGTTTACGACACATCATGGCGAATTGCGTTTTAATACTAGTTGTAGAAAAAGCTTGTGTTCATATCTGAAAACATTGTTGAGATCAGGATCTATATGATAAGCCAGCCTGCTTGCATTTGATGAAGAAAGAACACAAAGACTCTCCAAACATGCTCTCAAGAAGACCTTCACAAGGTTCAGCTTTTGCCATTTCAACAAAAGCAGCACATGAAAGAAATCAAAACACAAGTCCTTTTTTCAACAAATTGTTAAGCCTCCTAAAAGGCTGACAAAAATTGCCAAAGCTGACTGTATTTCAAGTCATCCCGGCGGGGTATTGGGTAAAGTTTTCAACCAGCAATGATCACGCCTCGGCTAAACCTCATAGGCTACGATATTGCCACTGCGAAAGAATGCTGGGGAAAGTCGCAACGTCTTCTGTCCACCTATCTGCACCTGGAACGACAGGATGGTATCAAGCTTTAGAATGCCGCGCAAGCAGCATTTTGCCACTGATGGATGAAGGGTATGTCTAGGGAACAGGCAAGATATTTGCACAAAAGTTGCGCTGTTTTCGTAAATCTGGGGGAGAGAATTATGGGTATCCTGGCAGCAAAGAGGCGGAGTCATAACCCTCAATCTCCACAAACAGAGTTCAGGATCGCTTCAACGAGCCCCCTACTAGGTTGGGTAAGAAAATGACGAATACAAGGACACTGCAAACATATTGTGAGTCTCCTATCCCATAGAACCCAATGCTCCTTGCAGGTCAGTTGAAGGGTTACCTCTCGCATCTAGCCAACCTTTTACAACACATTATGGTGAACTTCATCAACTTCAGCAACACTGTCGTTTGTAGGTACTTAATTTCAATGAGTAGGTACTTAACGAGTGCTAAATAGTATGAATGAAATCTCGTTGAGAATGAATGCAATCCAGTAATCATCCGCCATGTTGACGTTATCACCCAACAAACACAGAACGTTGCCTCAACGTAGCCAACCTTTTAGCCACGTTGTAACAACATGGCTAAAAGGTTGTTGGTTTTACATTGTGTCGTTAAGGTTGTTATTGTGCTGTCACAATGTTGCCATTCAACCACGGTTCAGGACCATTGCTGAAGGTTGTGCTTAGGCTGTCCGGACAACCATTGTACGACATGTACTCGTCACTGCTCCGAAGCGCATTTTAAATTTTAACAGACCGTTGGGCCATTATTCTTCTTCAAGCCAGGATATGTGAGTATTGCTTATGATTTTCTGATTGCTTATGAAAACCTACAATTTTCATGTCTAATGTGAGATTTATTTGTTCTGATAATAAACTGAATAAACTAAGTGGACAGAATAGCTGATCATTCACATACCGAGTAGTTTGCGATCGGGTTTGGTGTAAGTTAATGCTAAGTTAAGTAAGTCTATTATATTTGAGCTTAATATAATTAATATACTATATATTAACGTTTTTCCTTTCAAATGTATGTTTTGGTAGTGTAATTATATGTATGCAATGTTTTAATAAAGTTGGATTATATGAACTTGTATGGCATTTTTCCTCTTTAAAGTTTCATAGCTGGTTTTATATTAAAAATAACAATTAATGATTAACATTATTTTAAAAAGTGTTACATGTTCATCTTGTGTATGATTATTAAGAGATTGACCACAAAAAAATAAATACATAAAAAAATAAGACGCAGAAAAGGTAATATAATATTTATAATCTGGCATAAAAATAAATGTGGTCGGAACGTCGTCTTGCAGTTGCTGAATGTCACGCAACAACGTTGCTACAGCCCTTTAGCGTCTTACAATTCAACGTTGCTACAATGTCGTGAGCACGTACAGTCAACATTGCCACAGTAAAAGTGGAACGTGGCAGCGATGTTGCCACAACATAAATGTGTTTGTTGGGCATGTGACCTACAACGTTATCGCAAGCGCCACAACTTAAAAGATATGAGTGACAGGTTTAATTCATCTATCTTTAAATATCTTGATATTGATTACACTTGCTCATTATGTGGTCTTGTTGAAGAAACGGCTCCCCATTTATTTTGTGATTGTAGCAATAAATTTGCAGTTAATTTCAGTTCTTATATTTTCAACCCTACTAATGTGACCCAGTTTTATTCTTAAAGATATTATTTTATTATTATAAAAACCCAAAATCGCAATCTCTTGAATATGTTAATTTATTTTATATGCAAACATTGCATTATGGTAAATTATTCAGATATTTTATACCCGAACTGTTCCGCCGGCGCCCCCCCCCCCCCCCCACACACACAAAAGAGGTATCATTTTAAAGCTTAGAAACTCAGCTTTTTAATGCAACCATGCAGTCATTGCTTTCAACTGTTAACGAGAGCTGAGTTAACACTCTAAAACGGAGTGTACCGCCCGCGGGCAAATCATACCTATAAAAATATTAATAATCATATTTTTCAAAAGTCCAGCCTTCTTCATCACAAAATAGGTGTCATTTGAAAGCTTAGAGTCTGAATTTTACAATGAATGTAAGAACTTTGAATAAATCCAAAGTACTGCAGAGTTATTTACTGAAAAGTTAAAAAAAAAAAATCATAATTTATGATTTTGTAATTATTATTATGTTCGCCAATGTGTCAAATGCATCATATAGCTCAGATAATCATGTGTTATATGTCATTTGAAAGGTCTCATGGAGTAGAATACAACGAGCATAATTGTTTTGGGCTTTGACTAAACTTGAGTGATTTTTTTTGTACGTGAAACCACACAAGACCCACATGTAAAAAATAAACTGATGCAGCATTTATGTCACGTTTTGGCTCCTAACCTCATGAAACATGCACCGATTGTGGTAAATTGCATCATTATTTACAGCTGATTCTCATGATTAAAATGAGTCCAACATCGTCATAATCCAATGAAGCGATCACGAGATATCGATCGCGCAATTACGACACATAAACCCCCATGGCGCACAGCTGCTATAGCTAAAACTAAATGTAGCTATCAAGTAGCATTTCAGCATAAAACTTCATGAAACAGGCATAGATTGTGGAAAATAGCACGTCATTACTTACAGTTGATTCTCCCGATTGAAATGACACCAAGAGGAATGCATTACCACGTGTGGATCACGTGCTACTCCACGTGAAAGTGCGATTTTAAAAATACCCACTAGGGGTCGACGAGGGCTAAACAAAAAAGGCCACCTTGATTCCAAATGCTCCAACTTTTGAATACTTCATGGGATCACCACAAATTAGATATCCAGATGCAGGTCTCATATAGAGGAACATCCCCCAAAAGAATTTTCCTCCTACCTCATTTCATTTCTGAGTTATTGCATATCAAATATGAAATATTTGAAATATGAAATGAGAAAACTTTAATTTTTTTTTTTCAGCGGTTTCTCAGCAAGACATTGTCCGAATTTAATAATTATTTTTTTTTTTATTTAAAAGAGTAAAAACTTATGTTTCAAATGATACCAACCTTTTGACTCTCCTTGTAAGAGATTTGGAGTTATGAGTCATTATTTCGGTGCATGTCAAAAATAAGATAAAAAAAAAAATCAAAAAATTTAAATTTGTTCCAAATGCTGTGACTTTTGAAACGTTATCCGATCACCTCAAAATTTGAGCCAGATACAGCTCACATATAGAGGAACATAACAAAAAAAGAATGAACTCCCAACCATATTTTATTCATTTTTAATTCCTTTTTAAATATAAATATATGAAGTTTTTTCATTTTTTTCCAATTTAAAAAAAAATTATTTGAAAATTTAAAAAGTTTCCTTTCAAACGATACCCACCTTTTGACTCTCCTTGCTATAGTTTTGGAGTTATGAGTCTTTACTTTTTTGTGTGTCACTCAGAAAAAAGAACTCTGAAAATACCCTTAGGGTTTAAAGGGTTAACCTTATCATTGTGCTTTTTTGTGCTCTGCATTTAATCTCATATTATGATATAACAAACCCATTTTTTTGTCTTTTTGGTTTATGATTGTTCATTGTTAAAGATACAACCATGGTATTTTCCCTGATCGTGTATGTAATTGTAAGTTCTGCAACAGATAATAATAAAAAAGTCATGAGTCACAGCTGCACTAACACCTCACAGCATCAGTAACTCAACCCTATTACGGTTTTTCACAGCTGCTCGAAAATCCTGCCTTTGGAGAAGAGTGTTGATTTTGTACTCAGAAAATGAAGTATTACTACTAAAAATAAGATTACCCCAGAATGAATTGCATTGCTAGCTCACCCCAACACTTACACACAAAAATAATGAAAGATACAGCCCAATACTTCATTATACTACTTCTTACTGAAAATTATGTTTTAGTAAAACAAGCAAAATGTCATTTGTTTTGTCATATGACAGCTATGCATGAACACACACACAAGTGCAGTCAAGGTGAATACATCTCAATTTTCAGTCAAGCAATGATTTAAAGCATGAATTAATAAAAGAATTATATTTTATTTACTGACAACAACAGGAAACAAATGAGTAAAAGAATGAATAAAAGTAAGCACAATAAATAAATACATAAACAAGTCAACAACACATGAAACAAAGCTTTATACAGACTTTTTGTACTAATAATCACATATTTACAGGCGTTGAACCCTCATCTCAACACAGCTGTGCCAATTCTGCAGCTTTATTTTGATGAAGCAGCCGATCACCATGATCATCTTCACCTGTCTTTGCCGTCGATCATGTTCCTCATTGCTGCTCTTCTCAATGGGAACGTCATTGATCCAGAGGATGAGGAAGACCATGATGATGGGCCCCTGAACCCCACAACTCTGAAGCAAGAGTCGGAGAAGATGTGCGAGATAATCTGGCAGTGTCTGCTCCAAACATTTGTGTGCCTGCTCTCCAAGAACATGACTACCTGTTTAAAAAAAACATTTAAAGATTAAAACAATTTACAATCCATGCCAGCATTCCGTTTCTTGCGATTTTTCATGCTAATTTTTTGATGTAGTTTTGTTACTTTTGTGGTGTAGTGGGCTGAACCACTGAACTGGTAAACAGAAGGTTCCCGGTTCGATCTCTGCAGCGTCACCACCAATGTGTCCTTGAGCCATTCACTCGAGTTAACTGACTTCTTATACAATACAAATGTTCCTTAATTTATCAACAGTACAAACAGTCAAAAAAACAGATAACTAATGTCGAGTTACTTGTACACTTGTTTTTTTTTTTTAAATATTACTCACATTCATGTAATGTAACTGTTGAATTCCACATAATAGCACATATAAATCACTCAGATGTCTATTTCATGTTGTGATGTGCTCATCATCTGCTATACTTATTGATGATTTCCCTGTCAGATGTTAAATAAACATTTAGTAAGCGTGTTTATGATGTATATGGTTTAGAATTGATGTAAATCCACTTTCGTGACATACGTGAGCTTACTAGAGCGCCCCTGTTAGCTGTACGTAATAAAACGTGTTTTTATAGTAAAAACACAACTATACCCTTACAAAAAAGAACTGCATATTGAAGTAGAACTGCAGTACCAAGTAGTTTAACTGCAGTTTAATGAAGCACAACCATAGATTTGCAGTATAATGAAGTATAGTCACAGTAAAACTGTAGTATAAGTACAGCTGCAGTAAAATGAAGTACAACTGAAAGTTGCATGAAGTATAAAAACAGTATAACTGCAGTTTTATTTTACTAGTACTTTAGATGTATTGCAGTATAGTTGTACTCCAGTAAAACTACAGACATTTTAGGTTATACTGCAATACTGCAGTTTTTTCGTGTCCAAAAAACTGCATTTTTCTATATTTAACAAAAACTGTAGTATTACTTCTAAAAAACTGCAGTAATCTTTTGTAAGGGTAGTGCCAAGCGTCTTGTTATTTTGTTTCAAGATTGCGAGGGCACATGAATTTTAATAAAGTGATGTCCACTGGTAAATTATAAAAAAAAAATACAAAAACCCGATATTCCATTTTTAATTTTATGCCGTTCTGACTAGAGACAAAATTAAATGGAGACAGACTAGTTTGTACCGTTTGTCTCTCACGGTTGCATGATAGTTATTTAAAAGACCAGCAGAGGGCGCCAGTGTATAATGATATAATCCTTCATTACCAGAGGCCACAACAACCGTCTGTCTGAAACAGAGACGAGAATAATGGAGGGGCAGTTGATGCATTAAAATAAAACAACAAATACTGTACAACTTTTATATATTAATGTGTGTGGCCTTCCAAAAAAAGTGACTGAAAATTTATAAAAATTGTGTTACTGTCTTTCCCTCTCATAAAAGCATAGTTCAACCAAACCAGATCTTCTTTCATTGTCATTTTGATGAATGCACTGAAACTTCAAGCCACTGTCCTGTTACATGAAAAGACTCCTTAATATTACATCACTGAATTGTTCCAAAAACATGGCCGCGATTGACCGTTCACAAAGCCCCGCCCCTTTTAGTTACGGTTGCAATGTCTGACAAGTCATGCGCTCTCACGCCACACATCATGTTCTCACACAGTGAAAAATACATTGCGGAGCAAAGAGGACACTGACAACATGTCGACAGACAAATTTCAAATATATTAACTTTTTAAAGAAGTTTAAACAATAAATAAGGTATAGTGTCTCTTTAAAGTGTCGTGACAGATCGCTGTAGCTCCTCGTGAAGCGATCATCTCTTCATACTAGTTCATTTATAGCATCAAATAAACATGAATGAACATCAGAAGGAATGTTGTTTCAAGCACGGAAAGACGTGAGTACACACAATTTTCACACAAAGTTCACCAACGTTAATCTACTAACTTCCCTGACTGTCGGACAAAATGGTGGATTCAGGGTTATGATTGGTCAGATCGCCTGTCAATCAAACTGCCGGCAAAGGGTCAATTGGGCATTTTTAATTGCGTGTTATTTATGATCTGTGATTTATGATTTCATAATCAGGTGCTTTGGCTGCTTTTATGTATTTAAAGCAATCAGTATATTTAATGGGTAGTATTCATATTATTTAATTATAGATATTAATGCTCATAATATATACATTAATGCTGAAAGTTGATATAGTTATAGTTGTTTCCGATGTATTTTTGGTTATTTTTGGAGTAATTTTGGGTTAACTTTTAATTTTGTAATGTTTATAATAGAGACGTTAGTCTGCAATCGATTATTTTATTACAGCGAAGTTTAGAGTAGATCCGTTTATCTGAGATCGATTGCTCATGTCAAGCCCTCTCCATCTGTAGCGCGAGAATTCCTTCACGCGGGTTGAACGTTATCAGGTGAGATTGCGAGAGTTGGCTCACACGAGGAAACGTCGCTCATTGTGTGTTGTGATCTTTTTCCGTTTATTCTCAGGTGATGGATCACTAAAGTTGATATAGATCATCTAGATAATGAGTTTAAATCTTGGTGACATGTGTATGTTTTATTTGAACGTGTGCAAGTTTATTTCGAATGTGTTAGTGCGTGATTATGCGCGGCGCACATGGTAATTAGGCCTTGCGGGATGTTACCATGGTTTTCGTCAGGTGGAAAAGCTCAAAGGCTTTGTATTACTTTCATACTGTTTATGGTCATAACTGTTTACGAGTTACGAAGGAATGTACGCATATTCATGTTTGTTCACTGATTGTGAAACGACAAAAGAAGTGTTTAGAGAACTTAATGCGTATGGTTACAAGTTAATGTATATATTGCTGTGATTAGCTTGTATGTTAATGAGTTATGTGAGTTTAACATGCACATGAGTGAACGCCATCAAGGGAAAACGTCGCTCATTGTGTGTTGTGATCTTTTCCCGTTTATTCTCCGGCGTAACACACAGCTCTGGAAAAAATTAAGAGACCACTGCAAAATTATCAGTTTCTCTGAGTTTACTATTTATAGGTATGTGTTTGGGTAAAATTAACATTTTTGTTTTATTCTATAAACTACTGACATTTTTCCCAAATAAAAATATTGTAATTTAGAGCATATATTTGCCAAATGCAACAACTGGTCAAAATAACAAAAAATGTGCAGTGGTCTCTTAATTTTTTCCAGAGCTGTATACACTCACTAGGTACGCCTGTTCAATCGCTTGTTAACGCAAATATCTAATCAGCCAATCACATGGTAACATGTATGTAGACTAACCCTGTGTTAGGGCTCATACTCATACCCTAATCCATTTAAAGTGTTTACCTTCTAGAGTGAGTGTTGTGAAGGGATGAAGGGTGTAGGAGTCAAAAAAAAAAAAAAAAATTTGTGGAACACTTCTGCATCATCTTAACTCCATTATCTTGCTTTCAATTGAGGCCTCACTGAGCCATCGGATTTCATCAAAAATATCAAAATTTGTGTTCCCGAAGATGAAGGGTGGGATCAGTGAGGGTGAATTTTAAGTGAATTTAAGTGAATTTTTGAACGTGGCATTGTTGTTGGTGCTGGATGGTTCAGGCTGTTGCTGATGGTGTAAAACTTTGGCCCCCTAAATACCAGCTGAGCATCGTTTAAATGCGGTGTGTAAAAAGTGTCCGGTGAGTGTAAATACAGTGGTGTGAAAAAGTGTTTGCCCCCTTCCTGATTTCTTTTTTTTTTTTTTTTGCATGTTTGTCATATTTAAATGTTTCAGATCAACAAACAAATTTAAATATTAGTCAAAGATACCTCAAGTAAACACAAAATGCAGTTTTTAAATGAAGGTTGTTGTTATTATTAAGGGAAAGCAAAATCCAAACCTAGATGACCCTGTTTGAAAAAGTGTTTGCAGCACCTGTTAAAACATGACTGTGGTTTATCACCTGAGTTCAATTTCTCTAGCCACACCCAGGTCTGATTACTACCACGCCTGTTCTCAGTCAAGAAATCACTTAAATAGGACCTGCCTGACAAAGTGAAGTAGACCAAAAGCTCTTCACGAGCTAGACATCATGTCAAGATTCAAAGATATCCAGGAACAAATGAGAAAGACAGTAATTGAGATCTAGCAGCCTGGAAAAGGTTATAAAGCCATCTCTAAAGCTTTGGGACTCCAGCGAACCACAGTGAGAGCCATTGTCCACAAATGGCGAAAACATGGAACAGTGGTGAACCTTCCCAGGAGTGACCAGCCCACCAAAATTACCCCAAGAGTGCAGCGACGACTCATCCAAGAAGTCACAAAAGACCCCACAACAACATCCAAAGAACTCCAGGCCTCACTTGCTTCAGTTAAGGTCAGTGTTCATGATTCCACCATAAGAAAGAGATTGGGCAACAATGGCCTGCATGGCTGAGTTCCAAGACAAAAACCACTGCTGAGCAAAAAGAACATTAAGGCTTGTCTCATTTTTGCCAGAAAACATCTTGAAGATCCCCAAGACTTTTGGGAAAATACTGTGTGGACTGACGAGACAAAAGTAGAAATTTTTGGAAGGTGTGTGTCCCATTACATCGGGCATAAAAGTAACACATTTCAGAAAAAGAACATCATACCAACAGTAAAATATTATAGTGGTAGTATGATGGTCTGGGGATGTTTTGCTGCTTCAGGACCTGGAAGGATTGCTGTGAAAAATGGAACCATGAATTCTGGTGTCTACCAAAAAATCCTGAAGGAGAATCTCCGGCCATCTGTTCGTGACCTCACGAACAGATGGCCGGACGGTGATCCAAAACACACCAGCAAGTCCACCTCTGAATGGCTGAAGTCCTGACCTGATTCCTATTGGGATGTTGTGGCATGACCTTAAAAAGGCAGTTCATGCTCAAAAACCCTCCAATGCAGCTGAATTACAACAATTCTGCAAAGATGAGTGGGCCAAAATTCCTCATTGCAAGTTATCGCAAACAGTTGATTGCAGTTGTTGCTGTTAAGGATGGCCCAACCAGTTATTAGGGTTAGGGGCAATCACATTTTCACACAGGGCAATGTAAGTTTTGTTTCCCCTTAATAACAACCTTTGTTAAAAAACTGCATTTTGTGTGTACTTGTTATCTTTGACCAATATTTGCAGCCTGAAGGGTAGCATAATTGACAAATCACAAACAGTTTGATTGACAGGCGATCTGACCAATCATAACCCCGAATCCGCCATTTTAACCGACAAAGTAGTCAGGGGAGTTAGTAGATTAATGTTGGTGAACTTGAACCAGAAAAATTTGAAACAACATTCCTTCTGATGTTCATTCATGTTTATTTGATGCTATAAATCATGGGTCTTCAACAGGGGGTCCGTCAATTAATGTTTGATAACAAATAATTTAAAAAAATAAAATGTGTAAAAACATCACAAAGTCAAATTTAAATAACATATATTTGATTTTACAAATAGTATTACATTAACAGCTTTAATCACGTGATCTCATGATACTGTCAACGCAGACTGTGAGCGCTATAATTTGAAAACGCTACTGACTAATAAATTATATACAATTTAGCTCGCCAGAATGGATCGTTTGTAACACAGCTTAAAGTTCAGGTAATCGTCCACCTGACAGTAAAATTAAAATGTGAAGTTTGTTTAAACTTAAAGGCCGGGACACACCAACCCGACGTCCAAGAACCAGCGGCAACGGAAGCCGACGGTGTTGTCGCTCATGTCGGCGGAAAAATATGAGCTTGAACACACCGAAAGAATTTAAGCCGACTGTCAACTAGCGCGCGCTCTGCGCCTGCATATAATTGAGATAACTGTCTATTGAAGCAGATATATTTTGTCTATATTCGTCATTCAAAAAGGGAAAGCGAAACCAAGACTGCAAGTATACAAACCATAAACAAAGCAGCGCTCTCTTACCGTTTTGAATATCAGTCATGCTGATCACGTTCTTTATTCCACTCCGCTCATGTTATGAAAATATTCGTGCATTCGAGTGCTCGGGTAAGAGGACGTGAAATTATTCAACATGTCGAATCGGCCGAAAAATAGCCGATGAGGACCAGCCGACGGTGCGGAACACACTGAGAAAACGTTGTTGGCAGACGAACAAAAACTGGGCTCGGTGTTTTTCGGGCTCCAGAGAAATGTATAATTGTCCACCTGACAATAAAATTTAAATGTATGAAACTGCAAATCTATTAAATAATTGTGATTAAGACAACTGTGAACTTAATAAATTGTGATTTTAATTGTTATATGTTTGTTATGATGCATAAATCTCTTTAACAATGAAAATATAGCCTACAGACAATTTACAAGAACATAGTTCTATATTGTCTCAACATAATATTATTATCATAATATGATTGATTTCTATTAATATCGGAGGCTGTTTGACACATTTTGTGTGGGGGTCCCTGCTCCGTGTCTCGCTCATCTAAGGGGTCCTTGCCCTGAAAAACGTTGAAGACCCCTGCTATAAATGAACTAGTATGAAGAGATGATCGCTTCACGAGGAGCTACAGCGATCTGTCACGACACATTAAAGAGACACTATACGCTATTTATTGTTTAAACTTCTTTAAAAAAAAAATACAATATTTTAAGTGTGAAACTTCGTTGTCAGTGTTCTCTTTGCCCCACTGCGTGAGAACATGATGTGAGGTGAGTGCGCATGGGTTGTATTTAAATATTTTATATTTAAAAGTTTCATAGAGAAACTATTATCAAACATAAAACGCATTATAGTGCTACATTATATTCAGAACTTTAAAGTGAATAAACTATTTAAAACGCAAAATTTAGCACTTTTCCCAAACTGTTACTACATTCTTTAAAGGGTTAGTTCACCCAAAAATGAAATTTCTGTCATTAATTACTCACCCTCATGTTGTTTCACACTCGTAAGACCTTCGTTCATCTTTAGAACACTAAATGAAATTCGAGAGGTGTTTTACCCCACATTGAAAGCAAAAAAATGATCACATTCAAGGTCCAGAAAAGTAATAAAAAACATTGTTAAAATAGTCCATGAGACTACAGTGGTTCAACCTTAATTTTATGAAGTCACAAGTCACACTTGTGCGGAAAAATAACGACTTAATTCAACAAGTTCTTCTCTACCCTGTCAGTTTCCTACACAGTTAACGCAGTGCAGAGCTTTAGTCCGCTTTAAGCGCTAAGACCCAGAATTTGCTCTACCCAAATTTACAGACAGGAGCCGCTACTGGTTTCAAGGGCATATTTTAATATTCATTCAGACACCCACTTTAAAATGATTTCTTCAGTTTATTCCAATGCACAAATTATGACAGCGGAACATTTATCCCAGATCATATTTTACTTGCCTTTGTTTTCCATCCTAAACAGGGCCTAATCAAACCCTGGAATAATTACTTGATGACTTAGACAAAATCCTTAGAACAAATTTAAAGGCAGTAAAGTAAAACCCAAATCAAATTGGCCCCTGTCATCACTAAAGATATTTACATAGATGAGATCTAATGGGAGCACACCGGTCTGGATTCATCTGTCAGCTATGACCGTTCACTCAGAGTCCTTATGAGAACGTGTTGGTAATTGTGTGGGTGCAGGAGACTGGTCTCAGGTCAGATCTGAGGCTCTGACAGCTGCTCGAGACCTCCAGATGTCACAGAGGCAAAGCCTCTAATTAAGGAAAGAAAGAAAGACGTGACATGTTCATTGAGAGCTCTTATTGATTCAGGTGTCAATTCACCTGTATTTGCATGCAGATATGAACTTTAATCACTGCTCTGTGATCCTCACACCGCTTTAAATCTAAGTTCTGACAGTTCAATTCCTCATTAAAACCAGGACTAACATGTGGTTGAAAGACAATGCCTTTCAATCATCTAACAGCAGGACAGAGCAGAACCTTGCCCTTTTAATTTGTAGAGCCATCTCCTTTACAGTGTGTTTTTCAGCTTCCTAGACATGACACACATTGCTGTAGACCAGAGGTTCCCAACTGTGTTCCTGGAGCCAAACACTGCATGTTTTGCATGTATCTTTAACAGATTAGTTCACTTTAAAATGAAAATTACCCCAAGCTTTACTCACCCTCAAGCCATCCTAGTTGTGTATGGCTTTCTTGTTTCTGATGAGCACCGTTATATTAATAAATATCCTGACGCTTTCAAGCTTTATAATGGCAGTGAACGAGAAACGACGAGTATAAAGGTCAAGAAAATGCATCCATCCATCATAAACGTGCACTTCACACGGCTCCGGGCGGTTAATAAAGGCCTTCTGATACGTTGTGTAAGAAAAATGTCCATGTTTAAGGGTGAGTTCACCCAAAAAGTTTGGCAATGAAATTGAGGTGTTTTTTCCTCCTGGATTATGAGATCCGTTCTCAATATAGTATATGATGCTCGACAAAAATCACATGCATTTAAAAATTAACTGCTCCATGACTATTATTTAATATGTCAGTTTTTACAGGGATATACTTTTTTGATTTTGCTAACTTAAGCGCATGGTAAACGTCTTTGGCACTTTGTCTAATGCAAAATGAAGCAAATCCAGTTGAGAACCGTTCGTGCCAAATCACTCCCGTGGAACACAACATATTACTTCTGTTGACTATTTCAGTAATTATCTATTTTTATTATTCCCTCCATATTTAGGGCCCAAGCCCTGTAAGGGCGAAGGCCCTATTGTTTTCCTTAGGATTATTCTTAATCTTCTCCTTCTTCATTAGGGCCCAAGCCCAGAATGGGTGAAGGGCCCTATTGTTTTTCTAAGGATTATTATTATTATTATTAGGGCCCAAGCCCAAAGGGCGAAGGCCCTATTGTTTTCCTTAGGATTATTAGGGCCCAAGCCCAGAAGGGCGAAGGGCCCTATTGTTTTTCTAAGGATTATTATTATTATTATTAGGGCCCAAGCCCAGAATGGGTGAAGGGCCCTATTGTTTTTCTAAGGATTATTATTAGGGCCCAAGCCCTGAAAGGGGCGAAGGGCCCTATTGTTTTTCTAAGGATTATTAGGGCCCAAGCCCAAAGGGCGAAGGCCCTATTGTTTTCCTTAGGATTATTAGGGCCCAAGCCCAGAAGGGCGAAGGGCCCTATTGTTTTTCTAAGGATTATTATTATTATTATTAGGGCCCAAGCCCAAAGGGCGAAGGCCCTATTGTTTTCCTTAGGATTATTATTATTATTATTAGGGCCCAAGCCCAGAATGGGTGAAGGGCCCTATTGTTTTTCTAAGGATTATTATTATTATTATTATTATTATTATTATTTTTTATTTTTTTTCAACCGTTCGGGCTTTTTGGGGCCCTTAACATGCTCAAAAACTCTTGAAACTTTGCACACGCATTGGAACCTGCGGCCATTAGGGCGTCACAGAGGCTGGGACCCGGGTGTGGCAGGGGGGCTCGACAGCGCCCCCTTGAATGGTGAAGTTTCATAAAAATCAATGAATGTATGCAGACGTTATAACACACTTCCTGTTTCTCTTTTCTCGCCATAAATTCGTTGCCTCGCCACGGGCAAACCGTGTGAAATATCAAAAATCCCCTGGCAATTTTGCGTCATCAATGTCTTGACTTCATGCTGACCGAGTTTGGTGGTGATCGGATTAAGCGCCTAGGAGGAGTATATCAAATTCCAGAGCATGCGTTTTTCAAACAACCCATAATAGCTCACTTCCTGTTGAAGCGGCGAACAACTTAGAGCACAAAAGTTGTTAGGCCCGATAAGGTCTATATGTGTACCGAGTTTCATACCAATATGTGCAAGCGTGTTTGATATATGGACCAAGTTTTCGGACCCCATTCAATGGGGCGCTGTCGAGCCCCCCTGCCACGCCCGGGTCCCAGCCTCTGTCACGTCCTAATGGCCGCAGGTTCCAATGCGTGTGCAAAGTTTCAAGAGTTTTTGAGCATGTTAAGGGCCCCAAAAAGCCCCGAACGGTTGAAAAAAAATAAAAATAATAATAAATATAGCTGCTAGCAGCGATGACGGGCCCTAGCCGGTGGCACCGCCAACCCGGTGGCATCAAGGCAACTGTGCACAGCGGGAAAAATGAATTTAAAAGGTGTCTCCAGTTGGAGACTGACCAGTTAGTCGAGTCAGATTATTCAATAGAATACTAACTAAAAGCGATCATATCATAGCCAACTTATCATTAGCAGTTCAAAGTGTTATATATTCAGCTATATATTGATCTGAAAAAGTACATTCATTTTAAATTCATCTTAGTTTAAACCTTCGCCACGGCAACACCATGTGAGATGTACTATAATCGTTCGCAATTTAGCATCTTCAGTATGTTGTCATCATGTGCAGAAGTTTATTATTAGTTATTTGCAGAAGTTTATATTTTAAATTTATTTTTTAAAATCCCTGCATAAAGTTATTTGTATAACTGGGCGCGATCATTATTAGGAGACGCTGCGCGTCTCTTTGTGTGACAGAAAATCTTCCAAACTGTAATTGAAGATTTTTAATATGTTCTTGTGATCGAATCTTGTCTAATCGCTTGAATATTTTAAAGAATAAGGTTTAAAAACATGAGCTTTCATGATTTCGTGATCACTCCCTTTCAGAGAAATGATGCGCGGCTCTTTGTTTAATCCGTTAGGAAATGTAGTTTGCACAGATGCCACACAGCGTCAACACATTAACACAGTCATACACATAAATATTCAAACTAAGGAATGAAAAGAACATGAAAAAAAATCACATGTAAATGAGTTCGTGATCATTCACAGACATGAAACTATCAAACACGGCTCGCGATCTCTACATGAATGTCTTTCATGTGTTTATATTGTAGAATCGCTGGAATGTCTTCAGCATCTTCAGTATGTTGTCATCATGTGCAGAAGTTTATTATTAGTTATTTGCAGAAGTTTATATTTTAATTTTATTTTTTTAAATCCCTGCATGTGATGTAGTTATTTGTATGGGCGCGATCATTATTAGGAGATGCTGCGCTGCACAGAAAATAGAAGTTTGCACAGGCCTGAATTGTAAGACGAAAGCAAAATTTCTCTCCGTCTATGACATTAGAGTGGCTGTTTGTCAATACTCGCGATCAGTAAATTCATTTTTTTCATGTGTTTCTTTACTTGTATATTATACAATCGCTTGAAAGTTTTAATGAATGAAATGACATGTAAACCAAGACTGTTGTGAGTTGTAAAACGAAAGCGGTTGTTCAAAACTTGGGGTTGGTGTGCTTCCATTAGTGAAAAGAAATAATGTGATGCACGTGCAGTACTATCCACTAGAGGGAGCCACGAGACCGTTTTTTAAAAATTCAGAGCTTGATTTTTCAAAATAGCCATATTCAAACCAAAATATCTGACTTCCTGTTGGTCAGAGCTAATGACTGTAAATTAGAAAGTTGTCTGGCTAAATTAGAAGAATATGTGTGCCGAGTTTGGTGACTGTAGGTTAAACTAACCCCCCAACTATTGTGAAAAGATGGCGCTACAGAGCCCCTCAACCACGCCCAGTTTTAACGCTTTGCTCATGTCTACAAGATGACAATATTCACATGTGTGTCGAGTTTCATGCAATTTGAAGCATGTTAAGAACCTCAAAAACACCCAAGAATATTATTAAAGTTTGACGTCTTGCCATGGCAACAATATTTAAGATATCACAAAGATATTCATATGTTTACATCTGAAATGTTTGGACATTATAATGAAGAAGTTTGAAGCAAATCAGGTAAAAATAAGAGGGCGATCTCAAAGCAATTTGAAAGTGACACACTTCCTGCTGCCAATTGGTGGCGCTATATCTTTGACTCATAATAGTCACATACATGTACTCGGCCTCCTGCAACGAACACACAGGTGAAGTTTCATAAAAATCAATAAATGTATGCAGACGTTATAACACACTTCCTGTTTCTCTTTTCTCGCCATAAATTTGTTGCCTCGCCACGGGCAAACCGTGTGAAATATCAAAAATCCCCTGGCAATTTTGCGTCATCAATGTCTTGACTTCATGCTGACCGAGTTTGGTGGTGATCGGATTAAGCGCCTAGGAGGAGTATATCAAATTCCAGAGCATGCGCTTTTCAAACAACCCATAATAGCTCACTTCCTGTTGAGGCGACGAACAACTTAGAGCACGAAAGTTGTCAGGCCCGAAAAGATCTTCATGTGTACCGAGTTTCATACCAATATATGCAAGCGTGTTTGATATATGGACCAAGATTCCAGACCCCATTCAAGGGGGCGCTGTCGAGCCCCCCTGCCACGCCCCGGGTCCCAGCCTCTGTCACGTCCTAATGGCCGCAGGTTCCAATGCGTGTGCAAAGTTTCAAGAGTTTTTGAGCATGTTAAGGGCCCCAAAAAGCCCCGAACGGTTGAAAAAAAATAAAAAATATAGCTGCTAGCAGCAATGTGCGGGCCCAAGCCGGTGGCACCGCCACCTCGGTGGTTTAAGGACAACTGGGCACAGCGGGCAAAATGAATTTAAACGGTGTCTCCAGTTGGAGACTGACCAGTTAGTTGAGTCAGATTATTCAATATAATACTAACTAAAAGCCATCATATCATAGCAAAGTTATCATTAGCAGTTCAAAGTGTTATATATTCAGCTGAATTTATCTTATTATATTGTTAAACTAATTATATAAAACTAAATAGTCAGTGAAATACAAATGAACTGGTTCTTTGCCTTTATTTCTTTATACAAATTTATAGAAGAGAAGGGCTAAGAGATTTCCTATCCTTTAATGCAGACAAAAGGAGACAGCAATGAAAGGGTTAAACCTGCAAGACCCTCAGAGAGAGGGGGGGAGATATTCAGAAGATATATTATGAAGAAAACAAGTATATTGATCTGAAATATAGTACATTCATTTTAAATTCATCCAGGTTCCATTATCTTAAGGTATTTTACGTTATTTTTAACCATATTATTAAACTAGTTATATAGAACCATATAGTCAGTGCACGACAACTGAATTGGTTCTATGCCTTCATTTTTATGAGATTTCCGATTCTATAATTCAGAAAAAAGAGACAGCAATGAAAGGGTTAAACCTGGAAGACCCTTAGAGAGAGAGAGAGAGAGAGAGAGAGAGAGAGATTCAGAAGAATTATTTTAAAGAAAACAAATATATTGATCTGAAATGTAGTATTTTCATTTTAAATTCATCCAGATTCCATTGAATTTATCTTCCATCTTTTGGTTATTATTAAAAAAAAATTTATATCTTGTGCTTAAACAGAACGTTATTGTTCTTATTTTTGAGTTAAACTACATAGATTAAAAAAGTTTGAATTTCTTATTCAATGGTAGTGTTATTGTATATAGAAATAAACAGTGTATAATTCAAAGGAGAATATTGTTTAGTGTTATGAATTATCATTGAGTGTCATCTCAAAAATAGGTATATGCTGCCCTCTAGTGCTCATTTGACCATTTCAATAATTTTAAGACTACTGTTTCCCCTCATTTTAATTTACACATACATCTTGAAATGAAAAAAAATATTAAAATGTTTATTTATGATATTTGTACTAATAAATATAGAAATTTGGTGTGTGTATTTCAATTATTCATGAATAATTGACAACTTCTAAATTCCCTTTTTGTTCTTAATTTAAACATTCCCCACGGCAACACCATATGAGATGTACTATAATCGTTCGCAATTTAGCATTATCAGTATGTTGTCATCATGTGCAGAAGTTTATTATTAGTTATTTGCAGAAGTTTATATTTTAATTTTATATTTTTAAAATCCCTGCATAAAGTTATTTGTATAACTGGGCGCGATCATTATTAGGAGACGCGTCTCTTTGTGTGACAGAAAATCTTCCAAACTGTAATTGAAGATTTTTAATATGTTCTTGTGATCGAATCTTGTCTAATCGCTTGAATATTTTAATGAATAAGGTTTAAAAACATGAGCTTTCATGATTTCGTGATCACTCCCTTTCAGAGAAATGACGCGCGGCTCTTTGTTTAATCCATTAGGAAATGAAGTTTGCACAGATGCCACACAGCGTCAACACATTAACACAGTCATACACATAAATATTCAAACAAAGGAATGAAAAGAACATGAAAAAAATCACCTGTAAATGCGTTCGTGATCATTCACAGACATCAAACTCTCAAGCACGGCTCGCGATCTCGACATGAATGTCTTTCATTTGTTTATATCGCTGGAACGTCTTCAGCATCTTCAGTATGTTGTCATCATGTGCAGAAGTTTATTATTAGTTATTTGCAGAAGTTTATATTTCAATTTTATGTTTTAAAATCCCTGCATGTGTAAAGATGTATTTGTATAACTGGGCGCGATCATTATTAGGAGACTGCGCGTCTCTTTGTGTGACAGAAAATCTTCCAAACTGTACAAGAAGCTTTTTAATATGTTCTTGTGATCGAATCTTGTCTAATCGCTTGAATGATTTAAAGAATAAGGTTTAAAAACACTTAAAATCAAGTGGCTTTCACGCGGTCACGATCACTGCTTATTGAGAAATGACGCGCGGCTCTTTGTTTAATCCATTAGGAAACGAAGTTTGCACAGATGCCACACAGCGTCAACACATTAACACAGTCATACACATACAAATTCAAAGTTCAATTTCAAAGAAATGAAAGGAACATTAAAAAGGCATGACAAGATTCTGAAAGACGCGAGAAAGAACGAGCTTCGGCAGGCGTTCCTTCTCAGACGCGGCGCGTCTATAATTGTCACAGAACACCTTCTAAACTAAAATTAAGCTTTTTATTACATTCTTGTGATTAAATCTTGTGTAATCGCTGGAATATTTTAACTTATAAGTTTAAAAAACACAAATGAGTTCGTGATCATTCACAGACATCACCAAACTGTGAAACATCAAGGGGCGTTGCTTCTATGATTGAACAGAAAGTACACAAAGCTGTCCACTAGAGGGAGCCACGAGACCGTGTTTGTTAAGAGCCTCAAAAACACCCAAGAATATTATTAAAGTTTGACGTCTTGCCATGGCAACAATATTTAAGATATCTCAAAGATATTCATATGTCTACATCTGAAATGTTTTGACATTATAGTGAAGAAGTTTCAAGCAAATCGGATAAAAATAAGAGGGTGAGCTCAAAGCATTTTGAAAGTGACTCATTTCCTGCTGCCAATTGGTGGCGCTATATCTTTGACTCATAATAGTCACATCCACGTACTCGGCCTCCTACAACGAACACACAGGTGAAGTTTCATAAAAATCAATGAATGTATGCAGACGTTATAACACACTTCCTGTTTCCCTTTTCTCGCCATAAATTCGTTGCCTCGCCACGGGCAAACCGTGTGAGATATCAAAAATCCCCTGGCAATTTTGCGTCATCAATGTCTTGACTTCATGCTGACCGAGTTTGGTGGTGATCGGATTAAGCGCCTAGGAGGAGTATATCAAATTCCAGAGCATGCGCTTTTCAAACAACCCATAATAGCTCACTTCCTGTTGAGGCGGCGAACAACTTAGAGCACGAAAGTTGTCAGGCCCGATAAGGTCTATATGTGTACCGAGTTTCATACCAATATGTGCAAGCGTGTTTGATATATGGACCAAGTTTTCGGACCCCATTCAAGGGGGCGCTGTCGAGCCCCCCTGCCACGCCCGGGTCCCAGCCTCTGTCACGTCCTAATGGCCGCGGGTTCCAATGCGTGTGCAAAGTTTCAAGAGTTTTTGAGCATGTTAAGGGCCCCAAAAAGCCCCGAACGGTTGAAAAAAAATAAAAATAACTAGCAGCGATTTGCGGGCCCAAGCCGGTGGCACCGCCACCTCGGTGGTTTAAGGACAACTGGGCACTGCGGGCAAAATGAATTTAAACAGTGTCTCCAGTTGGAGACTGACCAGTTAGTTGAGTCAGATTATTCAAAATGATACTAAGTAAAAGCGATCATATCATAGCAAAGTTATCATTAGCAGTTCAAAGTGTTATATATTCAGCTGAATTCATCTTATTATATTGTTAAACTAATTATATAAAACTAAATAGTCAGTGAAATACAAATGAACTGGTTCTTTGCCTTTATTTCTTTACAAATTTCTAGAAGAGAAGGGCTAAGAGATTTCCTATCCTACAATGCAGACAAAAGGAGACAGCAATGAAAGGGTTAAACCTGCAAGACCCTTAGAGAGAGAGGGGGGGGGGGTACTCAGAAGAAATATTTTGAAGAAAACAAGTATATTGATCTAAAATATAGTACATTCATTTTAAATTAATCCAGGTCCCACTGAATTTATCTTAAGGTATTTTACGTTATTTTTAACCATATTATTAAACTAATTATATAGAACCATATAGTCAGTGCACGACAACTGAATTGGTTCTATGCCTTTATTTTTTATGAGATTTCCGATCCTATAATTCAGAAAAAAAGGAGACAGCAATGAAAGGGTTAAACCTGGAAGACCCTGAGAGAGAGAGAGAGAGAGAGAGAGAGAGAGAGAGAGATTCAGAAGAAATATTTTGAAGAAAACAAGTGTATTGATCTGAAATATAGTACAATCATTTTAAATTCATCCAGGTTCCTTTGAATTTACGTATTTTACGTTATTTTTAACCATATTATTAAACTAATTATATAGAACCATATAGTCAGTGCACGACAACTGAACTGGTTCTATGCCTTCATTTTTTATGAAATTTCCGATCCTATAATTCAGAAAAAAGGAGACAGCAATGAAAGGGTTAAACCTGCCAGACTAAAACACAGAGAACTGTGAGAGCTCGTGAACTGTCTGAATGTGTGTGCGTGCAATGTATGAGGAGAGCACGAATGTAATATAAACGATAACGATCCAAATACAATTTATTTGCAGAAGTTTATAGTTTAGTTTTATTTTTTAAAATCCCTGCATGGATGTCGTTCTTTGTATAACTGGGCGCGATCATTATTAGGAGACGCTGCGCGTCTCTTTGTGTACCAGAAATCTTCTAAATTCTAATTGAAGCACTTAATACATTGTTGTGATTAAATGTTGTGTAATCGCTGGAATGGAATGGAATCGCTGGAATGAACAAGGTTAAAAAACACGTAAATGATTTCATGATCACTCTCACAGAAATCATCAAACTGTCAAAAAAAAAAAAAAACCCGGCTCGCGATCTCTACAGGAACGTCTTTCATGTGTTTATTTGCTTGTATATTGTAGAATCGCTGGAATAGAATCGCTATTAAATATAGAAATTAGGTGTGTATATTTCAATTCATGAATAATTGACAACTTCCAAATTCCCTTTTTGTTCTTAATTTAAACCTTCGCCATGGCAACACCATTTGAGATGCACTACAATTGTTCGCAATTTAGCATCTTCAGTATGTTGTCATCATGTGCAGAAGTTTATTATTAGTTATTTGCAGAAGTTTATATTTTAATTTCATTTTTTAAAATCACTGTATTTGTAAAGTTATTTGTATAACTGGGCGCGATCATTATTAGGAGATGCTGCGCTGCGCTGTACAGAAAATCTTCCAAACTGTACAAGAAGCTTTTTAATATGTTCTTGTGATCGAATCTTGTCTAATCGCTTGAACGATTTAAAGAATAAGGTTTAAAAACACTTAAAATCAAGTGGCTTTCACGCGCTCACGATCACTGCTTATAGAGAAATGATGCGCGGCTCTTTGTTTAATCCATTAGGAAACGA
Organism: Opsariichthys bidens; assembly: GCA_037194245.1. Lineage (NCBI taxonomy): Eukaryota > Metazoa > Chordata > Actinopteri > Cypriniformes > Xenocyprididae > Opsariichthys > Opsariichthys bidens. Next base: position 3,846,630 of record CM074312.1, on the reverse strand, counting down.
AGTTTTCACAGATGCCACACAGCGTCAACACATTAACACAGTCATACACATAAATATTCAAACTTCAATTTCAAATTGAAAGGAACATTAAAAATGAATGATAAGATTCTGAAAGACGCGAGAAAGAACGAGCCTCGGGAATGTAAGGCTCTCAGACGCGGCGCGTCTATAATTGTCACAGAACACCTTCAAAACTAAAATTAAGCTTTTTATTACATTCTTGTGATTAAATCTTGTGTAATCGCTGGAATATTTTAACTTATAAGTTTAAAAAACACAAATGAGTTTGTGATCATTCACAGACATCATCAAACTGAAACAACAAGGGGCGTTGCTTCTCTGAGTTTACAGAAATACGTGCAGTATGTCCACTAGAGGGAGCCACGAGACCGTGTTTGTTAAGAGCCTCAAAAACACCCAAGAATATTATTAAAGTTTGACGTCTTGCCATGGCAACAATATTTAAGATATCACAAAGATATTCATATGTCTACATCTGAAATGTTTTGACATTATAATGAAGAAGTTTGAAGCAAATCGGGTAAAAATAAGAGGGTGATCTCAAAGCATTTTGAAAGTGACACATTTCCTGCTGCCAATTGGTGGCGCTATATGTTTGACTCATAATAGTCACATCCATGTACTCGGCCTCCTACAATGAACACACAGGTGAAGTTTCATAAAAATCAATAAATGTATGCAGACGTTATAACACACTTCCTGTTTCTCTTTTCTCGCCATAAATTCGTTGCCTCGCCACGGGCAAACCGTGTGAGATATCAAAAATCCCCTGGCAATTTTGCGTCATCAATGTCTTGACTTCATGCTGACCGAGTTTGGTGGTGATCGGATTAAGCGCCTAGGAGGAGTATATCAAATTCCAGAGCATGCGCTTTTCAAACAACCCATAATAGCTCACTTCCTGTTGAGGCGGCGAACAACTTAGAGCACGAAAGTTGTCAGGCCCGATAAGGTCTATATGTGTACCGAGTTTCATACTAATATGTGCAAGCGTGTTTGATATATGGACCAAGTTTTCGGACCCCATTCAAGGGGGCACTGTCGAGCCCCCCTGCCACACCAGGGTCCCAGCCTCTGTCACGTCATAATGGCCGCAGGTTCCAATGCGTGTGCAAAGTTTCAAGAGTTTTTGAGCATGTTAAGGGCCCCAAAAAGCCTCGAACGGTTGAAAAAAAATAAAAATAATAATCCTTAGAAAAACAATAGGGCCCTTCGCCCCTTCGGGCTTGGGCCCTAATAATCCTTAGAAGAACAATAGGGCCCTTCGCCCTTCTAGGCTTGGGCCCTAATAATAATAATCCTTAGAAAAACAATAGGGCCCTTCGCCCCTTTGGGCTTGGGCCCTAATAATCCTAAGGAAAACAATAGGGCCTTCGCCCTTTGGGCTTGGGCCCTAATAATAATAATAAATATAGCTGCTAGCAGCAATGTGCGGGCCCAAGCCGGTGGCACCGCCACCTCGGTGGTTTAAGGACAACTGGGCACGGCGGGCAAAATGAATTTAAACGGTGTCTCCAGTTGGAGACTGACCAGTTAGTTGAGTCAGATTATTCAATATAATACTAACTAAAAGCGATCATATCATAGCAAAGTTATCGTTAGCAGTTCAAAGTGTTATATATTCAGCTGAATTTATCTTATTATATTGTTAAACTAATTATATTAAACTAAATAGTCAGTGAAATACAAATGAACTGGTTCTTTGCCTTTATTTCTTTATACAAATTTATAGAAGAGAAGGGCTAAGAGATTTCCTATCCTTTAATGCAGACAAAAGGAGACAGCAATGAAAGGGTTAAACCTGCAAGACCCTCAGAGAGAGAGAGGGGGGGGGGGGGGATATTCAGAAGATATATTTTGAAGAAAACAAGTATATTGATCTGAAATATAGTACATTCATTTTAAATTCATCCAGGTTCCATTGAATTTATCTTAAGGTATTTTGCGTTATTTTTAACCATATTATTAAACTAATTATATAGAACCATATAGTCAGTGCACGACAACTGAATTGGTTCTATGCCTTCATTTTTTATGAGATTTCCGATTCTATAATTCAGAAAAAAAGAGACAGCAATGAAAGGGTTAAACCTGGAAGACCCTCAGAGAGAGAGAGTTTTTCTTTTGAGTTTTTCACCCATTCTGGGCTTGGGCCCTAATAATCCTAAGGAAAACAATAGGGCCTTCGCCCTTTGGGCTTGGGCCCTAATAATAATCCTTAGAAAAACAATAGGGCCCTTCACCCATTCTGGGCTTGGGCCCTAATAATAATAATCCTTAGAAAAACAATAGGGCCCTTCGCCCTTCTGGGCTTGGGCCCTAATTATACTAATGATTTGGGAAAAATGGATAAACCATAGTGGTTGAGACAGCTCTGTGGTGAAGAGAAGACCCTTATCTTTTTCCCTGGAGAAAATCCTGAAGATCTCCCCAAGGAGTACCTTGTGAGTTGAATGTCAGGATATTTAAAAATTGAGCTTCCGTTGATCATAACTGATAAAAAAGTAATCAAGTTGAAAAAAACAATGTTTTTAGATGTTTGAATGAGTTGTTATAAGCTGATCCAGCCGTTTGCTTTTTTACAGTTTTAAGAAACAAATAAATTTTTTGTAAATATCTACTGAATATGCATAAACTAGACACCTCTATATAGCAGTTGCATACACTGATCAGGCACAACATTATGACCACCTTCCTAATATTGTGTTTGCTGTCAAAACAGCCCTGACCCGTCGAGGCATGGCCTCCACTAGACCATGTTAGCAGCAGATCCTTTAAGTCCTGTAAATTGCGAGGTGGATTGGATTTGTTTGTCTGGCACATCCCACAGATGCTCGATTGGATTCAGATTGGGGGAATTTGGCGGCCAAGTCAACACCTCAATCTCGTTGTTGTGCACCTCAAACCATTCCTGAACCATTTTTGCTTTGTGTCAGGGCTCATTATCCTGCTGAAAGAGCCACAGCCACCAAGGAATACCGGATGAAAGGATGTACATGGTCTGCAACAATGCTTAGGTAGGTGGTACGTGTCAAAGTGACATCCACATGGATGGCAGGACTCCCAGCAGAACATTGACCAAAGCATCACACTGCCTCCACAGGCTTGCTATCTTCCCATAGTGCATCCTGGAGTCACGTGTTCACCAGGTAAGCGACACACACGCACCGGGCCATCCACATGAAATGATTCTTCAGATTCTTCCATTGCTCCGTGGTCCAGTTCTGATGCTCCCGTGCCCACTGTTGGCGCTTTCGGCGGTGGACAGGGGTCATCATGAATACCCTGACTGGTCACACGCAGAAAACCGATGCACTGTGTATCTGACACCTTTCTATCAGTACCAGCATTAACTTCTCGAGCAGTTTGAGCTTCAGAAGCTCGTCTGCTGGATCGAACCACACGGGCCAGCCTTCGCTCCCCACGTGCATCAATGAGCCTGTCACTGGATCACCGCTGTTCCTTCCTTTGAATCACTTTTGACAGATACTGACCACTGCGGGAACACCCACAAGAGCTGCAGTTTTGGAGAAGTTCAGACCCAGTCCCATCACAATTTGGCCCTTGTCAAACTCGCTCAATCCTTACTGAATATCCCCCCCCCCCCCTCTCTCTCAGGGTCTTGCAGGTTTAACCCTTTCATTGCTGTCTCCTTTTGTCTGCATTGTAGGATAGGAAATCTCTTAGCCCTTCTCTTCTATAAATTTGTATAAAGAAATAAAGGCAAAGAACCAGTTCATTTGTATTTCACTGACTATTTAGTTTAATATAATTAGTTTAACAATATAATAAGATAAATTCAGCTGAATATATAACACTTTGAACTGCTAATGATAACTTTGCTATGATATGATCTCTTTTAGTTAGTATTATATTGAATAATCTGACTCAACTAACTGGTCAGTCTCCAACTGGAGACACCGTTTAAATTCATTTTGCCCGCCGTGCCCAGTTGTCCTTAAACCACCGAGGTGGCGGTGCCACCGGCTTGGGCCCGCACATCGCTGCTAGCAGCTATATTTGTTTATCGTTCTCCGGTTGTTCCTCAGGTCAACTACACGCTGCTGGGTCAGATCTGTAACCTGTGGCGAAACTATGATGACATCCAGGACTCGTGGAACAGTGCTATGAACATCGTGGACTGGTTCTTTGATCATCAGGACGTCCTGCGGCCGGACCGGGCCAGTGGAACGACCCCGACATGGTGAGGTCATCATTCACTAGAAACCTCAGGAGCGTTTGCTTGTGATGTATTGTATCATATTGTAACATTTGTATCATCATCATCCTCAGTTGATCATTGGAGACTTCGGCCTCAGCATGGACCAATCGCGTGCTCAGATGGCGCTGTGGGCGATCATGGCCGCGCCTCTGTTCATGTCCTACGATCTGCGCACGATCCGTAGCGGCGTTCGCGCCATCCTGCAGAATAAAGTCATGATCGGCATCAAGCAGGACCACTTGGGTATCCAGGGCAGACGCCTGCTGAAGGTGAATTATGTGTGATTCTATTATATTTCACAGTTGATTCTAACAGGGTTTAATTGAATTAAATAAGTAGGATTTTTATTGAAATAAAGCTGAAATAAAATAAAAAGATTTGTTGAAAAACTTAATCTAAATGGAATAAAAATCATTCCATTGAATCATTGGGTCACTCAATTGATTCACTGAAAACACTGACTCATTCAGGAATGAAGTAAATGGCTCTCTTTATGAATGGATCATTGAATCATCGGTTCACCCTTTTGATTCTTTCAAAACACTGATTCATTGGAATGAAGTAAATGGCTCTCCTGATGAATGGACTCTGTCAAAGCGATGCTTGTGTTCCTGCAGGAGAAGAGCGGGTTCTAGGCGTACTTGCAGCCTCTCTAAAGGAGCCAGTGCTCTGGTGTTCTTCAGCAGGAGGTCAGATATGCCATATCGATACATGACGTCTCTGAAGATGCTGAACTACAGACTTGGAGTCTATGAGGTGAGTGTTCAGAAACACTGATCTGATGAAGATCACACTGAATCATTTACATGATCATTTACACTCTCTCTCTCACAGGAGTTTGATGTGTTTTCGGAGAAGCTGTTTCCCCAGCTGAAGGACAGCACAGAGTTTGTTGTGTACGCCAACCCGTCTGGTGTGGTCATGTGGTACGTCTATCCCACAGCTGAGTGGCGAAAAGAGGCGGGGCCTAGTCACTTGAGCGAGTAGCTAATAGGGCCAAAGTTCCATCGATATGCTAATGAGGCTGACGCCCCTCTGGTGATTTGAATTAGGAAATGAATTTCGCTCTCAGGGACCTTTAGCAAATCAAACGTGCCTCACTGGATTTCTTTTTAAGAATGTAATTTTTTTAGCACCGTTTCTACTGAATGTGTTTCCATATTGGAATCTTTTTGTATTGACCTTTAATAAGAACGAACAGTATCATCTCATTTGTGCAAATGAAGTGCATTAATCAAGTTGTTCAAATCATGAAGCATTCAGTGACGTGTACTACTGTTTTTAAACTCAAATAAACACATGATGGTCAAACTCACATTCCGAGTAGATTATTTGATTGATGCTTAACACTGACGAGTCATGATGTCAGTTGACCCTTTCCAAACAGTTTGATTGACAGGCGATGTGACCAATCATAACCCTGAATCCGAGAGAATAGAGATTCTAATCTCAATCTGAGCTCTCAACAGTGAAGTATTAGTTCCAGCACGATTAGAGGTAAGAGATCTGTGGCTCAGTGGTATGAGCACTGCCTCATGGTTTCAGAGGTTACTGGTTCGAATCCTGGTCAGATCTCCAAGAAATGCAGCGATTGAGTCCATGGAAAGGGAAAGGGAAAGGGAAAGGGAAAGGGAAAGGGTCCTGGTTGAGATCATGGTAGAGTAGCAGGTTGTTTTGGAAAAAAAAAAAAAAAAAAAAAAAAAAAAAAAAAAAAAAGTCTGGAAAGTTTTTGGTTCAGCTTTCAGCTGGATAATAAATTATAAAGTCGCACATTGGTGTAAAACATAACCACTGCTGGATATCATCCCAGAACTCCCCAGGGGGAGGCGTTTGGTTATTACCTCCCCCCTTCGTTTCCTGCCTTCTCTCAGTCCCCTGTCAGGATTTGATTGCTCTTACAGCCTGTCACAGATCCTGATCAGGTGACCATTCCCCAACGCAACCATGCTACAGTGACCAGGCCGGTTTTGAACCCAGATACTCCTGATAGGGAGCACATGCTCTAACCACTAGAGCCACTGGCACTTTCACACTGAGCCCTCTTTTTTTTGGGGGCATATCCTTTATATTTGGAAAAAACCCTTCAAACTAAAGCATTCAACCAAAGAGTGAGATTTGAACCAGGAATCTCTGCATGAAGAAGCAATACTTAGACCACTGAGCCACTGGAGCTTCTGCTGTTTCATTGCTTTTTTTGGGGGCATGTCTTTTTTTTTTGAGTCTCAGACTGATGAGCCACTGGAGCTTCATCTTGCAACCTTTTTCTTTTTAGAGTTTTTTTAATTAATCAATAAAACTAAAGCATTTTCCACCACAAAAGTGAGATTTGACTGGGATTGTCCCACTGAAGGAGTGATGCTGAGACCAGCTTTTCAAGCAAGTTTTTGTCTCATTTAATTAGTCAGAACCAATTAAAGTAATTTCCCTCACTTTTATTGGAAGTGTCAATCATTTAAAATGCAGTGTCAATCCATTTTTCAATCTGACAAGGAATTGGGTGTTTTGGAAGGGTTTTTATTGATACCTTTGTGCTATATGATGGAAAAATGTTCACATTTGTGGGATTTGATCCAAGAAACCAACATACGAAAGACAAGTGATTCACCACTGAACCAAAGACTTTGTGAAGTCCTATAGCTGGGTCAATTGGATTGATTTTCAGTTTATCTATAGCATTAAATAATAATAATAAAAAAGGTTAATGTAAGTAATTGTGGGATTCAAAGTCAGGACTGACTAAAGCTTTACCACTTGAGCCACTGAATCTGACAAGGAATGGGATTTTCTTGAGAGCTTTGTGTTACACGATGGAAATTGTTTTAGTAAATCTGGGATTTGAACCAAGAACTCTATCTATGAAAAGGAATTAATCAGCCACTGAGCCATAGGCATTGAGACATGTGAGTTGGTTAAATTCGGTTGATTTTCTGTTGATCTACAGCTGTAATTAATAAATCAACATAAGAAACAGTAGGATTTGAACTCAGGACTCTATCATTAAAGCTCAGCGTTTTCTCACTTGAGCCACTGAATCTGACAAGGAATGGGTTTTTCTTGAGAGCTTTGTGTTACACGATGGAAATCGTTTTAGTAAATCTGGGATTTGAACCAAGAACTCTATCTATGAAAAGGAATTAATCAGCCACTGAGCCATAGACATTGAGACATGTGAGTTGGTTAAATTCGGTTGATTTTCTGTTGATCTACAGCTGTAATTAATAAATCAACATAAGAAACAGTAGGATTTGAACTCAGGACTCTATCATTAAAGCTCAGCGTTTTCTCACTTGAGCCGCTGAATCAGACAAGGAAAGAAGTGTTTTGGATGGAGCTTTGTGTTTTGTGATGGGAGAATATTTGCAATTGTGGGAATTGATCCAAAACCCCACATATGAAAAACAAGTGATTAGCCACTGAGTCACATACTTAGAGACATTTGAGTTGATTCAGTTTGGTTGATTTTCTGTTTATCTACAGCATTAATAATAATAATAAACAATTTAATATAAAAAATTGTGGGATTCTGGGATTCTCTGCAGCATTGTGAACGGAATGAACTACTACCTTATGAACGACTTCTGCCCACTGAAATGTGCAACTCAAAGACTTTTTCAAAAGAAAAACATAGGCCTACACATGTTGAGCAAACATATGAAATCCGTTTATGTGCTATGCCATGCACTTTATTCTGTATCAAGGCAATTTTTATTGAACGAAAGAGCAGACATTTCTTTTACAGATAAGTTTATTAAAGAACATTACTTTTGACATATCATATGAAGGGACATTTCCTTCATTCCAAGATATGCTCTTTTATTAACACTAAACTGTAAGATAGCGAAACTCTTTTTTTCTTTTTTTTTTTGTTCTAAGCCCTGAAATCTCCATCAAAACATTAAAAAGCCAAGCTTTGGCCAATGAGTAAAACGCTCTGCACATTAATCCATTTTCTGAAGTTGAGAGATGCAGGTTTGCATTGACGCTGAAGCACAGAAACACTGGCTGCACATAAGGAGGTCAGAAAGCAGCATTTTAGCCAGCAATTTTCAGATCTTTGGCCACCAGCATCGCTGTGAGAGGGTGCAGTGCTCCAAGGTGCTCCTTAAAAGTCTTCACTGCCTCGTCGCTGTACTTGGAGAAGTTGTGAACTTCTCTAAAAGAGAGAAAATGAGGTCAGCAAGAGCACACTTTGAAATGGTCTTAAAGAGCTTTAGACATTTCAAAACAGAGGTTTGTAGGGTCAAAGACAAATATAGCTGCTAGCAGCAATGTGCGGGCCCAAGCCGGTGGCACCGCCACCTCGGTGGTTTAAGGACAACTGGGCACGGCGGGCAAAATGAATTTAAACGGTGTCTCCAGTTGGAGACTGACCAGTTAGTTGAGTCAGATTATTCAATATAATACTAACTAAATTAACTTATATTTTAGTTTTATTTTTTTAAATCCCTGCATGGATGTCGTTCTATGCAGAACGCTGCGCGTCTCTTTACGTGACAGAAATCTTCTAAATTCTAATTGAAGCTCTTTAATTCATTGTTGTGATTAAATGTTGTGTAATCGCTGGAATGGAATGGAATCGCTGGAATGAACCAGGTTAAAAAACACGTAAATGATTTCGTGATCACTCTCACAGAAATCATCAAACTGTCAAAAAAAACGGCTCGCGATCTGTAGAATCCCTGGAATGGAATGGCTATTAAATATAGAAATTACGTGTGTATATTTCAATTATTCATGAATGATTGACAACTTCCAAATTCCCTTTTTGTTCTTAATTTAAATCTTCGCCACGGCAACACCATTTGAGATACACTATAATCGTTCGCAATTTAGCATCATCAGTATGTTGTCATCATGTGCAGAAGTTTATTATTAGTTATTTGCAGAAGTTTATATTTTAGTTTTATTTTTTGAAATCCCTGCATGGATGTCGTTCTTTGTATAACTGGGCGCGATCATTATTCGTTGATCGTTATCATTTATATTACATTCGTGCTCTCCTCATACATTGCACGCACACACATTCAGACAGTTCACGAGCTCTCACAGTTCTCTGTGTTTTAGTCAGGCAGGTTTAACCCTTTGATTGCTGTCTCCATTTTTCTGAATTATAGGATCGGAAATTTCATAAAATATGAAGGCATAGAACCAGTTCAGTTGTCGTGCACTGACTATATGGTTCTATATAATTAGTTTAATAATATGGTTAAAAATAACATGAAATACCTTTAGATAAATTCAATGGAACCTGGATGAATTTAAAATGAATGTACTATATTTCAGATCAACATACTTGTTTTCTTCAAAATATTTATTCTGAATATATATCCCCCCCCCCCCTCTCTCTCTCAGGGTCTTGCAGGTTTAACCCTTTCATTGCTGTCTCCTTTTGTCTGCATTATAGGATAAGAAATCTCTTAGCCCTTCTCTTCTATAAATTTGTATAAAGAAATAAAGGCAAAGAACCAGTTCATTTGTATTTCACTGACTATTTAGTTTTATATAATTAGTTTAACAATATAATAAGATAAATTCAGCTGAATATATAACACTTTGAACTGCTAATGATAAGTTGGCTATGACATGATCGCTTTTAGTTAGTATTATATTGAATAATCTGACTCGACTAACTGGTCAGTCTCCAACTGGAGACACCTTTTAAATTCATTTTTCCCGCTGTGCACAGTTGCCTTGATGCCACCGGCTTGGGCCCGTCATCGCTGCTAGCAGCTATATTTTCTCTTTGTGTCCCTCCACATGTTCTGTTTACTCAATGCCTCAATCTTCAGTTAAACTCACCAAATGGAAAGTGCCTCGAAAGTATTCTTCATTGCCCCAAAATAGTCTTATATCAGCCTTTCTGAATGCGTCTCTTGAAGCTCTAATTGATCTGGTAGTGTTCATTATCTGTGAAGAGCTGTTGGACGTGTCACAGGTCCTGCAGCACACCACAGTCTCCCGGTCAAACCTTTCAACATACAGTTCACCAGCAGCTATATATACATTCTCCAGAGAACAAGAGCTTGTAAAAGACTTCATTTTTTATTAATATTTAGTTAAGGCATTTCAATACAAAGCATTTCACAACCCACCGTATGACAAAGATCATGTACAATAGAATTTGTTGGGAGCAAACATGCAAAAGAAATTACAACAATAAAATGGTCTATGTGTTGCATTAATAAAAAGAAATATTTAAAACAATTTATATGTATATTACAAGTTGTATTTTTAATTAATTAAATGAATGAATTAATAATAATCATGGCCGTGATATGCTGGTTGGCTGCCAATGCCTCACATGAAAATAAATAATGGTTATTAAAATATATAATATATATAAAACATCCCAACATAGCTACAGAAATATCAAGAGAAAAACAACCCCAATCAGTCCACTAAACTTCAGGCCATACATGCACAAGTATTCCAATGAAAACAGTCTCTACAGTATGTTACATGTGGACAGCGCTCAATGTATGCGTTACAGGTCCTGCGTCACCAGAGGTCGCGTTAACTCAATATTTTCCGTTTTTGACCTACTTTTTTTTTTTTTTTTAGCAGTAACAAAAATTTTTATAGGCAGTCCGTCATGCAGGGCGTGGGTTTAGCCTTCAGAACAAATTTTATGTTTACATGAGAACGATGTACTAAAAACTGATCACACGGATTCGCAAAAACTATTAAAAACGCTGTATTGTTCATGCCAGACCAGTAGGTGGCGATGTCACTTTGTAAAGAAACACTATGCCCCTACCGACTGAACATGCAATACGCATGCTTGTGACGATTTGTAGTTTACATGGAGACGACAACTGTATAGTTTTCAAAAACTAGCACTTTGACACCCGTTTTCGAAAGTTTGCGTTTTCATGCCCCCAAAACAGTTAAGAGCAATGAACAGCCAAAACGCAAAAAAAGGTTGTTTTTAGCTAAAAATGGTGTTGTTTAAAGCTGTCTGAGGTAATTGACCCTTCACTTGGAGTTTGATTGACAGGCGATCTGACCAATCATAACCCCGAATTCGCCATTTTGTGTAACAAAGCAGTCAGAGGAGCTAGTATATTAACATTGGTGAACTTGAAATATTGTGTGTCCTCACTTGAAACAACATTCCTTCTGATGTTCATTCATGTTTATTTGATGCTATAAATGAACTAGAATGAAGCGATGATCGCTTCACGAGCCGCTTGAAGAAGCTACAGCGATCTGTCACGACACATTAAAGAGCCACTATACGCTATTTATTATTAAAAAATTACAATATTTGAAATTTGAAAGTGTCATATCAAAAGGAACCCGCTCTGTCTTGTCTGTCGACACGCTGTCAGTGTCCTCTTTGCTCCGCGATGTATTTTTGGCTTGGCTTGGCAGATACAGAGCTTTGATTAAGTTGATTTCAGTTCATGTTATAATCTGAATTGTTTTTGTTTAGGCCCAAAAGCTTGCATTTCTGTGGTCTTTATGGGGGAAATAAACACCTTTATTTTGCATCCTGTTGTGTTGAACATGAAAAGTGACAGTTTCTTCACAAATAAATAAAACCATGTATGCTCCTCCTGTAAGATAATGGTTAAAAATGAAAATGTGAACAAAAACAAAAGCTAGTAAAGGTGTAATTATCATTAAAAATGTCTAAAAGAATGTCTAACGCGACCTCTTTGTGTCACACGCTTCTGTAATACATTCCCTGCACTGTCCCAATATGAAGTGATTCAGTCCTCATGGACGCTGGTCATTTTATTTGCTGAGGACTGTATTTAATGGCTTATCGTACATTCCAGGCATGAACAAAAATAATTTTCTTACATCGCCACTTCAAAAAAAGGGAAAAAACTGATGCTTATAATTTAAAGTAGGCCTATGACTTTGCAGTAAAGTGCTCCCTTAATGTCCGAGAAATGATAATTGAACATGAAAATTAGCAAACTGCAAACTTTTGTAGGTTCATGCAGAAAAACAAAACCGCATACTCTCAATTCCCAATTCACTCATTCCCATTCATCACAGAGTGTATTTTTGCATTTGAACATGTTTTTAAAAAGCACTGCAATTGTTTTAATCTATGTAAACATGCACTGGTTAGACGGATATATTTTTATCTGAGCTGTTAAAACAGCTTCTGCAGTTCGTGCCCCAAAACCTTGCGTTTTGTGTGCCGTTTAGCATTTTAGTGCCAACGGTCAGAAGTTTGGGAACTTTGCAAATTTAATGCTGACCAGTTGTTCAAGCTAAATTTGCCCCCTCCAGTTTTCGACTTCTTATAAGCCACATTAAAAGGATTCACCCAAAAATGAAAATTCCAATCATTTACTCACCTTCAAGTTGTTTCAAACCTGTAGACATTTCTTTGTTCTGCTGTACACAAATAAAGATATTTTAATTAATGTTCATTATCAAGCAGATCTTGCCACCCATTGACAACCATAGTAGCCGGCAAGAGCTGCTTGGCTACAAACAATCTTCAAATTTTCTTCTTTTGTGTTGGAAAAACTTGATGGTGAGTACATGATGACAAAATTTTCATTTTTGGGTGAACTATCCCTTTAAGTGTGCAAATTTTGTTATATTTGAAACCCAGCTGAGTGCAATGATCCAAATACATTGTTTCCTCAGAAGCATTTGTGATGTCAGACCTCTGACAGTGGAATATGCAAAAATCTTGAAGCTCCTTTGTGTGCTTTTCTACATGAACTCACAGGTCAAATCTCCTCTGTGCTAATTCAGTAGATTCGAGCCTTTGATCAGATATTACAAACACAACGGCGTCCGTGCCAGTAAAAAGGAATTGATGTCACTGATGTAAATGACAAAGAACTGATGAACAGTTTGAATAGTGTGGGGTTGCAACTGAAAAAAGGTTTTTAATTTGAAGGCATTGAAATGGACGAAGACAATTACCAACGCCTGGTTTAGAGAAACATCAATGGCTCTCAAGATGATCTATGAACCTGCTTTGGAGAAACTGCAGCAGTGTAAACATCAACGCTTTTGACTGTGAGTTTTTCTGGTTGTAATGTTTTGCCATTTTCCAAACCAAAATGAGGCAGTTAGACTCTGTTAAGGGTGAAATCGTTTTTGTAATTACAAAGTGTGAGTGTTGCATTAAAATATCCTAAAACACTAGATTTAGAAAATGTTTCTCACATCGGATTGATTCCTGTGTAAATGATATGCATAGTCAAACTGGTTTCGATGATCTTACTGGCATTTACATGGAATCCTTTGGGATAAAGGTTTAGCAGCTGTTTTTTGCCTTTCTGTAAAAGTAATATTTCCAATGATTATCTTGAGGGCAGGATATTTATTAATGAGTATAAAAAGCTGATAATTTAGTCAAACAAACAAAAAGTGGAATAATTTAATCAAACTGAAAATGCAGAATTAAAGCAATAATATTGCAAAAAATACAAATCGATTCAACTGATTTCGATCTTAAATAAAAACGATTATTTTGAAATGTAAAACGAGGTGGATAAACACAAATAGACAGATTAAAATGCTTTAATGACATTGGGGATGAAAAAGGACGGGGACATTTATTAATGTGGTATATGTTGCGTAAATATCTGATAATTTACTCAAACTTAAAAAGACGAAATAAATGCAATAACTGAGCAATAAATACAAACCAATACACCTGAAGAAAATTAACTGAAAACTAAACATAATGAGGTGGATCAACACACAACTAGACAGTATAAAATGCATTAATGACATGTGGGGGATGAAAAAGGGCCGTGATGATTTGATGCTCTATGGGTTGGTAGAAATACATCTGGAGATAATGAATGCCCATACACAAGTCACAGGACTAAATGCTCATGATTATTATACCCAGACAGGACTATAATGTGCTCCATTACATGAGCTCCTCCATTCAGCCCCGTACTGGCTGAGCACAGATACATCAGGCACTCTTATTTGATTAAAAGCCTCTTGACAAAATTGAGTTGGTGAATGAACTCTGGTTGAGTGGGTCTGAACACACTCTAGGCCTCATTTCTGCCTGAGAGCGAGAGAGGACACATATTGGCTGAGTTGCACTTATAGAGTCGCTCAAAATGGCTCCTCTGCATTCCTACAAAAGTTATGCTTTTATAGTGACTTTAGGCAGGTGTTCTGTGTGGATTTGTGGGACAATAGTCAAGGCTCATTGGAAAAACATGCCAGTGGTGACATTTCTGAAAAAAAAAAGATCTTACATTGCACGTTTCATGACACTTTTAAAGGGGAAATGTATTTATCCGAGGATGAACATTTGGCAACATTTTATTACATTGGTGTGTGGCGTTAAGTTAGTTCACTTCAGAATTAAAATTTCCTAATAATTTACTCACCCTGATGTTATCCAAGATTTTTGTCTTTCTTTCTTCAGTCGAAAAGAAAGGTTTTTGAGGAAAACATTCCAGGATTTCTCTCCATATAGTGGACTTCACTGGGGTTCAATGGGTTGCAGGACCAAATCACAGTTTCAGTGCAGCTACAAAGGCTCTACATGATCCCAGACGAGGATTAAGGGTCTTATCTAGTAAAACGATTGGTCATTTTCTAAAATTTGTATACTTTTTAACCACAAATGCTCGTCTTGCACTAGCTCTGCATTGTGCCACGCATTACGTAATCATGTTAGAAAGGTCACACGTTACGTAGGTGGAAGTACCATCCCATTTTCTCCAACTTCAAAATCGTCTGACATTGTTGTTTTACCTTTTATTTTGTAAAGACCGTTTCATTTCGTCTTTGGTACTTCCACCTGCGTCACGCGTTACCTTTCCAACATGATTACGTAATGCGTGGTGCATTGCACAGCAGTGTAAGATGAGCATTTGTGGTTAAAAATTATTTATAAATTTTTCTTTTTTTTTTAAGAAAATGACTGATCGTTTCACTAGATAAGACCCTTAGTCTTCGGTTGGGATCATGTAGAGCCCTTTGAAGCTGCACTGAAACTGACATTTGGACCTTCAACCTGTTGGTAGTCGTTGAAATCCTCTATATGGAGAAAAATCCTGGAATATTTTCCTCACGAACCTAAATTTCTGTACCAGGAGAGCTAACAAGCAAGTTTACTCTGTGAGAAAAGCCACACACATGGAGCTGGTCATTAGATGCAAATGTTAAAATGTATTAGTTTACAAATCATGCACAATGATAAAAGTGTTTTGAGGTAACATAACATAGTATTGTGCAAATAAGTCTTTATTAATCAATAATCTAGTCATAATTTTCTGTGAAAAGGAACAAAAGCTGTTGGTGTGTTCATTTCAGCTGAGATTTGTATGTATTGTTTTTTTTTGAGTTTTGCGAAAATGCAAGTAGAGGCATGTTTTTCCAAAGAGCCTGTGTTGCATCTCTCATCACAAAACTATAATTTTGCTTCTCCACACACATGCATGCTTTCCTAAACCATAATTGATACTGACAGAGAATCATATAACATTTTTTCAACAAGCAATGCTTGCTGTAATAAACCCAAACCGTCACAGGCCTGACCTGATACAAAATGAAAGCGATACGACTCTAAAAACGTCACCGTAACGCGCACACTCTAGTATACCAATGTGGAGTAAGGTCCAATGTCAGATTAGGGCACACTTGTCCTGGAACACTGAGACAGTCACAGACAGGCACAAGTTGAAACCACAAACATCATCCTCCCCCTCCTCTGGCTCCTCATCCTCTTGTCAACTGATCCACAAAATAAGAAACAGTCACAGGCCAAGATATAGATATTTTTAAACAAAACAAACAAAAAAGCTGCCCTTGGGTCACACTGTCCTTCCCAGAAAAAAATGGGCAGAAAATATAAATGGCACAAACAGAAACGCCACTGTACCTTTGAGTGTCTCAGAGAGTTCAAACACGTGGTGACACTGCGAGCTAAACCCTAAAGCTCCGGTACGGCTACCCCATGATTCCGGGGAGAGCAGGTTCAGGAGCTCAGATCTGTGTGTGGTGTGTGTGTCCCGGTGGTGTGTACGGAGGCGGCGCTGGGTTGGGTTTGATTCCCCGGCTCTTCATGTAAGAAATGAACTGGTCGGGAATCTCAGCCAGAACGTCTTTGGCCAGTCGTGCCATACTCAACACGTGGTTTCCTGTCCGGTCCATGTAATCCCGGAACGGCACAAACTGTGAGGGGCAGGAAACAATGTGCACATTTATTCATCCATCCATCCACTAACACAGTGCTTCTTAACTATTTTGACTCGAAGGCCTCACAGTGTCCACCACAATATTCAAAGTTCTTCCCAATACAAGACATCAGGCAAAGCTGATTGTTGTTGGTTGTAACAGAAACTGGCAGTGTTGATATACTGTAATTAAGTTTTTCATTACAGAAATATCAAGAACTGTATGGAGAAATGTATATTAATGTTTTCCATGTTCTTTAGAACTTTCTATTCATTTATATACATTACATTTACATTTATTAATTTGGAAGACGCTTTTATCCAAAGCGACTTACGAGTGAGGAATACAACAAGCGATTCATCATGAAGAGACAAATAGACCCAGGAAGTGCTCACAAGACAAGTTTCAGACATTGCTCAGAGTACCAAAAGTTAGAATAGGGAGGGATGTGGAATGTATTCATCAAAGAATCCTGAAAAAAAATGTATCACAGGCAATTTTGCTAAAGCTACCACTACATTAATACCTCAATCCACCATCCATTGCACAGTTATTCATCCATCCGTCCGTCCCTCCATCCATCCATCCCCCAACAATACATCCTTTCCACATCCATCCACCCCCGCAATGATACATCCTTTCCATATCCATCCATCCATCCATCCATCCATCCATCCATCCATCCATCCATCCATCCATCCTTCCATCCATCCATCCTTCCATCCATCCACCCCCCCAATGATACATCCTTTCCATATCCATCCATCCATCCATTCCCCAAATCATACATCCTTTCCTGACCCATCCACCTTCCAATGATATATCCTTTCCATATCCATCCATCCGTCCCTCCATCCATCCATCCCCCAACAATACATCCTTTCCACATCCATCCACCCCCGCAATGATACATCCTTTCCATATCCATCCATCCATCCATCCCCCAAATCATGCATCCTTTCCTGATCCATCCACCCCCAATGATATATCCTTTCCATATCCATCCATCCATCCATTCCCCAAATCATACATCCTTTCCACATCCATCCACCCCCCAATGATATATCCTTTCCATATCCATCCATCCATCCATTCCCCAAATCATACATCCTTTCCACATCCATCCACCCCCCAATGATACATCCTTTCCATATCCATCCATCCATCCATTCCCCAAATCATACATCCTTTCCTGATCCATCCACCCCCCAACGATACATCCTTTCCACAGCCATCCATCCCCCAAACGATACATCCATCCAGCTGTCCATCCATCCCCCAAATAATCCATCCTACATCCTTTCCACAGCCATCCATCCCCCAAACGATACATCCATCCAGCTGTCCATCCATCCCCCAAATAATCCATCCATCCATCCCTCCAATAATACATCCTTTCCACAGCCATCCATCCCCCAAATGATACATCCATCCAGCTGTCCATCCATCCCCCAAATCAGCCATCCATCCATTACCCAATGATACATCCTTTGAACATCCATCCACCCCCAAATCATCCACCCATCCATCCCCCAATGATACATCCTTTGAACATCCATCCGTCCACCCCCAAATCATCCACCCATCCATCCCCCAATGATACATCCTTTGAACATCCATCCGTCCACCCCCCAAATCATCCACCCATCCATCCCCCAATGATACATCCTTTCTATATCCATCCATCCATCCATCCATCCACCCAACCATCTGTCCATCCATCCCCCAAATAATCCATCCATCCATCCCTCCAATAATACATCCTTTCCCCATCCATCCCCCAAATCAGCCATTCATCCATTACCCAATGATACATCCTTTGAACATCCATCCGTCCACCCCCAAATCATCCATCCATCCATCCATCCCAACGATACATCCTTTCCACAGCCATCCATCCCCCAAACGATACATCCATCCAGCTGTCCATCCATCCCCCAAATAATCCATCCATCCATCCCTCCAATAATACATCCTTTCCACAGCCATCCATCCCCCAAATGATACATCCATCCAGCTGTCCATCCATCCCCCAAATCAGCCATCCATCCATTACCCAATGATACATCCTTTCCACAGCCATCCATCCACCCCCCAAATCATCCACCGATCCATCCCCCAATGATACATCCTTTGAACATCCATCCGTCCACCACCCAAATCATCCACCCATCCATCCCCCAATGATACATCCTTTCTATATCCATCCATCCATACATCCACCCACCCAACCATTTGTCCATCCATCCCCCAAATAATCCATCCATCCCTTCAATAATACATCCTTTCCACATCCATCCATCCATTCAACCATCCATCCCCCAAATCAGCCATCCATCCATTACCCAATGATACATCCTTTGAACATCCATCCGTCCACCCCCCAAATCATCCACCCATCCATCCCCCAATGATACATCCTTTCTATATGCATCCATCCATCCATCCATCCATCCATCCATCCATCCACCCAACCATCAGTCCATCCATTCCCCAAATCATCCATTCATCCATTTCTCAATGACATATCCTTTCCACATCCATCCCATTCATCCATTCATGCATCCATCCATCCATCCATCTCCCAAATAATACAACCTTTCCACATCCATCTATCCCTCCATCCCCCAAATTATACATCCTCTCCACATCCATCCATCTGTCCATACATCCACCCCCCAAATTATACATCTTTTCCACATGAAGTTATCTGTCTATCATGTATTTAGTGATTGATCCATTCATTCATGCATCTCTCCACACATTCATCCTTCTCCCGTTCATTCATCCATCCATAAATCCATTCATTTCATCATCATTCACATCATATCTTCTCTGGTATCCTTTCTTCCAGCATAAAACAAATTAAAGAGCTCCTCAAGAGTGCATTGTCTTAACTTTGCCAGCTGTCTGTGACTCAGTAGCCTGAGATATTCTTATTACTACTAATGACAGGTTGCATTCACAGCAGACCTACATAATGAATTGCTTTATAATAATGTGGGTTATGGTGTGGAGCTGTTACACAAGGGCTTGACTCCACAGTGACTGAATTAGTAATTAAAATTCTCATGCTTTAATGGATTTGATTGCTGAAAGAAAGAGACATGGGGTGACAAGTCACAACTATTTAAATCCCCAAAGTTAACATATCACGCTTATAGTTAAAACAAAAAAAAAGAAAAGAAAAAAAGACTGCTACTGGTGTCACCTGGACAATGTCTCGCTCTGCTAATTTTCCTCTTGAGGAGATCCTGATGTCATCACCATCCAACTCAACCATAGCTGTGGGAAAAGACGGAAAGTTAAAGTAAATCACTGTGTTCATACATTTCATTGATTTGAATAATTAAATGTTACACTTTATTGTCATGAGGAAAATGGTAATAATTTTGGAACAACACAAAGGTGTGTAAACAAAATCCTCATTTTTGGGAGAACTATCTCTGTTATTTGCATAGTGATGAATTCAGTGGTAAAGGCATTTCAGGTGTTTCCTTCATCATCTGGAACTGTTTCGACGCCAACTGAATGTAAAAAAGCACAGAGAGATTGCCTTTACGGACTCCTCAAACAACAGGCCCTCTCCACATGACCTGCTCACCTCATCCGACAGGAGCTCATCTTCCACCTCTGAGCACGTGAGCTGTTGTTATTCTTGGAGGAAGCTCTATTTCAATATTGATCAAAGTCTCTCTCGACCTCACAAGTGGTCCAAAGGATCACTACATGCCCTGACTCGATAGTATATGCTTATTTCCCATGCAACATAGCTGATAATTACTCTGTGATTAGCCCAAACAGATCTCTTTAAATGAACTCCTGATTACATGTACAGCACATACAGTTCTGAAGTAGAAAAACAACCGTGTTAATTGCTATTGGAGCACTTGTTTGACTAATTGCTATAGACAACTTTTGAGTTATTGAATTCAATTTGATAAAGCTTTTTTTAATGCATGAGGTGAAAAAAAATCATGGTTAGGTTGATTTTCTTCTATAAAGTAAGAGAAACTAAAGCTCTCCAATGATTGAAAAATAATTCAATGAATTACATGATAAGGTGATTAATTAATCAGATGAATTCAAATAAAAGTAATTTAAAGATATCACATCACTGTGGGAGACCAGTATAATTTCTACAACCATTATAATTAATTGTACTACACTAATACATCAAATTGAGGCCCTTAAAGAAACACTTACCATCAAATTCAGCCTGTCCAACTCCAACAATAATGATGGACATGGGGAGCTTGGCAGCCTGATGGCAAAACAACACACACATTTACATGCTTTTAAGATACAATGCGTCTTGTTTATGAAACACAAGTAGAATTAATGTTTAAAAAGTAAAATGATACACTGTAAAATAAAGTATTTTATTTTTATTAAAGTAAAATAAAATCCTTACTGTGAAAAATGGCAATAAACCATAAAAGCAAAGTCTTATGTAAAAGCATGATCAAGATACATTTATTTAAATATCACACTATCTACCAGTAATTTAAAGATAGTAAATAAAATATGCACAATAGTTGCTGTAATTAAATTTATTTATATATTTGACATATTATACTAAATTAGAAATAAATTATTGGAAAAAAAAACTTAATTTGAAATCATTTGAAATACCGTCATTGTCAGGCGGAAACCTCGTATCTCCATATTTCTATTGGTCATCCTTTAATTCTGTCTCTGGGTTTTGCAATTATTTAACCAGTAAAAAGAATTAAAAAGAACCTGTGACTAAACCTCATAACCCCATTGGTTCCACAAACTGTCGGCAAAAACTTATATCGCCACCTCTCTCAATTTTGGACAGCCTCTGCTTGTTTGCAACGCAAGGGTAAATAAAAAAATTTTTGTTTTAGTAAGTACAGCATTTTCTTCACTAAAAAAAATCCTGTATAAAGGTTTATGTATTTGAGAAGAGTCTAGCATTTGGCATTGAGCCACAGCCAATGTCTTAGTCGTAGCACTTCATCTTTTATTACATGATATTTTGGCTAAATAGCTGAGTGTCCACATAGCCACTTTATAACATGCAAGTTGATTAAAACGTAATGAGATGCACTTACTGCCATACTAATGATGGACAAACATATACGACATTTGCTGATCAGAAACACTCAGAACTCCATTTGAGCCTGATTTTGGTAAAATGTTAATAATATAATGACAGATGCAAATGTCTATACATAAATAAAGCCACAATATCATCTCTGACAATATGGTGTTTAATTATTAAAAAAGAGTTTTTGCCATTTACTGAAAAGTAGCGGTTTTGGGTATAATGGACAAAGACTTTAAATATTTAAATGATATAAACTACTGAATGCCGATGGAATGAGGCAAATGCTATAATAGTTTTTCATATAGCATTCACTCTCTTTGTTTATTGGTTAAACAAAGACATTAAACTATGAGGACAGAGAATGAGACCTTTTTTGCAACAGAAAATAAAAAATGCTAAATATCCATCCAATTGAGTGTTCCCGAGCATGACATGTAGTGGATATACACGGTCAGTTGGATTCTTTATCAGAGTGGCCATCAAGAAACTAACTAATACATGTTGTGGTTCTGTATTACTTGTGAACACAAATGCAATTCAACGAGCATTATCATCATTGAATGCAGCAGTTGGTATTGGTAAACAGCACACTGGCTATTTACAGTGGTAGAACAGAACGCTGTAGAACGTTCTAGAGGGTGAGCAGAGGAAGAGGGAGGCGGGGCCAGTATGATCGCCATGACACCCGCTTCTCTAGCAGCCCTCCCGCCGACTCCCACTCCAGACACTTCATCGTGAATATTACTAGCAAACATTCATCATCTCAAACACAGAACCCTCGTTGAAGGTTTGCATCATTTATGTGCCCTATCTGATTATAGGGTAGTAGTTTCAGAGTGACTATTTGCACAGAGGTCTAAATATCACAGGCCACACACTGCAGCTATTTACACCACAACAGCCAGGCAAAATGACAAAACCACTTCTGAGCCCACTTCAACCTTTCATGCAGAAGAAAATAAACCCCTACCAATGGCTGCTGGAAAAGTGGCGGAAAAACAAATACTTGAAGAGTGCGCAGAGTACTCTTCTTCTCCTTCAAGTGATTTTTTGGTAATGTTAATTACACTATCTGGTGCTAACATAGTTATTAGCTTGTTAGGATACCATTTCCAGAATAAATTAGCATATTTATGCACTATTCTGTGCCGTTTTATAGAAAGGTTAATTGTCCTAAAGTGGGACATCTAGTGCTTGTACGTCTCGCATGAATACCTGAATGCCAGTGAAACTATGGGCTAGCCAAAGCTGATCAGAATCACATGACCTCTCAAATGTCCAATCATTATATGAGAGTGTTGCAATCATCAAACAGGATGCACCTGTTCCCGGATGCAACCGGGAACACTTCCTATTACACCAGATGTACTCGGTACATCAGAAGAAGAATGGCGTCTACGCTAATTTTTGTCTCTCTGCTTATCCCGAGGTTTACCAATTAACGTGATTGGCTGGATCCGGGCCGTGTCCGGGTCGGACGGGGAACCTGTGCCTGTGTGCGGCAGCAATGTGGCCCTGTGGTGTCGGCGGAGACTGTGTGAACTGGCTCATCCTTTGTTAAGACCTTACCGACTCATCAGCCAGTGGCACATATCCCAACAAACCGTCCCATACCGGCGTGATCAAAAAGATCTTAAACTAGATGGAACTAGATTAAATATTTTGACTGTTGCGATTCCAAATCGGTTTAATGACCCGTAACTCTGCCTGAGTTTGGTTCCTTTGGCTTGCTTAAGTTGGGGACACTTGCTTGATATTCAGCAGTGTTTTTGATATGCCTGCATTGGCGCCGTTGTATGTGAACTGAGCTGAGCCGGACGATTACGTCACTGTTTTCTGCAGTGCTGCTATACATAAATTAACTAGACTAATAACTACTGATATTTGCAACGGAATGAATCAATAATATATAGAATAAGCTGCACAATGACACCATTTTCTTATTAATGTAAAGCTGCTTTGCCACAATTTGCATTGTAAAAAGCGCTACATAAATAAAGATGACTTGACTTGACCTTGTGTGAAGACCACCCAAAGTTTTGATATTAAAGAAATTAATTTAATACAAAACAATCGTACTACTTCATGTGCTTACGAAATGTATCTCCAACAACAATATTATAACTTTTCTATGCATAAACATAAATGTATTTTATATTTTCATCAAATTTCCTAGTGTCCAACTTTCTTTAGGAAACGTGGTTTCGAACAGTATGATTAGCCTAATGTGGAATAGTACACTAGTCAGTCAAAAATGGATATTAACAGGGTTTTAGTGTCGTTTTGCAACAATAGAATGATTGTCTGTTTGCTTAGTGAAATAGAAAACATTCGGCCAAATGATCTTAAAAGTTTTTAACTTTAACTTGCAGTTCACAACATTTTAATGAATTGTGACTCAAGGTTAAATCTAGCCTAAAGTTTGTTCAAGCTTTGTTTTTTTTTTTGCAGGTTGCAAGATCATTTTGAATATCAATCATGCTGATCATGTTCTTTATTCCCCTCCGCTCATGTTATTATGAAAATGTTCGTGCATTCGGGTAAAATTACGTAAAATTAGAACCTTCTGTCTGTGCCGTCATGACTTATTTGCTTACTTCAATAACTTGAAGTTCACGAATATTCTCGTGAACTGACTGGTTTGTTATACTGAACAGCCAATCAGAGTTCTCTCTCTCTCAACGACGGCCCGACGCCGATTCAACATGTCGAATAGGCTGAAAAAAAAAAGCAGACGGTGCGGAACACACTGAGAAAACTTAGTCGGCCTGGTGTTTTCCGGGCTTTACTCTTCTGTGTACATAACATAACACAGCCTATGAAAATAGTTGCTTGATGTCTTTATAATAAATGCATCAAAACTATCACATTATATTATTTGTCTAATGACGTTCAATTATCAATCAATCCATCCATAACTAAGAGAATGGCTAACTTTATAAGATTAATATTCTACATAAATCAATTGATTTGGGCTTTTCATAGACCTTTTATTACTATTATTGTGATAGATTTTGGCCTTTTATCATACAGACTTTTCAGTGTCCCACATTAGGAAGTTACAGATTGTTTTAGACAACTTGCAGTAAGAGCACTAATATGTCGATCATTACGTTTATGAATGTGCTATCTGCATTTCCTCTTTTGATTTGATTAGGAGATATCCCGAGTTTTTTAAAATGGTATTGGACGTGGATTTAATGTTTTGGCAACACATCTCAATATGTCACAGAAATCTGAAATGCACAAAATGTCCCATACGGTGTTCACTGAAACGTCCAAAAATAATAGGTGCTCTTAAAATACCCACATGATGTGCTTATTTAACCGAAAAAGTGGACACTTATCCTGTCGCAGCTTTCCTTGCGTAGCGGAGGATGCTGAATGATAAAATAACCTTATGTAATTCACACACCAAAAACATTTTATGATCAGTAAGTCATGGCAACTGATGTTTTTACATTAACTCTGTTTCCATTTTTTAATAAGTTATACAATAATCAACTTGATTTTTTTTAAGTCGTCAGTTTAATATAATTTAAGTTGAAATGACTTGCACAACCAGGTTGATTCTACTTAAAAATGTAAGGCAGCAAGAGAACTCGTTTTTAAGTTGAAATCGGTGGTACACTACTTAAGTTTGCAAATATTGAGATATGTAGAGTACAAATAGTATTACTGTTCACACCAGAGTGCAAAAAGAATAGAATCCCGAATACACCTGAATGCTAATAAAACAATATATACCACCATTAACACTTGTTGAAAAACCAGTGCCAGTTTTTTTTTTTTTTTTACTCTACTAAATAACACTGAAGTCAGCCTTGACATTTAATGTAGTAGGCTTTTATTAATGTTGAGGTCTCATTATTATTATTTTTACCGTATACAGTACCATTAAAATGTTTGTGGTCAATAAGATTTCTTCTGCTCACCAAAGCTGCATTTATTTGATCAAAAATACAGTAAAAAGCTGTAAAATGTGAAATATGTAAAGGTCGTGCGTGACGTCGGTGGAAGTACCAAGCAAGTATTTACATGGAAAATGTGCAAAAACGTACTTCCGCCTACGTGATGCATGACCTTTCCAATGTGATTACATAATGTGTGGCGCATCACAGAG
Organism: Opsariichthys bidens; assembly: GCA_037194245.1. Taxonomy (NCBI): domain Eukaryota; kingdom Metazoa; phylum Chordata; class Actinopteri; order Cypriniformes; family Xenocyprididae; genus Opsariichthys; species Opsariichthys bidens. The sequence goes on along the minus strand of CM074312.1, from coordinate 3,821,052 downwards.
CAGTGCAAGATGAGCAATTGTGGTTAAAAAGCATATATAATTACTATTATTTTTTTTTTTTAGAAAATGACAGATCGTTTCACTAGATAAGACTCTTATTCCTCGTTCCGGATCATGTAGATCTTTTGAAGCTGCACTGAAACTGACATTTGGACCTTTAACCCGTTGAACCCCAGTGCAGTCCACTATATGGAGAAAAATCCTGGAATGTTTTCTTAATTTTTTAAACTGAAGACATGACATGGGGGTCATGTCAGGAAATTATCAGGAAATTTCCTTTAATTATCAGGAGCTAATCCTTTCATTTGGATATTGTGTAAGAATAAACAAATGAAAGCACAATGAAAGTGTGTCTGACCATTTTCAAGCTGTACTTCCTGTGATGGCAGTCCAAAATAATAACACCAATTCCCGTTGAGATGTTCTGTAATAAATTCTTTCCTGTTGCTCTTCTAATGGATTCAGAGACCAAACCTTAATTTTTCGGTCCACAACCATAAGAACAAATAGACTGCTACTGACAGCCAGTGTAAAGCGTTTCCATCTTTCACAATCTTAAATGATCAGTGCAGAGCTTATGACAGTCCTGTCAATGCCTGCATGTCATAAAAGAGAGGCAGGGCACCATGAATAATTGAAGTTGGTTGCCCCATTTGTGTCATCGTCTTCTGTCATGATTGACACTACAGATTTGAAGTAATGAGAAAACAAAACAGTCTGTTAGTTCGCCATAGTTTCCTTGACAACAGCTCTTCAACGTCACATGCAGCCCCAAACTCCCACGCTGACATATATGAACACAGAATCTCGATTCCGAGAACCCACAAATCACCTGCTCCGTGTTTCTTTACAACACGCTCACACGCTGACAGCATTATTATTTGGTCTGGCGAGAATGCTAATGTAATGTCATCAGTGCCCAGCTGCTGTAGGAAATTATCATTACACTGGTAAAGGAAAGACATGGTTTGGAGAATTAAATTGGCTTTTGGACATTAAAGGAACAGTTTGGCCAAAAATGACAATTTTGTCATTATCTACTCGCCCTCATGTCGTTACAAAACCATAAGCTGTTTTTTTTTCCCCCTCTGGAACACAAAAGGAGAATTTTCAATGAAAGGATACAATCCCCAAAACTGCATGAAAAACCATCTCTTTCAACAATACGCTCATAGTTTTATTAATAATCTCATAATAATGTAACAACATTCTGTTCAAAATTGGTCATTAAGAGCATTTACAGTGTTTTTTTTCTAAGGGAAATTCACTAAAATGTTTTAATCTTTTATATTTAATCTTGCAAACTGACTAATAGACAGACAAAAAGTAAACCATATATATGTTAGGGGGCTGTCACGCAATTAAAATGTTTAATCTAATTAATTACATGATGTGGCGATTAATTAATCTAATGAGAAATTACCTCTAAAAGATCATTTGAAGTCATTATTGTGTAAAGCATCAAATAGACATTACAAAGAGTAGCTTCAGAAAGAAAATATCTTATTTTATTCAACATAAAATTTATTACACATAAACCTTTGGACCATGAGGTTGAGTAAATAATGGCTGTTCTTGTATTTTTTGGGTATACTATACCTTTTAATTTTTTTTTTTAAATATGGAAATATAAAATAATTTTTAAATGAAATTATACTCTAATTAAGAAACTAAAACTGCCAGTAGGTGGCAGTAAATGTCTTAAAAAGTCTTTGAGTCATTCATCCATTTGATTCGTTCAAAATGTGAATTCAGAAATGAAACGCCTCAGTGTGTTGCTTGGAGGAAAAACAGTTCTGATTTTTCTTTATATTTTCGTTGGCAATATTGTGTCTAAATTTATTGAACTGTTATAGAAAAGTAGTATCGCATTTTGCTATTCTGGACAGAAAAACAGCACTCGTGTGATATTTCGCTCGTTTCTCGTGTGAAATAACTATATTATATGATGCACATATGAGTCAAAAAGTCAAATGGGGCATTTAATGCCCACAAATCTTGAATTTTAGGGACATTCTAACTGCATTCTATAGGCTACATCACACAGTGAGTTGTTGTCTTGCATCATATTCATAATCAACAGCCCTAATATTGTATATATATATATATATAATATATATACAAAGCCCTAATATTGTATCTATATATATATATATAGAGAGAGAGAGAGAGAGAGAGAGAGAGAGAGAGAGAGAGAGAGAGAGAGAGAGAGGTCTCATAATTGCTCTATTGGCACATCATGGCTTTAGAATACTTTTTTTTCCTTTTTGGATCGTGATGTTCACTAAACTGCGATTCTTCATGGGAATGTTTTTGGGAACATGTACTTTGGGGTGCCATAAACATAAATAAAAACAGCATTCAGATTTGAAATGAGATGACGGTGAATAAATAACAGCAGCATTTTAAACTATTCCTTTAAGACAAGCATTAAGGTCTTCCGTACTGTAAGTGAGGCAAATGTACCATACAGATTTCTACATGACAGACAGTTTGAGGCTAAACTAATGATGCCCATGCCTTAACGAAAGGTAGAAAAAGCAGGATGGAGTCAGAAATGGCATGAAAAATTGTCAGGGTGTGACTGAGGACAGGAACTTCTATTAAGACTATCATCAGTCACACAGCGAGCGGGCGGTTCAATCTGACAAAGAGCTGTCTAATTGATTAATCCCGCCATCCTTCATGTTGCACGTCATATCTGATTGGCGGATGATGGACCTCTGCTAGCGCGCGAGCATCCCGACTGGCTTATCGTTCCAGACCTGCCCACGTCCAACATGACAAATGAATGCGCTTCTAATGTTGTTGTTTCTCATTATCATCCTCCGATTAGCCCTTACCCGTGCATATTGTTATTTGTAATTACCATGTCAAATAAAAAAGGCTGCATGTCTTCAGCTGACGGATGGGAGGATTCCAGCTTTCAATGCTAATTATCTAAGACAGAAAATGAATATGCACAGCTCATTAGAGTCTGGCAGAGTCCAACACAGAACCACAGAATTAAAGGAATCGTTCACTCAAAATGAACACTCTTTCGTTTCCCAAAAAAACTTGTATCCAACACAAAAGTAGAAATTGGTTCTAGTTTGCCGCAACCCAATGCGAGGTGCTAGTTTGTATATTTGGAATGGAAAATGCGTTGTCATGTGACTATAGGGGACTTGAGATATAGTGTTTGGACTTCCATAAAAGGGGACTTCCTATAAAGGCTGTAGACTGATATTTATGTGGTTGTTTTTGCTGGAAAAATAAAAATTGTGCACTCCTGAGAGCCCTTTCAGTGACACATGAATGCTTATACAATGTTCAGGATAATGTATCATGCAAAGAAAATGTGTCATTACGTTGGAAATTACGTTGCTCCTTTCGCCCTCCCTCCAAAGTCTCCACCTTCGAAGGGAGTAGGGCACAAAATGCTCACTTACGTTATAGCCCCTTTAACTTTTATGTTGTTTGCATTGTCCTTTTTGGAGTGTTCACTACAAATTTAAATGGAAAAAAGCTGCATGAATGTTTTGTTTTAATTCTCCTTTTCTGTTATATGGGAAAAATACCAGCAGATAAATAAAGTAGCAAATGTTTTTCACATTTTTGGCGAACTATTCCTTTAACCCTCAAAAACTGAGACGGCCGCCAGCAGCCAAAAAGAACTATCATTTTAAAATATAGAATAACTTTTGAGCCATAATCCAATCTGTATGCGTTCGGCTTTCCAACGATATCACATTCATCTCATTTGGACATTCGGAGGCTCCGATTGTTGATGCCTAGTCCTGCCTCATGTGCCCTGACTGGTTCAAACCATCATCATCTCAACCAATAAACATAGGTTTTGGTCATTCGAAAATAAAACGGCACCACATTAGATATGTTATTGCATTTTATGTTTTCAAACGAGTCGCTAATCAAATGTGACGTGATCAGTGAGAGCACAGCCACAGGACTGCTCTGTTTGGTTGTTATATCATCAAAATACTTATTTTATAGTTTGTGAAGATATTTTACATTATTAATTCAGTTGAACTACTCATATTTCCTAACCCTAACCCTAACCTTTGCACCGTTTTCATTTTCGTTGCATAAGACAATTTTTATAATCGTTTTCATTACTTGCAACACTATTTGTTTTTATTCATGTTCAGATTGAAAATATATTTCTCTAATAAGTCACTTTTGTATGACAATTGTTGTATTAATTTTACTGCCTGGTCTTTTTTGGACACATTAAAATACACCTGTTTTTCACTGAAGAGTAATATCGTAGTTTTATCAAGTAATATCGTAACAAATGGCTCTAACTTGCTTAGAGATCGTTACATTTAGACAAAGTTTCATCTGAAAGTTTAAAACATCCAAATATAAGTTTTTAACAGAAAAAAAAAAATCTAAACTTCAGGAGGTTTTGAGTGAGTTTACAGTGAAAAACCAGTTTTTCTTAATATTCTGGAAATTTGATCCATTCTCAGACAAAATAAATGTAAAATTAGGACTTTAAATGAGCTAAACTGAAACTTCAAGTAGTCCTGTTTAAAATGATATATGGCACTTGATTCTGACTGCTAGAATGGGTTAGAAAACCAAAGAAAAATGCAAGCAAGTCAGGAGCCCCAAAAATGCTGTAGATCTTTAAGGGTTAAAAGAATGCAGTAGATTCTTAAAATGAAGGTTGTTTATTGGGATCTATGGTGCCACAAAGAACTTTTAACGTCCATGGAACCTTTCCATTCCACAAAAGCTTGTTTAGAATTTTAAAATGCTCTACACACTAAGAGAATGATAGTGTTTTTAAGAAAAGGTTCTTTGAGGAACCAAAATGGTGGTTCTATGGCATCATTGTGAAAAGTCCTTTTAGTGTATGGTAAATGTATAGCTCCACATGGACGGAAGCTTCTAGACATCTGCAGAGGAACCCATATTGTGAAACCCTAAACATAGTTGACATGTGATGCGTAACTGGCAAATAAAAAGTGAAAACAATGTACTTTTTGCCTCAAACCCTTCTTTGTTAATATATTGCTAAATACGCATGTGCCTCACTACATGTCTGCATTCGCATTTCTGCTGGAACTGCGATGAGACAGCTTAGCAGCAGGATGCTGTCAGGGTTTGTAGGAAGTAAAGGGATGTTGTCGAAACACCCTTAAATCAAAAAGGCCTTCCATGGGCGAATGTCCATTCCTCTATGACCTGTTTTTTTTTAAATGAACAAGGAGGATGAGATGCAAACAGCTGCTTAGAGTAACAGCTTTTCTCATGAATGATATATGCGTCTGTCCCAGTGAATCAGAGTAGAGGAGAAAAGTAGGTCAGTGTTCCTCTAAGGTTTTCTGTGAACACTTCACACGCCGTTATGAAACACAGTCTGAACATAATGCGTGCCGCTTAGGACCACCCGAAACGGGGGAGCTATAAAAATGAGTAGAACAGCGGTCCTCCTGGACGTGTTAACAGATCTCCTACACTGAATTTCCTAGCAATATTACGATGAGTTTTAGAGTTGATTTAGCACTTATGAACATCGTTCACCCTCATAGATGAGAGGACAGTGCAGATTGTAGGCGCATTTCATATACAGCCGTCATTTCTGGCACAGCTGAGAAAGGGATTGCTTCAAAATGTCCCATTCACAGACATGTGAATGACAATTTCTTTCAGATTCTGGTAAAAGGGAATAGTTCCCTTGTTATGAGGGCATGGGTATGAAGATGCTTGGGTATTTTCTTCTATTATTGGAATACAATGGTACCAACTGAATAGTCTGTATGAGTCTTTTTGGATGCACCCTTTATTGTTGTTAGGTTTCCTATGTTTTCATTGTGTTTAAGTTCTGTCTTCCCTGTCATTTGACCCAGTTTACCTGTGTGTCTGATTAGTTGATTATATTCATCTGTTCAGTTCATTATCTAATCAGTCCTCTTTATTTAAGCCCAGTGTTTCCTGTTCTTTGTCTGGTGTCGTCTATAGTATGTGGATGCTTTTTCCCTGTTTGTACGTTTCTCATCTGTGGATTTATTAAAGTGGATTTATTCTTGAACGCTCCTGTTAGCAGCCACCCGTATTCAAACACCAGACCTAACAGTGATTTTTTTTTTGATTGTGGCAGTTTTTCCTTCAGTTTTATTGTTTGTTTATTGATCCTATGGATCTACCAATCGGCGTCCAGCTTCTCTGCCGCCCGTTGGAAGAACACACTTGTGACTTTAAACAGCTTGCGTGCCAGACACTCTACCCAGTGTTCTTCTCATTTCATTTTCATTTTTCATCATTTAGCCGACGGAAGGGGATCAATTAGGGGTTAGGTGTCTTGCTCAAGGGCACTTTTGTCAAGGTGGAGAGAGTGCTGTTCATTCACAATCCCCACCTTCAATTCCTGTCGGCATGGGAATCGAACCGGCAACCTTCTGATTACAAGCCCAACTCCCTCACCACTAGGCCACGACTACCGCTCACTCTGTGTATTTTATCACATCAGCCCGAGTGAGCGGTCTAAGGCACACGTTCCAGCAGGCGGCATGAAGATTGCGCTGCATTCGTGGTGTGGGTGCTGGTGTGATGGCAGAAAATCGGGACTCTATCGCGAATTTCATTAGCCAAGGACCACCCAAGATGACATTTGACTGAAATTCAACGCACCCAATCATAGTTCATGTTGTTCCGCGTCATGTTTAGGGGTGTCCCTACAATAACAGATCTTGAATGAATAAATTATTCATTCATGAACGTTGTGCAAGTTTACTGCATCAATGGAGCAGCGAACTTCACATGCTTTTGAAAATCCAGCGTTTAGTTGATCATTGTAAGCGCACAATTGTAAACACGACAGCGTTCTTCTTCCACCAGGGGGTTTGGCGTCACTGCATTTGTTTCCAGGCAGCCCATAAAAGAACTGGATACACAAGTTTCCCGGACATCCTGTAGAATTCAGCCAAACAGATGACGACTTTGAAACTGCTGAAGTGTTTCCAGTTATGTGAGCCATATACATCAGACCTTCAGCCAAAGGTCTGTGAGGCTGAGACTAGGTGTGGGTGAACAACAATTCACCATTCACCAGAGAGACCGGCACGGTAGAGATACGCGAGCCCACCACAGACCATGGACTTCAGCCTGCTGCGACTGACGAGACCAAACCTGAAGAGAGGACGGATGGAGTCATCGCCCCAGAGTTTGAACCACAAGGTGTCTTACCAGGTGCGTGTGTCAGTTACATTGTGTGCTGCCGAGGGAGAGTTAGAGGAGTTCGAGGGCTGGGAGGAAAGCCCCGCCCACAACCTCACCACGGTGGATGGGACCACTATGGCCACTGGAACACCAGGAGGACTGTTAGATGTGTTTGAGGAGGTAATTCCCCTGTTTCTTCTGTCTCCACTGGTTCCGTCCAGCCCTGAACTATCTGTTTTCCCGCTGCTTCTGTCCAGCCCAATATCTAACTGCCACTTCCTCATCCCCGCCTCCACTGGTACCCTTCAGCCCCTCTTCATCTCCTGCAACCAAGTGCATGGATCCCCTTTGGTACTTCAGGCCACCAGCTTCGCCTAAACCAGAGGATCCTCTGAATCCGCCTCCAGCCTCTGAACGACCACCGTAGCCTCCAATCTCGTTACCATTGACTTGGGCCTGCCTGCAATTCTCTTTCAGACGAATAAGCTGATGATGTGCGTTATAGATGCCCTCTTATACACATGGGTTCTCTGACAATTGGCGCATTCGTCACACAGGCTTCAGACATCCTGCTGATGGAGTTATCCATAGCGTCAATCCAAGATGCAGTGTCTTGTTCCCTTTCTCAGGGAACCTAAGATGCAGGTTACAAACGTACAGACATACAGACTTGCGTGCAGATGTAACCCGAGACATTTTATTGCATTGCAAGGATTAGAGACCTAAACATAAAGGAAACTGTGTCGTCTCTCTTTCTACAGTTGCCTAAGTGTTGCCGTAATCTGTCAGATCATCCATCCGTTGAGTGAGCGTACATGGGTCGGCCAATCTGGTCCCGTCTGGTAAAGTTAACCTTTTCAAATTACAATTGTGGTCCCAGACAGTGAGTGACCTCACATATTCAGATAAAATCGTCAGGGGAATCGTTCTGCCTCCACCTAAGCTCCACCCACAAAAACATCACAATGTTTACTAACTGAAAAGGTACTATTATTGTTTAAACATGCTCACTGATGTCAAACCAAATGCAATGCGTCTTCACGCTCCATATTTGAATTGAATTGAGATTTGAGAGCTACGGCAGAGGGGACGAATTTCAAATAGCAGCTTAAATATCGCACACAAAGTGAGGAATCCTACACTATTTTTTTTTTTTTATGTTTTGGATAAATTTTTATGTTTGATGTTTAAGTCTGCTCATTTGCAAAGAAATGTTTTGGGATGCTTTTTTGAGTCCCAGTCCAGCTTTTTTGTGGTTCCCTGTGGAAAGAGAGTCATAGAGGTTTTGAATGTTGGAATATATAATGTCTAAAAGATTTTTTATTTTGTGTGAACCTTCCCTGTAAAGATTAAAATAGATAAACAGTTAACAATTTCCATATTTCAATATAGCAATTATTAGATTGATGCACACATGCTAATCACATACCAAGACCACATGACCTTCTCATTTGATGAAGAGATGCAGCCCCCTTCTTGATTAGATTAGTCTTTTTCTACGCTGATATCACCTGTTTAGGATTCAACACCCCCTGAAATCAATAATCAGATCTGCACTGGAGTATAACCTTCGTCATATTTAATTCTCTCATTACTTTTTAATGAAAATGTTGTGTTTCAAATTCAAATCCTCAAATTTAGATTTCCTAGAAGTCCTTTGAAGACACAAACAAAACAGCTTTCTCCATAGGCCGCTATTTTTACCTTGCGTTCGGGTCTTAAATGTCATGCACAGGCAGAAATGTGAGTCTTCTTGACAGATGCAGGCCGTTGGGGAAAGAGCAGCAGGCAAGATCTTAAAAGGAAGGTGTGGCTGTTCTACAAATCTGACTAACAGTCGCAAATTCCCTTTAAATCCAGTCTGCTGGGAAATTGGGCCTGTTCATTGGCTAGATGAATGACATGCACCGCTGGAGATGAAATTGACCTTTTAAGCATAAATGATGACCTCAATTCGATGTGAGTCATCCATTTTGCATGAGACATAAATACAGCCTAAACAGATTATGAAAATAAATCACCTATAATAAGATCATAAAAACCCATATCAACCACAGGAGATGCTTTAGGGTATTATGCTCATGGGTATTATAATTCCCAGCATGCTGGAGAAGAAGACCAGGGTGTTTTTACAAAACGTGCTCTATTGCGAAATCTAGCAAAGTGCCATTATAGGCAGAATTTTGAGGCATAATAGGTGCGCTGCCTCATTAGATAATTTGTTAAGGCCAAATGTTAAGGAAGCATTGCATGTATAAATCCCAGAATGCATTGCAACAAGTTCAATAGAGTGAAACAGCCGGGATCCGGAAGTAAAAACTCCATTCATTTTCTCCATAGGGAAATTGACTTTTTTTCTATTGAAGCCGCCAGCTGGCGCTATGTCAACTTATTTTTAAAGTAGCTCTGTTTAACAGCTGAATTCATGGTGAAAAACTACAATAATAATGCGCTTAAAATATATTGTTTCTATAGATATAATCAATCAAATTGTTTTTCCATCGTTGACTGTCATTTGCATTGTAGTTCTTTAAAAGTCATCTACCTTTGTCGTTTTGCCCAATTTTAAAATACTTTTTTGCTTCTAAATAAAACGTTGTAATATTATGATTCACCTCGTAGCTGGTTGGTTCATGGCTTACAGCATGTTCACAATTACTCCGTTTGCAGTGCGTTTGCATTTTTTTCAGAGCCCATGTTAACAGGTTTGAGTGTTCACACTGCGCATAGATTCAATTGTTTCCTCACGAGTCTATTTTTGCTGTGCTGCACACCCTAAATTAAAGCGACAGCACATTGTTCACATTATAATAAACATGGATTGACACGAAAATGTAGTAATTTCACCATAAATGCATATTATTTAAAGTCTACTATGTTTAGACCGGTAAAGCAAGTATTTAGATTAACATTTAGATGTAAGGTGTTTGTGATTTTAACATATGTTTAAATAAATATAGAAATATATAAATGAATCGAATAATACATTTAAATATACATATTAAATAATACATAATACGTTTAACAACACACACAGCACTGATTATTACACCATGAGCACACACTCAGAGTAGTGTTCAGCCATTTTTGCTGCGGTGCCCAGGGAGTGATAGGGGGTTATGTGCGTTGTGCAGTTGTGGGTAATACGGGTGGAAGAGAGCAATGTTCATTCACTCCCCCCACCTACATTTCCTGCTGGTACTGAGACTCGAACCCACAACCTTCGGGTTACAAGTCCGACTTTTAACCCTTAGGCCAAAAAGGCAATTTTAATTATATTATCGAATATTTAACATGTACTTGAGTTTATAATGCTTTTTGAAGCGATATACTTAACAACATACTAAAGCAAAGCTCCATTTGAATCAACAGATATCTGATCGCTCCTTCGTGTGTTTCGAGATGTATTTTTCCACGAAGCAAGTAAAGTTACAGCCACTTCACTTGTGAGGTTTCATTTCAGTTAGGGTGCAGCCTGAAAAGGAAGGAAACGGAATGGAACGGCAGTCTGTACCTTCTCCAACCCATCCTGTTGGAAAAGGACACCCGTCCTCTTTCAGAGCTCATACTCACATTCACGATGGCCTCTTTGGTCTGTGACATGTCTGATATGACCCCATCTGTGATGATGAGGAGCACGAAATACTGCGAGCCATCTTGGACAGCAGCTGCGTACCTTCAGAGACGAGGAAAAAAAAACAAAAAACGTACTTCAGGATTGTTCGTTTTTCTTTAAATTACACATTTTGCCCTTGACAGTCTCCTTTTCCTGTTTTTCAAATGTCTCAGACTCATGTACTGTGTTAACATAAACCATGTTCTGCTTTATTTGTTTAAATAAATCTTTGCCTCCGCCAGTTCTGAGCCAGAGCCTGAGGAGGTGTATCATGCTTCAATTTAGAAAGTCTAATTCAAATCTACGGAAGATGGCATTTTTAATTACCACAGTGGATGCAGTGTAATCAGATGGAAAATGATTTGGTTGTGTGATTCTGTGACACGAGGGAGGGGGCGGAGATGTCTTCACACAATTACTTTGTCTCCTTTTTCTGGAAACACACCCACTATCCTTTCAAATGACGACTAAAAAATAGCTGCAGTCAGTACTGAGTCACTCTGTTATGACACCTATGGGATACAATGGGATAACAAGCTCGCTCCATGTCAGCAACTTTTTTTTTTCAGTTTTTGGGCTAACACAAGCAGCATATGGTTCGGTTTTCATGGACAGACATAACCATCTTTGATGGAACATCAGAGAGTCGCACAAACTGAAGCCAAGGAATCCATAATCAAGCCAAAATTCAAGTGTCTTCAAGGATGTGGGTTTTGTCCCTAGAGAAAGTGCTTTCTTATTCTGATTCATAAAGTGTCTGTTGTTCATATATGCTATGCGCTCGGAAATCTAAACAAAGATCAATTTCGCTATTCATGCAGAAAATAACATTTGCATTGCATTTCACTAAATCTGGGCAATCTATCATTTGTATGCAAAGTGCAAACAGGCTGACATTTTACATGGCAGCAAAAACAACCGAAATCGCTTTTGAATTTTGAAATGATGCAAGAGCGGTCAAAGCCAAGGTTAGCTAAAGGAGGGGTGCTAGATAATTATCAATTCATGTTGTGTTTAGATGCTTTTTCTCAAGGCTGTAACCACATATTAAGGACTGGCGGGTGCCGAATGTGATAGTTTATTAATCTGTCATTAAAAATCCCACACTGTCAGGGACAAGACTTGTGTCTGACATGGCACAGCTGAGTTTCGGGTCACCAGACTTCCAGTCCTGAGTCGAGGTTTTTTCTGAATCACTTTCCTCTCTTTCCTCCTTAATTACTTCCTTTCTAAACTTCAATGTTGTTATTAACTAAAACTTAAACTATTATTGTTATTTGAAAAAAAAAGAAGCTGAAATCAAATAATATATAATATATATATATATATTAGATGAAAAACACAAACTTGAAAAACTTGAATGAAAATGAGAAATATTTCCTTGGAATTAACTGAAATAAATAAGTTGAAATACTAAAATGACTAAAACTCAAACAAATAAAAATAAATTTGAGTTAAATAAAAAAAATTTCAAAATGTATTTAAGTATATTTAAAAAAATATAAAAAACAAAAACTAATAAATATGACAAAGGCATATAACAAAATGACTAAAACTTATGCTAAACCCTAAACTGAAATAATTAAAGATAAAAGCTAATAAAAAAAAAAAAAAAAAAACTTTTTGGAATTTCGAACCTGGCATCAAACCGATCCTAGAGGCAAAGTTACTCAGAATGTGGTACGAACGTTGTGGGCGTGCACGAAAAAAAAAAAAAAATCGCGCCATAAACAATCGTTTATGCACGTGAAAAACGCAAAAACGGCCCCCGGTGGCTGATTTTTTTTTTTAATTTCTCACAGGCGTCTAGGGCAGTGAGTCAAACAGGCCCAGCGAGTTTCGTTCCAATCGACCTCCATTAACCTTACTTGACAACTGCTCAAACTTAGTAGCCGATGGTGGACATGTTTTTTGAGATACGTCAATGTCCTCGTAGACAATCATGGCACCTCAGACAAAGACACTGCATGACAATTTTCAAGTTGATCGGACTAATGGTGAAGTAAGTATAGCCATTTCATGTTTTTTTCCTGTTATAGTGCCACCAAGTGGCTAACCGCCGAGTCCTTTTTCACACGGCTACAGAATGAGCTCTTAGATAGGTGTGCTGAGTTTGGGGAAAATATCTCATTCTGTTCACGGGTTATAGCCATTTTAGTAAAAGTGGCTCCACCACTTTTTTTTTTTGATAATTATTGCCAATCAGACTCCAGAGAATCTTGCTGCACTGGTTTGGTTCCTATCGGGTCAAAAACCTAGGACTAGTTTGCAAAAGTAGGTATTTCAAAAAATCCAAAATACCCGAAAAATTTCACTACGAACAAATCTGGCCAAGATTTAGGAGTTATGAGCCATTTTGTACATTTCACTGCTGTAGCGCCCCTGTCAGGCTGATTGGGGCGAGCCTTGGTGACGTTGTAGACGGTGTGAGCACAGCCAGCCCCCCAACAACTTATGATTGTTCTGTCTGCCCTATCACTTTTAAGGTGAGAATGTTGATCCTTTAACAATTACAATAGAGTTTCAGTGCAACACACTCAAAGCCCTAAATAAAACGATCAGGTACAAACTGACAATATAAACTGATTTTAAAACTGATTGTGTAATTTCAAAGATTCCAGGAAAAACTCACCTGGCCACGTGATTTACAACAGGGGCAAAGTTAGTAGGCCCGTATAGCTGGACAGTCTTTAAACTCTGATGGTATGCCTCCAAAATCCCCTCAATACCATTACAGTAGGGATTTTCGATATTTCCATTCTGAAAGACAGGAATCAATGGTTCACATGTGTGCCTTCATTTAAGCCAACAGCAGTTCAACAGAAAGCAATTCTGAGGAGAGAAAACATGGATTCTGTCAATCAATATGACAGCAGACGTTGCCAATTATAGACGTCTCCCATACAGTCTTGTCTCGGCATCAATGAACTGCTTTCACAGCACCAATGACTAGTACAACAGCATCTCACGCTCTCAAGTTTACAACCGAGAAAGTGAGAAAAACAGTCTTGCACCAAAAAAAAACAACTTTTTTGGACTGATCACAGGGACTTTCAGGAAGTATTTGGACAACAGGAAGTCGGAAGCTCGCTCACTAGGGGGAACTCATGAGACACCCGTCCATCGGGGGGCAGCTTGGCTCCAAATCCCAGCGCAGGGAACATCTTGTCACTGTCATAGTCCTGGATGATTTCCCCCACTGCCTTCAGTGCCAGGGCGTAGGCGTTCATCTGGTAGGGGTTCATGTAATGGAGAGATGTGGACTGGGATGGGTTACCTGAAAATTAAACAGCAAATCGTTACCTACCTACCTTGAGAGCATTTTTCAAGTGTATGAGAATACTCCCAATACTCTTCATATTCACATTGTCAACACATTTGTTACAAAACCTGTCAGCTAAAATAATCCCATAGTAGATCTAGACAGGAGGAGCTGGGGAGGTGGAGGGTTTCAGAGAACTGCAGGACCTGCTTACAGCGAACACTAAACAATACTATTTAAAATGTTGAGGCCAATCAGCTTGTACTTCGTATTAGGCAGCCTGTGACATCTACAGGTTCATAACTGAACTGGACTGCAGTGTAATTAAAAATGCGTCCTTTTATCCAATATTGTTTTGTTCTGTGTTCTTGTTATGCTTATTAGAATATTGCGCAGTTAGTTTAGCAACATGCAAATGACAAACTCTGTAGTGTAATCAATTCTGAATTGTGTTTCATTTGCAGAGTGATATTTGCGTGCCTAAATATCAGTACTCAAGTATTAGTACTAGTACTCAATATTTTCTCCTTTCAAATGATTGTCTCTAATGGTTAAGATGCTGTCTTAGCTCATGTGTACACAGAGCGTGACTGTTATCATGACACACCTCAACAGCTTGAGGCTGTCTACATTTGTCTATCCATTTGTCCTGTTCACTGCCGACACTAAGTTTTCTGGGCCCTCTGTATAATTTATGGCATTGGACCTTTCAGTAGGAATTGACCACATGCACGGTTACTTCCTTGGGCATTTCCAGTGAACTGTTAGCTGTCTTTCTGTATTCGCTTGTACATCGACAGAAACCATCAATGGTTGACTTTTAATTAGGGCTGTGCAATTAATCGCAATCGCAAAACAATCGAGCAATTTGACACAAGTCTGCAATTTTATTTGTTAATTTATTTATATTTTAATTGAGAATACTGCAACGTTACTGTGCGCATGTTTAAGATGTTGACCAATCAGAGCTCGCTCAGCACAAATGAGAACAAAGCAAAGCGGGAGGACAGAATAGGCAAACGGGAGGAAAGAGGAAAAAATATGGATGCAGTTCAGAATAAAAATGATTTGGTACCAAAGAGAAATTCAACATCAGTCGTTTGAGAGAGTTTTGGATTCAAACACTGGACAAAAGACGCCAACTCGCACTTATTTCACACAAGTTGCTGTATGAGAGATGTAAGGCGGGCGTTGAATACGAGTTTAAGCAGGTGAAATAATCGTAATTCATTTATGTTGTCTGTTTTTAAGACACTTTTTTTACAGTTTTGTTAAACAGTTAATCTACTGTACAGTGTTACTTCATTCACTGAAATACAGTTTTGAAGTTGACTTATTATGACTGGAATTTCAGGTTAGTTAACCTTAATTTATTTGATGTTGTCTGTTTTAAAGACAGTTTTGTTTATGAAGCTGTAAATACAGTTACTTCATTGTGAAACATTTTGTTATGCACTTCTTGTGCACTGAATACATTCAGAATGAAGCATGTTTGAAAAAGCCAAAACAATGACCAAAATTGCTAAATAAATCGCAATTGCAATATTGATTAAAAAAAAAAAAAAAAAAAAAAAAAAATCGCAATGGGATTATTTTGTCCATATTGCACAGCCCTACTTTTAATGCTGTATTCATATTTTAATGCAGTTATCACTTACATAATTTGCCCAAATAAACATTATGTCTGTAATTATACACAAAACACTTTTCTAGCACTTTAAATGTAATTTTTAATGTGATGACCAAAAACATTATTTGTCCATCCTTCTGAGATTGAACATTTAAAGATATAGGAAAACCAACATTTGATTGAAAACTCACATTTTTTTCAATCAATTTAACTAAAGTGCATAATAAATATTTAATTTATAGTGTGTTGATGCTTTTTTCACACCAAAGTGTGAAAACTGATGGTCAAATTAAATTCTTTTTACGGCGTCCACATCCAGTCTAGACAGTATAACTGATTATAATGGTGATGACATGGTGTTAGAGGGCTAGGCCAATGCAGTCAGTATGCATCAATGCAGCTCATTAGGTTTTGTAACAGAGCATCTGTGTACGCCAGAGTCAGGAAGTATATTTGAGAAACACAAATGAGTGCACCAATTCTGTTGACAAGCTACTGATGTTGTTCAGGGCTTGGAACAGTTGGGATCCAAACATTTGTTCAACGAGCTCACTGTTATAAAATTACTGTAAATTTTACAGTATAATACTGGCAGCAGGGTTGCCAGCCAGTTACTGTAAAATTTGCAGTCGTGTTACTGTAATTTAATTGACAGAATTTCCCTGTATTCTCTGATTACAGTAAATAACTGTAGTTTTTTAAATTACGAAGGGTCAATTTACAGCAATATTCTGTAAATTTGAGTCAAACCAACATGTGACCCCAGAATGCATTGCAGTTTACAGCAATATGCTGTATTATTAAAAAACAGCCAGCGGCTGTAAAATAATGCTGTAATTTTTACAGTAATTCATCACAGTGCACTGTTATAAAATTACTGTAAATTTTACAGGTATAATACTGGCAGCAGGGTTGCCAGCCAGTTACTGTAAAATTTACAGTAGTGATACTGTAATTTAATTTACAGAATTTCCCTGTATTCTCTGATTACAGTAAATAACTGTATTTTTTAAAATTACGAAGGGTCAATTTACAGCAATATGCTGTAAATTTGAATCAAACCAACAGTTTACAGCAATATGCTGTATTATTAAAAAACAGCCAGCGGCTGTAAAATAATGCTGTAATTTTTACAGTAATTCATTACAGTGAGGGCTGCACTGTTACTAAACTAACTTTGCATTTCAGCGCTCTAGCACTTCAGGCAGCCTTCAATAAATCTCTCAGCGGCAAAAGCCTTCTATTTCCATCCTCTCGCTACACTGTTCTGAACAAATCTTATTAATTTGCTGAGTAATTCAAAGATATTTGGAAGCAGCTACTTGTGAAAGAACAGTAATTATTTGAACACTTTCAGCAAGGTTAGGGTTAGGTCTCAAAAACAATGGGGAATTGCATTCACCACTGGCTGGTGTAGCTGGGCCATTACAGTCGGTTTTATCCAACCGTTCACCTCTCAGCATGGCTCGAACCCTTACACAGCTCTCCGTTCAGCCCCGCAGCACAGGGGGCCGTCCACTGACGACTAACAGGAGCGTATTGAGCGACACAAGCAGGCCAACGATTGCGTTTTGGATTGCCCAACCTTTAAAGAGGTCACATACCGTTCTCTCCACTTAATTGCTTACCGTTAGAGGCGGTGAAATCAATGGCCACAGTGAAATTGATCTGGGTCCTGGGAAAAGAGGCAAATGAGAAAACAAGAGTAAGCAAAAATGCTCTCTGCAGTGATTTAGCAGCTTCTGCAGAGACAGGTACATCTGTTTGTGTGTGGCTATGTGTTAACACGCACGGGCACGAATGCTGCTAAATGATGGCTGATGTGTGTAGTCAACCCCAGCTGCAAGGTCTAATTGGGATAAACAGCCCACATTACAAGTTTTACTGTGCTCAACAGCAGGGTAATGCAGTCTCTGTAGATCCATCTGCATCCCTGCCTTTAGAGTACACAGGGATTCCCTCTGCCCTGGCTTCCCACAGGCCACAAAAGCACTATGTGTTAGATATGCCTACTAAATGAGTCCCACAGGCACCTTTAAGGATGCTTCCTGACAGAAGATGCAGTGAATAGTAAGAGTTAACTTAAATTAGCTGAGGCCAAAATGTTGGACTTAAAAGTCCATACATGTCCATAATCTAGCATTGTCAAATTTGTTTTTATAAAAGTCCCCTATTGTAAATTATCATACCGCAACATTAGCATAAAACAGATACGCATAAAGCCAAGCAATTAAAATGATAGAGGAAATAATAGTAATAATGATCTAATTTTCTAGATTATAAACAAATGTGCTGTCAACAGCATTCAATCGCTCTCTCCAAAAAGTCAGTGGCCCATTAGGAATTCAGTGGGTCGGAAGAAAGAAAAAAAAGGAGAAAAAACTGATAAAACCATAATGAAAAGCAGAGAAAATTACATTAACCTTTAGAATCCCAGGCTAATACATGACTCATGCCCCTGTGTAGCCTGGAGAGTAATTACCCTCTTTATTAATTCATTAAAAGCCATTTACTCTTGGGTGCCTGTGTATGCATCAAAAAACAGTTCTCTCATTTTGGGAATAGGTGACCGAAGCCGTGATTAGAAAATAAGATCTTCTAAACTAAAGCAATCCCTGAGGATCACATTATCACATTTATCTTTGATTAAGACTGTTTAATTATACATTATGAGGAGGAAAATGAAACTGAGGAATTTTCATTTGGATTTTTCTCTTGTCCTTTCTCGAACGTGCCATTCCAAATTAGAGCAAATCCTGAGCTACTTTCAGCAGTGTTTTTCTTCTGCCAGCCGTTTCAGCCTGTGGCACTGGGGCATTTCCACGGCTCAGAAACTTAATAGGCTGTAAAAAGGATCTCCTGCATTAGGGGTTAGTGTACTGCAGCACACCAGAGGTCTCTTGGGATGAGGTAAACAGAAGGACAACGAGAATCGATCTTCGGAGACGCGAATGTCACTATGTGTCTTCCTCTCATTTGTCAGGGGCAGTGCTGTGGGAGGCAGGGAAGCCCTGTATAGTGACAGAAAACCCACCTGCATGTAATGGAATACGCTGGACAGCACACCACAGATGATGCTGTCTCTAAAGTGTTATCCATTAAGGCAACAAAACCAGGCTAAAGCGAAGTTCGTTTGGTGTTCGTTTTTAAAACAGCTGGCCAAACCAAACTTTCTGGAACCATCATTGAACTACCACTGATCCATTGTGATAATCTAGTAGGTACAGTGGGTACAGAAAGTATTCAGACCCCTTTAAATTTTTCACTCTTTGTTATATTGCAGCCATTTGCTAAAATCATTTAAGTTCATTTTTTTTCCTCATTAATGTACACACAGCAGCCCATACTGACAGAAAAACACAGAATTCTTGACATTTTTGCAGATTTATTAAAAAAGAAAAACTGAAATATCACATGGTCCTAAGTATTCAGACCCTTTGCTCAGTATTTAGTAGAAGCACCTTGATCTAATACAGCCATGAGTCTTTTTGGGAAAGAGGCAACAAGTTTTTCCACACCTGGATTTGGGGATCTTCTGCCATTCCTCCTTGCAAATCCTCTCCAGTTCTGTCAGGTTGGATGGTAAATGTTGGTGGACAGCCATTTTTAGGTCTCTCCAGAGATGCTCAATTGGGTTTAAGTCAGGGCTCTGGCTGGGCCATTCAAGAACAGTCACAGAGTTGTTGTGAAGCCACTCCTTTGTTATTTTGGCTCTGTGCTTAGGGTCATTGTCTTGTTGGAAGGTAAACCTTCGGCCCAGTCTGAGGTCCTGAGCTCAGGAGAAGGTTTTCGTGCAGGATATCCCTGTACTTGGCCGCATTCATCTTTCCCTTGATTGCAACCAGTCGTCCTGTCCCTGCAGCTGAAAACCCCCCCACAGCATGATGCTGCCACCACCATGCTTCACTGTTGGGATTGTATTGGACAGGTGATGAGCAGTGCCTGGTTTTCTCCACACATACCGCTTAGAATTAAGGCCAAAAAGTTCTATCTTGGTCTCATCAGACCAGAGAATCTTATTTCTCACCATCTTGGAGTCCTTCAGGTTTTTTTTTTTTAGCAAACTCCATGAAGGCTTTCATGTGTCTTGCACTGAGGAGAGGCTTCCGTCAGGCCACTCTGCCATAAAGCCCCGACTGGTGGAGGGCTGCAGTGATGGTTGACTTTCTACAACTTTCTCCCATCTCCCGACTGCATCTCTGGAGCTCAGCCACTGGGATCTTTGGGTTCTGCTTTACCTCTCTCACCAAGGCTCTTCTCCCCCTATAGCTCAGTTTGGCCGGACGGCCAGCTGTAGGAAGGGTTCTGGTCATCCCAAACGTCTTCCATTTAAGGATTGTGGAGGCCACTGTGCTCTTAGGAACCTTAAGTGCAGCATAATTTTTTTTTGTCACCTTGGCCAGATCTGTGCCTTGCCCCAATTCTGTCTCTGAGCTCTTCAGGCAGTTCCTTTTACCTCATGATTCTCATTTGCTCTGACATGCACTGTGAGCTGTAAGGTCTTATAGACAGGTGTCTGGCTTTCCTAATCAAGTCCAATCAGTATAATCATACACAGCTGGACTCAAATGAAGATGTAGAGCCATCTCAAGGATGATCAGAAGAAATGGACAACACATGAGTTAAATATATGTCACAGCAAAGGGTCTTTGGACTTCTTAGGACCATGTGATATTTCAGTTTTTCTTTTTTAATAAATCTGCAAAAAGATCAACAATTCTGTGTTTTTTCTGTCAATATGAGCTGCTGTGTGTACATTAATGAGGAAAAAAATGAACTTAAATTAAACTAGACTAAAAACTATATCTTTGCAACTGAATGAATCAATAATATATAGAATAAGTCGGACAATGACACCATTTTCTTTGGGAGCTGCTGTGCAGCCAAAAATTATTTTGCCAATTATTAATGTAAAGCTGCTTTGTCACAATTTGCATTGTAAAAAGCGCTATATAAGTAAATGTGACTTGACTTGACTTAATCAATCAAAGCATTTCATCTTCTGTTTATTCAGCGACAGTGATATGACATATTATCATCTTCTGATGCAGGACATATTTTGAGTTTCTGCGCAAGAGCGTCCTTTGGCTTTCAGATGGAGAAGCATTTACTACTGATCACAGAGCCGTACACCTCTGACAAGCTGCACATTAAATAATCGTAGCCTTTGCCAAATTGAGTGCGGTTTAATCGCGATAAATTGTGCAGCCATAACGTGAGTACAGTAGTTCAACTTTAATATTAAAAAGCGACGAGAATACTTTTTGAGCGGCAAAAAAACCAAAAAACTCTTTGATAACAAATCTAATGATGGCCGATTTCAAAACACTGCATTGAAACTTTACGAATATTTTATTTGTAGATCAGTGATTCGGTTTGCTTATCAAAATCACGTGAACTATTGAAATTGCAAAACACTTATGATATAATGAAGCCACAACTTGTTTACTGAAATCACGTGACTTTGGCGCTCCCAACCACTGACTCAAAACTAAAGATTCGTAAAGCTTCGAAGCAGTGTTATGAAATCGCCCATCACTAGATATTTTTGAAAAATTGGTATTTTTAATTTTTTTTTGGTGCCCAAAAAAGTATTCTCGTCGCTTTATAATATTAAGGTTGAACCACTGTACTCACATGAACTGATTTAAATATGTTTTAGTATCTTTCTGGGCATCTGAAAGTGTTAATGGTCTTCCTGTCAATAGAGACTCACTGAACCATCAGATTTTATCAAAAATATCGAAGATGAAACGAAGGTCTTACGGTGTAGAACGACATGAGGGTGAGGAATTAATGACTGAATTTTCATTTTTGGGTGACCTAACCATTCAAACACAGCCCCTGTCCACATTCAGAGATAACAACACTGCCATCTAGTGGTCTCGGTTTAAACCAAACAAGTCTCTGCAACAAATCTTGGATGTAAAATAAATAAATAAATATCAACACAGTGATTTTGAGTATCGATAAATTAACACCAAACATAAAATCACCATACTCGATATTTTCCTACAATTCTAGACAATGATGGAAGGACAACTGTATGATCTGTTATATATATCTATATATATTATATTTATATATTAAATCATTACAATGATACCACATACAGTCACATATTTACAACAATGTGACATGTTAATCACACTTTCAATAAATTATTCTTTTTTTACTCGTTCCTGCACAGATAGAATTGACTCTTACACTGGGCAGCACAATCTCATCCGACTTAATAGAAATGTCAAAGTTGGTCCTGCGTGGGATGCACAGGCTGGCCGGAGACTCGGAGCACATTATAACAGGTTATCTGCCACTCGGCCATGAGTACTTCAACTTCCATGCAGGTAAAGGTCAGCGCTTAATCAGTACACACATTCTCGGCAATGAAGACGGAGCTCAGCATACGTTCTTCATTGGCAAGGGCCAAAAGATCCTCAACTGTCACATTATTAATACGTTACTGTTTCATATATATTTAATCTTTTTATGCTTGGCTGCATAAAAGACATTTTAATCAGTATTTGTGTCCTGTTTTCCATAGAAAAATATTATTGTAAATAAAAATTTCATGACATTTTAAACAAGATACATATACATGAGAATCAAAGCTGCATAATATAACTTAAATATATTTTTCTTACCTCACTGGCACATTGTTTTTTCTCTCGTTTAAAGCTTACATTGTATTAAATTATGTTTGTTTGGAAAGGAAATAGTACTTTTATACTAGTACTTTTTTTAGTTCAAATTAATGTTGTTCTTTTGAAGTTTCTATTAATCAACGGATCATGAAAAAATGTTTCCGTCATTGTTTCCACAAAAATATGTAGCAGTACAACTTGAAATGTTTGTTAAGCAGCAAATCAGCCAATTAGAATGATTTCTGAAGGATCACGTGACGCTAAAGACTGGAGAAATGATACTGAAAACTCAGCTTCGCATCATAAATCACATGAAAAAATATACACATATATATGATTTTACTTTTAAAATTTTTTTTTTAAAGATTCTTTTGATATGTTTACTGAAAACAATTGCAAAATGCTGATTTAGATTTTTTTTGCAGAGTGCAGAACATGTGTGCTGGGTTATAATTGATTTTTGTCAGCAGACAGAGCGGTGAGTGGTCATTTCATCAAGCTTTGGCGAGATCTTAGATTTGATTGGCTGATCTTATACCAAGCAGCTCGGGTCTGATGTGCTCCAATTCTCTCTGTCTTCTACCCATCGTCTCTATTGCTGTTCTCGACTCAGTCACTTAGTGAGTAATATTTGTCAATAATGCAGAGGGCTCTTCTTCTAAGTGGCAATTTCCTGTTTTCATTTAGGTGAGGGCTTAATCAATTTATGGTCTGTCAGACCACTAAACAATCCCACATGCTGCATGCGCTCTGAAACACAATGCTGCAGCTCCATGAATACACATGCGCACACAAATGCGCCCACGCACGCTGTTGTTGTCTCCAGATTTCATTGTTTTGTCTCCATGTGAGCATGATCCTGCGGGCGGTCTCCCGATGTTTACACAACCCAGCGGCAGTAAACCCTCTAACCCCATCAGGTCTGCCCGTGCTGGGGCAGTCAGTCGAAACTGACAGGGATTCACCTAAATGTCATTTTGCATTAGGCTCAAAACTTCCGCCCCGCTCTCTTTGTCGGCTTGCGGTAATATTTCGCTTTGTTTTTGACCACAGCGGCTTGTATTAAACCTCAGTAGAAGATCTATCGGTCCCTGAATTCAGTCAACATGAAACAAATCATTAATATTAACTGTTCATTGAAGTAAATAAAAAGAAAATCAATGCATAGAGCGTTTGGCAAATGCACAAGGGTGTACGAGAACAAGTACAATGTGCTCTAGTGTCAGTCAAAATCGCAGCTGAAATGAACTCTCGTGGCAGTTAAACCGCAGCAACTTTCATTCCTTAAAAAAAAAAAAAGATTTAGCAGATTATATATTAATAAAGACTTTTTCATGCTTACTTGCACATTTGGCCCCACTTTATATTAGGTGTCTTGGTAACACTTTATTTTACAGTGTCATTGTTACATATATTACATGTAGCTACTATTGTAATAACTACAAATTATGCATAATTACATGCAACTGATACTAAATCAAACCATACCCTAATCCTAACCCTATAGTAAGTACATGTAGTTACTTAATATTACTCAGCAATTAAATGCATAATTACAGTCTGACAAAAACACCTTAAAATAAAGTGTAACCGGTGTCTTTAACTACTATGTACTTAAGTGAAAAAAGTTAAGAGAATCAACACTATAATTATAGATATTTTTTTTATTATAAGTACAATGTGTATTTACACAAGTGCAATGTACCAAATGATTCATTTAAATGTTTTTACTTAATTAAAGACACTCCTGATCTTAAAACACTTAACAGTTCATGATTTGTTCACTAATACATATTAAAATTTGCATCACATAACCAGCTCCACATGCTAACATAATCAGTTTGTGTTTTAATTTCTGAACGGACACGATACGTACCGTACGACAAACACTGAAATAAAATGTTGCCAGATCCACGTTCATCCGTTGAATGTTTTTAGGGCCACTCACTGGACATACGTAGTAACGTAATATCATATTACAGAAATGTCGCCACAGACATATTGGGTTGAAATTCCATGAATTTCTCTAAAATTTCAGAGGTAGGATTAGAAACTATGAGAGGACTAACAAAATACCGATACAGGAGTACATGCTACTTGACAAAATCACGGTTACTGTGCAGATTAGCTATTACATATTTGCTGAATGTAACAATCAGAAGTTGAGATAACATTGGTCTTTTGCTGAAACGCTTTGTTCGAGGATGAAAGTTGAGAAAGTGTGAGATTTCAGGCTGTGTGGAACGATAACATATAACGCTTACAATAAGAACACACCACCACAAATCTCAAATATATTTACCACGCAATCTTCAAGGTCGAGAGGCATATCTCAGATATAAATCTGATTTTGATGGGACGTTCAATCTAACAGCTTGGAGGGCTTCAAGAAGACTGATGCAAAGAGACAACCCTGTCCTATTTGTAAAACACCAGATAGTTGAAGAGAACAGCCACTCACTACATACTCCAGTATAGTGTTCACTGCCCTGCCCAGATCGAGCCCTTAAGTTCAGATGATACTTTCTAAGATGCACAGCAAAAACATTTTAACCTTGTTTAAGAGGATTCTGTTAAGCCTCTGTGATCTTTGGATCTTGTTGAATGCTAAATTTAAAGCATCAAAGTACCATGAATGTGAGCGTTATTTGACACATAAGGTCTGTGATCTTTTTTGTTAAACAAAATCAAGTAAGGTACATTAAATTTACACAGAATGAATATATGTTTTACCATTATATATTTTTTTTATTATGATGTACATACTTAAATTTAATAAAATAATTTTATATATATATATATATATATATATATATATATATATATATATATATATTAAATCAAATTATGTCTTTATTATGGTTATGAAATATATACATTTTAAAACAACATTTGTATCCTAGTTTAAAAATTTAAATAGATGTAACTATATATTAGTGCTGACCCCTAATAGTCGCCTAATTGTTAATCAACTAAAAGAGGCTTAGTCGGCCAAAATTTTTATCAGATCGTTGTTTTGGTGTAAACAAAAACAAAAGTCTGCGAGGGACAGATTGTTAACGGCAGGTCGTTGAGGTAATTACAGTATGTCGGGCAGGAAATCCAAACGTTCGCCACCATTCACTGACCTCAAATACGGCTTATCATTTGAAACCTGTAAGTAGCAACTTTGCATGGCTGCTCGCTCTAACATTAACCTATACAGTGGGGCAAAAACGTATTTAGTCAGCCGCCAATTGTGCAAGTTCTCCCACTTAAAAAGATGAGAGAGGCGTGTAATTTTCATCAACTATGAGAGACAGAATGAGAAAAAAATCCAGAAAATCACATTGTCTGATT
Organism: Opsariichthys bidens; assembly: GCA_037194245.1. NCBI lineage: Eukaryota > Metazoa > Chordata > Actinopteri > Cypriniformes > Xenocyprididae > Opsariichthys > Opsariichthys bidens. Next base: position 3,795,394 of record CM074312.1, on the reverse strand, counting down.
TTTATTTGCAAACGATGGTGGAAAATAAGTATTATTAATAAATTACAGGCCTCTCCCATCTTTTTAAGTGGGAGAACTTGCACAATTGTTGGCTGACTAAATACTTTATAAATACAGCCCCACTGTATAAATTTACGCTACTATGACTATGACTAATATAATTATGAATATGAATGACAGGCACCTAATATGAATGAAGGCAATGACTTGCAATTTTTCTGATAACGACAGAAGCAGCTTAAAATACTCAGTTTTGAAAAAAAAAAATGAAAAGTCATTTTTGGTCATGCAGGTAAGAGTAATACATTATTCGAAACTATCAGTCTACTTTTATTTCTGTAAACTCACAATCGCATGAAAACATTGTACCTTTGTAAAATAAAGAAAACAATCAGGATCTACCTTTATGCGCCTGACTTTGGAAATACTAGTTTGTTAATAAATAATTAAAATTTGTCCTTGCTATTTTTCATACACATTGATAGTCATTTCTTTTGCCAGTGCATTGCTGCAAGCTTTAAGTGGAGTAGGCTATGTTACATCTATATATAAATTAAACGCTTCCTATGGTTTAGTATTCTCCTCAGTATGTATTTAAGTAATTAAATTAATATAAACGTGATTAGTTGACTAATCACATAAATGAACGAATACTCAACGAGAAATCTTTAGTTGGGCCAGCTCTAAATAGATGTTTACATAAAGTCCACAAGACAAAAAAAAATTGCTGAATTGATAAAATGGCCTTCAGACTACATATAAACATCTGTTATGTGAAATAGTTTATTCAGGACAGTACTAAATAAAAAAATAACATGCAACTTTCCAGATCCTATTTTTTTTTTTTTTTTTTTTAATGATTAACATTTTTGCATATTCTGTAAACTTTTGAGCTCAACTGTACATACAACTAATTAAAATTAAATTAAAACTGTAACTATTTCAATTGTTTTGGTGATTTGAAATATAGCTAATAAAATAAAATATAAATATTCAATGAAACTAGAAAAAAAAGCAAAAATACAATACATTAAAGTAAAATAGATATGTTTAAAAAAAACTAATAACAATGACAAATTAAAAAGAAAACTGAAAATATAAAAATAAAAGCTAATTCAAAATATTAATAAATCCCATGATAACGGCAAGAAATCTATTTGCGTGTAATTGGAAATCAAGAAGTCATGTGACCCATGCACCAATGTTCAGTAATACGTGTTATCACAGCACACGAGCAGCTGAGGAACAACGTTCATCTCTACTCACCCTCCTTTGATGTAATCAAGGAAAGTCGACTCTGATTCCACCGAGAACGACAGCAGTGTCACCTGCATCGGAACCAGAGCAAAAGAGACAAAAATATGCACATGCTGTCATTCTGTTATGTCAGAAATTGTCCTAATACACCTTGTTTCAGAGGTTTGAACGAGGCAGTGAATGAATGCGGGCGAAGTGTCGACCCTCGGGGAGACGATGTTCTCAGGCTGATCTCATAATATAGAGCAATAAGGCGACTCTGGCACAGCCATCAATCAAAGCATGTTGCTCATATCAAATTATCTCTGCTGTGCTACAAATTCCTGCTTTCAGATTCACTTCCATGATCTCTATCCACCCACACTCCCTTTCTCTTACACATACATTTATAGATGTTTACAGTGGCGTGGCATTTGGCTTAATACGGGCGTCTTGCCTGGGCTATTTTCCCCGTTTAAACGTCAATCGGCGCTGTTTGTTGATTACGATGAGCCATACACACAAGCGCTTAAACACGATAGACCCGTCAAAGGAAAACTGTGCAGCTACAAAGCAAAGCTCTCTTGTTCTTTGCACTTGTTTTAATTAGCATGCGTGTAAAAGGGATCCTCATTAATGCGGGAAGGCATTTGAAAGCTACTGGGCATGTCTTAGCTTTTCCCATCATATAATTGAACACGGGAAACCATCGTAATTAAAGGCTCCGTCTGTATGTGCATACATTCATGTGCCCTGGTATACTCACCGTGCCCGAATTTACATATTTCTTCTTCTTCATCTTCTTCTTTGGATTCACCACCTAACAGCCATTGGGAAAGAAAACAGAAATCAAAATGAGCTCAGATAGATGAGATTTGGAAGATGTGGAAAACGCAGATTATTCACACTGAATTCTCCAGTTTTCAGCCCTAAAATGTATGACAGTTGTAAAAAGAAAGGAGTACCGAGGATGAGGTTGCTGAGGTTTTTTAGCATGTTGCTTAGGCTTTAAGGGATGTTGACACTAGGATACTGCAGGGATTTTAAAGACTTAGACTAGTTGTGGCGTAAATGGCACTGATTTACAAAGAGTTCCCCCCAAAATTCTATCATTATTTACTCTCATGTTGTTCCAAAATAAGATATTTCGGAACATTTCTTAGTGTCAGTGTTGTTTTGAACCGCACTGACAAAACAATGATTTTGTGTTTCACAGAATTAAGAACGTCATACAGGTTTAGGGTGAGGGTGAATAAATGATTGATGATTAATTAAATTTTTTGGGGAGCGAACTATCTCCTCAAGAGAAAAAATGGAGCAATCAAATTAGAAACATTAAGAGTAATATATAATGCAGATTGAGAGTTATACTGTGTATCAGTTATGTCCGTAGCACAGACGATTCGAGAAGAGTATTGCAGTTTTGCTTTATCTATCTCCAACAGTAGTAGTGTTGCTTTACTTCTTACCTTTATTTGACAGTTTCATTTACGATCTATGTAATCACAATGATTCCTTAATGTATATTGCATCCCACATATATTTTGATTGTTAAGAAACATGAAGGAATGCTGGATATGCTATTTATTTTATTGACAAAAAAAGGAGCAGGGAAGATAGATTTGGTCAAAATTATAGTCTCTAGAAGAGAGAATGAAAGAGGCAGAGCAAGGAAGAATAAGACAGATAATGATGCTGAAAAGCACACAAATGAAAGTAGAACCATCCAGGCGACCTCTTAGCTATAAGGGGTGAAGTACAGAAGAAAGAACCAGCAACCCCTGGTCGTCCCCCATTCATTTCACAACACAAAGTAATCAATAGCTCAAATAGACTCTTTGTGCTGAGATGAATGCAAGGATCTGGAGATGAAAAGAGTTTTTGAACATGTTTGCTGTAGACCCATGACCGATCACCTCTTCAGGTTCACAAAAACCTGAGAGGTGAGATTACAGAGTAGACATGGATAAGTTGTAAATCTAAAGACTCTTTAAAGTATAAAAAGGTCATGTGCTGTAATAAAACATTTTATTACACTGTAATAAATGCTTTATTACACTATAATAAATGCTTTATCACACTGTAATCACATTGTTTCCAACAAATGCTCCAAGCAAAACAACCTCTTGTGTTGAGGAATATTTTTACCCTATATAATACACCAGAACTCATTCCAAGGTCAATAAACAGACTTGACATTTTTGGTTAAGCCTGAACCGTATATCGCTACCTCTCAAAGAGATCCTATGAATGTTTGATCAAGCCTGATTGCAGAGCTCTCAACAGCATTTTCACACGCCACCTGAATCACTGCCATGAGATATTTTATAATGTGTTGGTGATGTGTTGGCATCAGCACATTAAAAGGTAGGAGTGCTGGGAATGCTTACAATATCAGATACCATCCTTTGGGAAGGGAATGGTAAATCACTGTAATAATTCAGAATCCCAGGAACACTGTCATAGTAATTCTCATTTGCATGCTTACCAAGGGCTTTAATGACGGTACTGTCTAAGCAGTTAACACAAATAAAGAAAAACAAAGACGAGACTTATAGGTACCTTGATCAACACTTGATCAAAATTAGAATTAGAAATAGAAAAACATAGGACTCATGCATTGAGCATTTGTACTGTGCCTCTCAGATTGATGAATCAATTTTAAATTAAGAATGAAAAGATTTGGAGGGGATTTAGAGGGAGATTTATGTGTTAGCTGAAAAAATAAAACATCCGTATGGCTTGGAATATTTGACTTGCTCCATCATTTTGAGTTGTTTTGACCCAGAAACACTTTTAGTGTTTTATGCACTGAAGAAAATAAGGAAAGTCTGCTTTCTCATGATATAGTTATTATCTTTCTTACATTTTTTTGACATATGATCTGCTGCTGACAAATAAGGAATATGTAACTTGCTCCAGCATCTTGAGTTTTGACCCAGAAAACATTTCTAATTATAAAATTATTATCCTTCTAATGTTTTTGATATACAATCTGTTGCTGACCAATAATGATTTAAATGGTTGCTTTAATAAAACGTGCCCCTTTTAGACTTTTTCGGATTTTACCTTTCATGTCGTGTGAATGTAAGGTAAAGTGCAGAAAAATGGAGATATTGTCTCTCAAAACACAGAATCTATTCTGAACTGCCCGGAACAAGTTTTCTAGTAATTCCAGTCTTACTTCCCGCATAAGCATGATAGGTTTGTAACAAATTTGTATAATGCCCACCTATGGTCTCCATAGGCTGCCCACGAACAACGTCTACTTTGACCCTCAAACACTATAGTTGTACCTGAGACTGGAAGAGTTTGGTTCGTGTTGTCGACATGTCGAGAAGACGCTGTTTTCTGTGCTGCCAAAGCAAATCCACTTTACATGCACTTCCAAAGGATGAGGACTCGTGCTGGAATTAATACAGTAAAACCGACGTCATCGTTACTGTTTGTATCAATGTATATCAAGTGCTCAGGAAGATCTGGAGCTGAAGTTCAGATATGGAAATGGTCGTTTGGTTTCTGACACGCTTTGTAAGATATTTGACCAACCAGAGCAGAGTAGGCTCTCGGAAAGGTGGGGTTTAGAGCAGTGTTTCTCAACCGGTGGGTCGTGACCCAGATGTGGGTCACAAGACCATTTTGGATGGGTCGCAAAAACAACAATAAAAAATTTAATTGTAAATGTTTTTTCCAGAGCATGGCTTTTATTTTTTGACTTGGACACAGTTTAAGTAATGCGTGCCTGAGAAAAACGCAATGTCCTGATTGAGTATCTCCTGTCAGATGCGATGTCAGGCTATGTAAGTCAGTGTCATTTTTCTAACTTTATTTTCATATCTTACTACGAAATAAAGACTCTCACCTTACAAAAATGAACTGTCCTGTCAGACATTTTAGGAGGCGTTGAGCACTTTGGAAAAAGTTTTTAGACACGAAGTGAATGGCCCCACATACTGTGCTAGCGGGGTGTTAATGTGTGCTGTATAAAGAATGACTGAAATTACAAGCATGCAACATCGTATTTTTGTTGTCAATTAGAAAGTCACGATTAAAAAAATACCAATAAATTACATAACTGGTACATTGTATGTTAGCTGGGAAGGACTTGCATGCAGGTATGCTGTTCATTCTATTCATCAGGATCAGTGTCCATGTGTTTTATTAATGGTTCATGTTAGTATTGTGTATTTACCATAGTAACTGCAGTTTCCCATCGAAAGGGAACTTGCTCTGCGACTGAATAAGACGTTATGCGGAACATCATCAGCATGACTGTCATCTGAAGCACGTCTAAAAGGCCTCTCTAGTCTACAACAGTACATAATGTCACTTCTGGTGTGACCGTAAATATAACATAACTGTAATATACCTCATCAAGCTTTTTTATTCAGGAGATGCATGTTTGTATGCATGTGTAAGACTGAAACGCCACAGGTGGAGCGAGTTTGAATCCTCAATCAAGCTGGATGTGCTCATTTTGATGCATTCAAGAGACTAATGAAAGTGACTAGTAAGAAGCTTTGTTCTTATTTGATTCTCACCTGAGGGATAATAGTCTGCATTTGCATGAGCACATTTGGCTCTTGACGGAGTTGAAGGCACTCAAAGTGATGCATTCATGGCAAAACTCTGTTTTTGCTTGTTTCTCAATAAAGTGAAAGAATCTAGCATTTGAATGGAGTGTGTCTGGCTCTTGAGGGAGTTGGTGAGAAGCTCTATGTCTTTTCTTTGTATGAGCGTGTTCAAGCTTTTGACGAAGTTCATGCGCTTGTAGTGATGCATTCATGACAGTAGATTATGTTCTTGCTTGCTTTCTTGTTAGAGAGATAAGAATCTAATGTTTGAATGGAACGTGTTCAGCTCTTGGTCAAATGGCCACCATAGTAGAAAGGTGGATCAATTGTGGGGATTGTAGGCGGAGTGTGTGAGGAATCTGACGGGAAGTCCTTTCCCTTCCGGACTCTTCCTGCCAGCTCTGATATTTTCATATGATTAAGGTGAAATGTGTAATTCTGAGAAACTGAATGCAGAGTGAGATAAGGTGAACGTTATCGCTAAATCTGGCCCCTCGGCTGTCCACACACAGGTGAAGCTCCTGAGGCAGATATAGCCATCAGTGCCACAAAGCACACGGCCAATGAAATTGGATGTTAATGGTTGCTATAGGACAGCAGTATCAAATTGTTGTAGCCTCCCCTTGGTAATTGAGTGTAGAGTAGAATCCTCCACCATTTCTGAGGATTCTGAAGTAGGGTCATGTGCTCCCCTGTGACCTGCCAAAGCTGAGCTGCCTCCCCCAGGATTCTGGAGTTTTTAAGGAAGGCTGGCTCTTGGAGCGTCTCTTGGGACCTCTCTCTCCCTTGGAAAGGCAACAACATCAGGGATGGTAGCCACTGAGGGTTTCGTAACAACATTTTGAGCCATAGGGTTGAGGAAGGTGCTCTCCCTCCCCATCTGGAATGGGTATTAAAGTAGAGACCTTGCTCCCCTCTTTTAATAACACACCTAGTCTGGGTGGTGTACAATGCATGAGTTGAGGATATATGCTACGAAAATGGTGTCCCTCCTTGTTTCTGTCACAACTTTTGCCAGGCCAGTATGTTGCACCAGCCTTACAGACTAGATGAATGCTCAAGGTTGAGCTGCCTTCCCCAGATATTGGGGTTTCTTTTAGGAAGCTTCCTTATAAGTGGTTGTTAAGTGGTTGTAGCTGGCACTTAACAAGCTCCCCTTGACTAGCGAGTTCTCTGGGTTGAGTGTCCAGTAGAACCCTCCCCCATCATTGTTAGGATGTTAAAGTAGAGTCTTCCGCTCCCCACTAGAGTTTTCTTGTCTGATCTTTAGAACTCAATGAGGAATGGTTCTTTCTGTTTGCAAACTTTTCTCATTGTAGGACACCTTTCAGAGTATTGGAATCTGAGGTCCGCATCCTGTGGACAGCAGTATCGAGTTGTAGCTAGCATTCGGCAGGCACACCTTGGTAAGCGAGTCTGCCGGGTTGCGCATAAACAAGGGTTGCGTATTTTTCTCCAGAAATTGCAAACCCTTTGGGAGTTGCTGGTGTCTTGAAATCTCATTGGACAGTTTGTGTGGTTGTAGCTAGTATCCTTTTGCTAGCTACCATTGTTTAACAGTCCTCAGGGCTGTATGCAGAGTAGAACTCTATCGTATCGGATCCTAAAGTAGGGTCCTACTCTACTCTTAGAGTTTTCCTGTAAGTGAGGACAGTAGTTTAAGTGGTGGTAGCTAGCTCTCTACGAGCTCCCCCTGGATTGTGAGTCTTCAGGTTTGAGTGTAGGTTAGTACCCTTCTTTGCTCGGGTTGTTAAGTAGGGTCCTCTGCTCCCCTTAGAGCTTTAATTCTGGTAGGACAGTTATTTGAGTGGTTGTAGCGAGTTCTTTTCCAACTCTCCATTGATTGCAAGTCTTCAGAGTTGAAGGGTAGAGTAGTTCCCTCCCCACTGCTTGGCTTGTTAACTAGGGTCCTCAACTTCCTGACAGCGAGCTCAGACTATTTTTAGAACCAGACGGTGAGTAACTTTTTGTATTGTTTGCCTGTGAACCATTTTCTTTGTAGGGGACCTTTGGGAGTGCTGGATTATTAGGTCATAGATGTATCTCAGGACAATAGTTCCAGTGGTTTTAGTTCGTGCTTTGCTAGCTCCCCTTGGCATGCAAGTTCTTTGGGTTGAGTATATAGTACAACCCTCTCCCCTCTGCTCCGGGTCTTTAAATGGGGTCCTCAGCTCTCCAAAGATTTTCTGGTTAGGTGGATTTAGAGCAGTATCCTCCCCCTTTTTCATGTTTTTTAAGTAGGATCCTCTTCTCCCTGCAAGAGCTTTCTGCTGAGGACAGTGAATTCAAGTGTTCATAGCTAGCACTTCACCAGCTCTCCTCGTTAGAGAACCTTCAGGGTTAGAAATGGAGTAGTACCCTCCCCCTCTGGTTTTAACTAAGGTCCTCCACTCCTCAGGTTAGCTCGGTCCGGTCAGTTGAGTGCATAAGTCTTGAGATACTAGATATCTTCCATTCTTTAGACAGCAGTTCCGAGTGGTTGTAGCTCTACCACTCTGCAGCTCCCTTGTTTGTGTGTGTTTAGTTGGATCTGGAAGTCACCTGTCATCTGGGATCTGGATCCTCTCATACTGTGAGGATCTTAAAGGAGGGCCCTCAGCTCCTCTGGATGAATGCTCCTCCACTGAATTTGGGAGGAGCTGGCTCCCCTTGGGTGTCCTAAGGGTAGAGTTAACTCTCTTGCTCCCATTATAGGAAAAGTGATAGGATAGGAATAGGAAAATAAAATGGTTCCTGGGTAGTTTTCCCTTAAAGGGGTGTCTAGTGTAATAGAAACTGACATTGCCAGACCTGAGTGCTTCCCTGTCCTTGTTTAGTGTGTGAAGCTTGGGTTTTGGCCTTTGGAAATTTTGTCTTTTGTCAGGTGCATCTGAGTTGGGTAAGCTTTTTAACTCTGGCAGTTAAAAAGCATTGAGTCATCATGTTTCTGCCCATTGGGGAAGTGCTTCAACACAGCTAATGTGGCAGACACTCCCCTCAGCATGGTGTAGTGGTTATTTGTTCCCTATAGCATCTAATTCAGACGGAGTGTGAGTTCCTATTCAAAAGGGAAAGTTTCAGGTTCTAAATGTAACCATGGTTCCCTGAGAAGGGGAATGAGACACTGCGTCTCATTGCCATGCTTCAGGTAGGCCTGTTTACATCTCCTTCGGACAAAGAAGTTGATGACGTGTCCTGCAGGTGCTTAGTGACAATCATGGTCACACCAGTAGAGATGTCATGTACTGTCTCATGCCAATGACATTGCTACGTTTAGAGACGTGCTTCAGACGTCAGTCAAGCTGATGACATTCCCCATAGTGTTCAGATATAGTGTTCAGATATAGTGTTCAATATTCAGACTCAGTGTCTCATTTCCCTTCTCAGGGAACCATGGTTGGATTTGGAGATATTTCCAAAATGCCACTTTATTTTCAATTATTTTGTTATTTTCTATATCTTTAATTACTGTGGTGGCTTATACCAACACACTAATTTTATTGTATAAACAAAAAATTATTTGGGACTACTATTTAATAGCCTTACCTTATATTGTTTATACTTACAATTTATGTATATGTAAAGTACTTCTCTATGTGTCAACCATTTTTGTGAAATACATTTTCAATATAATTAATTTTTCAGGAATTTGGTCAAATTTGGGTCACAGCTTAATGACCATGGGAAAATGTGGGTCCCGTGGCCAAACCAGTTGAGAACCACTGGTTTAGAGAGACTGGATCCTTTATTGAACCGTTTCAGACACTGTAAGAAGAGAGCTGATGCTGCAACGCACAGAATATTAAGAGAAAATTAAAGTGTCCAAAATCCATTATTTAACAGAATTACGAGATTGACATCTCACCTCATACACATTGAACTGACTCTGGCCTCGGGCTAACTCTCTGTAGCTGGTGGTGAATTCACCGATGAAATCATGGCTAAAAAGATGAGAGATTCACAGATTCACTACAGTGAAATATCACTGCACGGAACTCTTTGCTATTCACTTTAAAAGCCAGTTATCAGCTTACCTGCCATCACGATCCCAGTCATAAACTTCCACTTTGATTGTTCTGGAAAACACAAAAAAGCCCAGGTATGTTTGACAAATCAAGACATTAGGAACTTGCATGCACAGTCTATGTTGTTTTACCACCTGATTTACTAAATGAATTATGTAAATCAAGTAATGCTGCTAACACAACCAAAACTTAGAGACTGACTGCAATTTGAACAGCATTATTCCTGAACAATATCACTGTGATGTTCAGCATCCCTACACCAGACACCTGAATTAGCTCTTTAAAATGCTATAAGCACAATCGACTTCATTGTGCTCCACTATTTTTGCCAAGTTATAATGTTCTTCTCCATTATTTGATAAATTACTTTTTTGATCATTACCATGAACAATATAAAATGCAAGAACATGTGCAAACACATGCATTTATATAAAATTCACTTTACCACCTGCTTTCCACAGGCAGGAATAATGCATCATTAATTGCACCAGGAAAAAGGCTTCATATCTACTGTGTAATGAGCGTAATTTACATAAAATAATATTATTAATAATAATTTGTAACATATTTAGAGACGAGTTTAGCATGTACAGGATGATGATGCATTATCCATTTTACTCTTTAAAGAAAATAAATGGATATCTTTGCTAATTTAGCTATTATAGCAACAACAGCAACAAAAAAAAATCCCAACTTATCCCAATCAGATTTTTTTGTCAGAACACCTAACATATATCTGACATTAATTTAAATAGTTAAAAAAAGTCTAATATCCAGCATAGAATTATTTCACAAATCACAATTATCTAATGACAGAAAAAAAAGAAGACCATTTAAGCATAAGTTAAATCTCACAAATGTAGATGTAACTAAATGTCATCTTACCCTACATTTAACACGTTTGAGTTCCACATAATAGTGACAAAATCAGCCCTTTCCAGAAAAATAATGAACATTATATTGTGTTGATTCAGGGGGGATTCCAAGGCTAAATAATTCAGAAACTTGTGCGAGACTTGCATCTTGATGCTAAGGCCTAAATTGAGTCATCAGTCACAATTAAACAAAAGCAGCACAGGTCGGCAAACGCATCCTGTGGCAGGTGTTCGCTCAACGGCTTACATCAACACGATTTTCTAAAAAAAAATTAAGCTAGCTACTACCCATATTAATGAGGACGAAACAGAGTCTCCTAAAGCTTGCTCATTAGCACGACTGAGAGGCATTTCAGAAAACTCTATAGACCGGCAAACGAATCTGTTCCTGTTTACTTCCTATCTGCAAACAGTCCAGAACTCCCACGCAAATCATTACAGCCGTTTATGGAGAATGTGAATAATTCTTATGAGTACATTGACAAAGTCAATGCCCAGAGGGCACAGCGTTTCTGGAATAAAAGAGCAAATGAATGTCCTGGGGTGGCTGGCTCAGTCTTGATGTATGTTTTATTTGTTTTGTTTTTTTGGGGGGGGCAGATGAATGGGCTAATATGTCCCTAAATGTCGGTAAATTCCTTGAGCTCGTTCAAGTCATTCCAAACCTGCATGACTTTCGTTTCTTCTGGGGAACATAAAAGGTTTTGTTTAGCCAAACATTTAAAGTAAACAGAGTTTAATGTTGTTTTGGACCCCGCTGACTTTCATTGTATGGACAAAAACATTGTTCAAAATTTACAGAAAAAAAAGTGCAGCTTTTGAATCACATGAGAGTGAGTAAATGATGACAGAATTGCCACTTTTAGGAACCATCATTTTAAGTGGGTAACTGCTATACTGTCAAAGTGAAACTCTATATGAAAAACTTTTTTCAAGTCGTTTGACTTTTGGCAAAAGTTTTGCCCACCTTACTAGCAAGGCAAAGCTAACACAAAATATCAGAAAATCTCCTGTAGTCGAGGAAGTAAGGCATCTAAAAGAGCTCCCTCCGCGGAATTGTGGGCGGTAGCGTCTTTTGACGTTCGTTATCTTCAAAGTAGCGAGTCAGCACCTCTCTGAGCATCTGTCACCTGGGCGTCATGTTCCCTGACAGTAAGAGAGAGCAGCCGCCAAGACGGCTCCCTAGGCAGCTGTCTATCAAGCCTCACAACAGAGGAGAAGAAAATAGATTGCGCTCTGAGCCCAAACAGAGGACGGGAGGCGGGGACGAGCGGTGCAGAAGATATTTAAGGCTGAAGGTAGAATCCAGAGCTGTTTTTAATTCCCATACACTGACCTCAAACCAAAATGTCGATCTGAGTTTCTCGACGCTTCAGGCATTGCATGAAAAACGTGCTGTGTGGGACTGGAAAGCCACTCCAGCGTTTATTCTCGGTAAAACATTCATATATTTTGAGTTGCATTTTCAAACTCAAAAAAAGTGAAACAACAGTGAAAATTTGCTTTCTCCAGAAATTCCAAAAAAACTTTAGCCTGAGGTTTTCTTAGATAAAACGAGGCATAAATATCCTCTCCGAGGTTTATTCTTAGTCTAAAGTAGAACATCTGTGATTCATTTAATTACCGTCTCAAATGAATTGAGATCTGAATAAAACCATGGAGACGTGTGGGGGATGTTTCATATCTACACTTTTGAAGCTTGGAATAAAATGGATGCACACTGACATCTATTTTAATGGTACTATAATTTGTTGCTCTCTATATAAATACATGGGTGATATACTGAAACTTGGTTCACACAGATCAGCACAGTCCCCGAGGCCAAAGGAGACAACCGCCTGTGGTGGCACTGCAACATCATGTAATTTATGTTCCATATATATTCACTGTCTTGGTTTATTTCCCTGCTGTTAGTGCTCTTTTATGATGTGTATGGCCTGTCAAAGATATGGCCATGCCTGATAGGTGGAGTGCCAAGACTCTGCAGTATGAGGAGCTGGAGCAGACAGCCGGATACAGAGAGAGATGTGCTGAAAGCGTTTTTATGTTTGAAATGAAACAGGCTGCAGGAGGCATTTGAAGCACGGAGGTAAAGGGATAGTTCACCCCGAAATGAAAATTCTGTCATCATTTAATTACTCAGTGAAAGGCAATGCAATCCATAACAACAATGGACCCCACTGATTTTCATTGCATGGTCAAAAATAAAAAATAAAAATGTATATATATATATATATATATATATATAGCAGAGGTGATGTATTTTTAGGCCAAATCAGAAGTTCGCATCACCTTGGTTTCCTCGACAAAACAGGATTTTTCCTGAGGATTTTGGATTCTTGCTTGTGATTATTACCATCAGAGGGCACTCCACCCCGGACTATTGTTGTTATTGCACAGACTACATTTCTAATATGGCAATACTAATATGGCAGTTTTTATTTTGGAGTGAAAAATACATTACAGCTCACCAGTTCTTGGGATTCATAGATGAAGTGTTTTTGCACCCCTAGTGGCAGAAAATGGAAATGCAAAAATAATGACTGTTACAAATATGTTTCTATTACCATTGGTTGAACAAACAGGTCGTCTCTTTCCACTGAGAAATGTTGAAGATATTTGCCCCTCCTTTTTAAATGCAGGCACTATGAAATGCCTAACTTCCTGATTTGGCGTGGCATTCGGCACATTTCAGTGCCGTATTGCAGCGTGGTGCCTGTCATGAAAGATTAACCCTGGAGAGCAGCAAGAGCACACAGGCAAGAATGCAATTTTGTGACATTTGGTTTTGGTTCCCCAAGCTGATTGGTCACGACAGGGTGGTGACCCTCGCTTAGGGTTGCCATCCATTACGTATAATACAGAATCGGCCAATACTTAAGACATCAAAGTAGCGTATTAAACCTATACGGAATGCCGTTTGTCCCATTTTTGGTATAGCAAACTCTTCATTGAGAGTTAATCTTCTTTCATAGGTTTGCGAACATATAGCCTTCGAGGAAAGCTTTGAGACAAAGCAGAATCCTCTGCCAGATTTGGACAGATTAGCCCTCTATGGGATGATTTATGAAATCACACTTAGAAAAAAATGAATGACTTTATATTTTACATACATTTAAGGATAAAATCATTTCCCAAAATGTATTTTCTACATCTGAGCTTTTACCTTTTTTACGGTTTTGTCATTTATATCTGGCGTTATTACGGAAAATTATTTTACTGTAATATATAATTAAATTATTATTATTTTAAATTGAATTTTTTTTTTCTTATTTTCCTTATAAAGAAAAAGATTTTCCTTTGCTGAAGTTGGCAACCCTACACTCTAAAAAACTCACAAACCCAACCAATTAAAGTGGCACTTTATTTTACAGTATGTGCACTTGTATGTTCTTACATTGTGCTTAACCAAAAAAGTGCTGGGTAATTATAAGGTAACCACATGGGGTAGGTTTAGGGGTTCGTTCAGGGTTATTACCTTGTTATTACCCATTGCAATTACACAGTATGTACTTGGGGAACAGGACTGTAAAATAGAGGGTAACACTTTATTTTACAGTGCCAAAGTCACACATTACTACATGTACTTACTCTAGTAATAACAGTAAATTAATCATAATTAAACCAAAACCTAAGCCTAACTGTAACTCTATAGTAAGTACATGTAGTTAATTAATAGTACTCAGTACTTATTTAAAACTGTAAAATAAAATGTAACTGTGGGTAGTCGTGGCCTAGTGGTGAGGGAGTCGGGCTTGTAATTTGAAGGTTGCAGGTTCGATTCCCACGCCGGCAGGAATTGAAAGTGGGGATTGTGAATGAACAGCACTCTCTCCACCTTCAATACCATGACTAAAGTGCCCTTGAGCAAGACACCTAACCCCTAATTGCTCCCCTTGTAAGTCGCTTTGGATAAAAGCGTCTGCTAAATGGTGAAAAATGAAAAAAAAAAAAACAGAAAAAGAAAAAACCGTTGAAACAACTCCCCTTTTAGAGTGTACCTCGTTCTGTCAGATGTGTGAGGGAGTGCGCAGAGCATGCAGTTCTGTAAGTATTCAGTAGGTTCTCGGGCAAGATCTCTTTTTTGAATTAATTTATAATGCTTGTCGCAGTCTCGGGAGTATATATGGAGGCAAGGGTCAAGTTCACGACTGACGTTCACTAGTTCCTCTGAGATTTACAGTACGTGGTAACCATGGAGATATTATACATCATTATTATCTGATGTTCCGCCATTGGTATGCAGACCTCTTTTGAATAAGCATTTTAAAAGGCACATATTGGCTGGCCTATTCTTTTCATCACACTTGTTTATGGTCTTGTATTTCAAATGTGCAATATTTATGTTGCTTAAAAATATGTATATAAGAACATAAAATACAAAATGAATTAGATGATACAACAATTCAAAAAATAATTTATGGTAATTAAAATAAAGAAAAACTAAAGTAACTAAATATAACTAAAATAAATGTTTAATGAAATGAAATCTAAACAGCAATATAAAAAAATGACAAAAAACTCCATTATAAAAAATTGAACTAAAATTAAAATAAAAAATTAATTAATATTAATATAATTCAAAATATTAAAGATGCTACATGTAAAAAAAAAAAAAAAACTGACCGGACTGAAGCATAAAAATTACAACATGTTTGGATATATTTAGGAAATATGCTTGTTTCTCAGAAAAAACCAATTCTCCAGTTATTCAACTCTGAAATGTGCATTCCGTGTCAGAAAGTCTGTTTTTGTTTTGGTCTGTGTGATCCCGCCCATTGCCAATTTACCAAATAATTAACCCGGGTGTCACATATCTCTGTGTTTGGACTTTGATTTTCATGCACATGCTCTTTATTTGGTGTTTTCCCGCCACTCCTTTGTCTCCCTGGTAACCCTCATTATTAGTTGATTCTTGTCAGCTGTGTATCATTAATTAGTCCCATTATCTCCTAGTATTCTCCTTGTATATAAGCCCTCTGTTTCTGTCTAGTCCTTGGCAGTTCTCGTTTGTCTTTGGACGCTTGTGTTAACACATTGTATGCATGTTGTTTCCCGGTGTTCCAGTATTTCATTAAATGTCACTTTGTCTGGAGTGTTCCTTACCCCACGTAACGTACCACCGGGTTACCAGTCGGGTAAAAACAGTGCAAACTGGGTCAGAGATCACAGATTAGTGCGCCTCTTGTGGTTTATAGGTACAAGCTCTCACTAGCTGGCCTCCATTAGTCTTCATTTCAGCTGGAAACTTCAGTGAATAGGTTTTTGGAGTTTTGCTCAAATGTCGGGTAGAAGCACGTTTTCCACACACATCTCATATTTCATTTCAAGCTCTTCACTGACACTGCTGTCTCCTTGGTAACTATACTTACCTTTCAACAAAACTTTATTAATGGCAAAATTGTTGGTTGTGATGGAAATGGTGCATTATATATAATTTTCGCACAATGAATAACTGCTTACCTGTCATAGTCGCCATTGCAGAGAGCTCTGACTGGAATGGTGAACGGCTGCCAAACAGGGTTGAGGGTGTTCTTCACCACCTCTGTCTTGTGGCAGATTGTAAACCTTCATGTTGAGAGAACGAACACAAACACATAGAGACACTGCAAAACTTCTGAGGAAACTCAGACCGACATTCGCCACCTGCTCTGTTCATCTCATGGTCAAAGCTGGCGAACCATATGGAACATGGCATCGGTTAAAGTGTTAGAAAGTCTAGAGACATCACATTGGAAATCACAGATTTTATCTTTATGCTTCATGTAAATAATAAAGATGCTCTCCAAAGGTCTTTGTAAACTCAAATTGCATTTTAGCCTAATTATCAAACTGCAAAACGTAACATCCTTCCGTTTTATAAACAGAGATTACTGATAATTATCCCCTTCATCAGCACTCAAGAGCATTATTAAAACACCCTAAATCGGTTTAAACACCGTCTGACTCATCCGAGCCTCTGCAGAGCTTTGCTAGTTGCTCCATTGAGTATTTTTGATTTGAAAGACAAAACGGGCAAACTACACGATCGCGGCTCTTGAAAACATGATACGCCGGTCACTTAAGTAAGGAGGCTTTGATGAGAACTCTGGGAAACAACAGGAAAGAAGGCCTTTTCCTGTTCCTCTGTACGCACACAGAGAGTCATTTCCAGCCTATAAATTTCCCACAGAGCAGTTGCCAGTCTCACAGTATGGAGGTAAGGTTGAGCACTAAGAATCATGGGAAATATTCCTTTCACAGTGGCTAACACAAAGCCGTGGTGTTATAAATCGATGTAGGACACTTACGTGCCGTCTTCGTTGCTTCTGTAGAAGACCATGAAGGGATCGGATTTACCGAAAAAGTCCTTCTTGTCCAATTTGTTGGCACAGAACTGCATGGTTGCACTGTCCTAAAGATAAAAAAAAAAAATAATCAGTGTCGTATGGCAAAATTATGTTTATGGATATATTTCAAAATGGCCTAAATGTACATTTTTTATTTTACCGTAAACCGTATCGTTTACAACACATATTGAACATATATCTGAAATATATTTTGGCTAGAAAAAAAATACTGTATGAGCTGTGCTGACATGAACGCAGCAACACAAAATCTGCACTCAATTGTGCATTCTAATGATCACAATGCAGAGAGAACGGATCCAAAACACTTTCATCCAATTCACCTGGGAGAATGGGAGGCTCATTACAGAAGGATCGGTGATCTTGTAGATGCGAACACTCAGAAATGGATGAAACTTTGGGATTTGAGCTCTATTCAGGAACGAAGACTGCTGGTCTGCTTCACTTATCATTATGAATATGATCGTGCCTGCCATGTAGAAACAACTCTGGATCAGCAGTTTCATGCCGCGATAATTTTGGATGTGCATCAACTCATGCTTGTAATTTTTGGATTGGCCCTTGAGATCAAACTTATAGCACATTCAGCGCAGAAGATGTGTTTATTTCAACTGGAATGAAGCCGTTTGAAATATACAATTTTTTACCCTTTTATTACACTCAACTGCAATTGCCCCTTCGCAAACAGTTTGATTGACAGGCGATCTGACCAATCATAACCCTGAATCCGCAAAAGCAGTCAGGGGAGTTAGTAGATTAACGTTGTGAACTTGAACTTGAAAAATTGTGTCTTTCCTCACTTGAAACAACATTCCTTCTGATGTTCATTCATGTTTATTTGATGCTATAAATGAACTAGTATGAAGAGATGATCGGGTCACGAGCCGCTTGAAGGCACGTTAAAGAGACACTATACCATATTTATTGTTTAAACTTCTTTCAAAAAATTACGATATATTAAATATGAAACTGTCTCATATGTCTGTCGATGCGCTGTCAGTGTCCTGTTCGCTAATCGATGTATTTTTCACTGTGTGAGAACATGATGTGGGTTGCGTGAGAGCAACAGGGGGCGGGTCTTTGCTAAAGGTCAATTTCTGGAGGTTCGAAAGTTTTGCAGAGACATTACATAGAGACAGTTGTACAAACACTGACTGAATATCTAAAGGGTGTTGCTTGCAGGAGCATTTTCTCTGAGGAAGCAAAAGAGGCAATGCTTCCTCGACAAATTTTGGATGAGAAAATAAAAAATAAAACGGCATAATTTGTAATCTAATTGTGTTTTCTATTTTTCTAAAAAGAGGCGGTGTCAAACTGGTGGAAATAGATACATTAAAAGCTACTCTCTCACTCTTACACAGCGTCTACACCAGACACGAGCGCATATTAGAACCCATTATAATCACTGATGCTGTCTGAATGCGACACGATAACAAATTGTCAACCATAAACTGATGTTCTATTTCTGACGTACCTAAAGCGCTCGTGCTACTTCTGAGATGAAGAACAAATGGATTTGCAATGGTTGCCGTCCAGAAGTTTGGGTTTGGTAAGAGGATTGTTACCAAGATCGCTTCTGCTCACCAAGGCTGCATTTATTTGACAAAAATACCGTAAAAACAGTAAAATTGTGATATATGTTATGATATATCTGAATTTCCATCACCATTACTCTAGTCTTCACATGATCCTTCAGGAATCATTCTAATATGCTGATTTTGTGCTGAAGAATTATTTCATTTCATACATTTTTTCAGGATTCTTTCATGGATAAATTCAAAGGAACAGCATTTATTTAAACTATAAATCTTTTGTAACATTATAAATGTCTTCTAAAGACGTGAATGCATCCATGCTGAATAATAAAAGCATTTCTTTCAATAAATAAATACAAATCTTTACTGTATACTGTATCACCAAATTTGAATCACTTCCAAGTCAAAGTAAACTTAAACTTAAAATGATGATCACTGAGTGAATCGATCATCAGCGAGAGAACCCCAACAATTACATCAATAATTAATTAAAACAATATTATACATGCAGACGTTTACTGAGGAATTATTGATTAATGGCACAAAAAGACTCTATTAATATTAATAGCAGAACAACAGTTAGAATAAAACAAATGAAATATATAAAAATAAATGAACCATTTTTAAATGAAATGTTTTTTTACTTTATTGTAGTAGTTAATGATTAGTTTACTATAATTTTGAATTAATTCGAAAATTGCATGAATGAGACTTGAACGTGGATTGACTGTTTAGTAAAAATTAATGTAAAGATAAACATAAAATAAACATATAGTACTGAAATATTATAGTATTTAATATTGTAGTATTAAGGCCCGATATCGAAGTGTGGTGTGACGTCATTTCAAACAAAATCCGGCCAAAACAAAGTTTGTTTGTTTCGGGAGTGCGAAACTTTGCGGTGTCAGGTAAACACCTTCAAGCTATCATTGGTCTGTGCCGACTATTTTGAGAGAATTTGTTAATACAATTCAGGTGCAAGTAATCTGTCCTCTTATTGGTCAGAGCACAGCTGTTTATGCTCCGTGATTCGGCTCATGGCGGATTTTAGCCATTTTATTTCGTCTTTGCTCCAGGTTACCCCCCGATTCACTTTGAGAGCCATTAGCAAAAAACACTGCTGCTTTTCACAAAACATAAGTAATGACCCGTTGTGATACAGCCAGGTCCATTGGGTCAGATTGCTTTCTCATCTCAAGTGAACCGTTCCATAGTTCGTTTTCAAGTGAGCCGAAACCATCTCAGACTGATTTGTTTTGGTGCAGATCCGAGCGCGGTTGCCACTTTACATTCCTAAACGAACTGATCTAAAATAGAATATGAGCCAGGTTCTGGAACAAACACTCCAAACGAGTCAGTTGTGAAAACTCCCTCAGTGTGGATCAATGTTTCCCAGCCCTGTTCCTGGAAGCACACCAACAGTGCACATTTTAGATTTCCCTCTTATCTGACCCACTCATTTGAGGTCTTAGAGTCTCTTCTAACAAGCTGATGAGCTGAATCTGGTGTGTTTGATCAGGAATAGTTTGAAAATGTGTACACTGTTAAAAATTACCTGTAAATTTTACAGTATAATACTGGCAGCAGGGTTGCCAGCCAGGTACTGTAATTTTTACAGTACCATTACTATAATTTATTTTACAGAATTTTACTGTATTCTTTGATTAAATATATTTTTTTAAAATTTGCTGTATTGTTTTTAATGAAATGAGTCACTTACCACAGTTGTAGACCACTCTCTCTCTCTTGCTGCTACCAGAATCTCAACCGTTGAAAATCCTACAATGCCTCTTTATGCTTGAAATTTACAGTAATATCCTGTAATTTTGAGTCAAACCGCCACGCCTCCCAGAATGCATTGCAGTTTACAGCAATATGCTGTATTATTAAGAATACAGCCATCTGCTGTAAAATATTACGGCAATTCATTACGGTGTATATAAACTCGGATTAGTTAGGAATAAGCAGGACAAGCGTGAGATCACTGAAGACGGCGAGAGCATGAGAGTGTTTACTTAATACCCGTTTCGGCTCTATTGCCAAGTTATCATTTGCTGCTAGGAAGGATTCGTTTCGATTCTTTGCTTATTTGTATGTTTGCGCTTTGATTTGTATCTGTATTGTATTCGCTGCCATTTAGAAGAACTGTAGCGGTTGTTAGTTTTTGGCATGGCTGGGCTGTGAACTTAAGTGCTGTACGTGCGCTTCCTGCAGTAGTTTCGATTAGGCCCATTCACGGCGAAACTCTTTTGCTGAGCTAATTGTTAGGGCGGGCTCAGCGACTGGAAGCATACACTGTTAAAAAATTACTATAAATTTTACAGTATAATACTGGCAGCAGGGTTGCCAGCCAGTTACTGTAAAATTTACAGTAGTGTTACTGTAATTTAATTTACAGAGTTTCCCTGTATTCTCTGATTACAGTAAATAACTATTTTTTTTTTTTCAAAAATTACTATAAATTTTACAGTATAATACTGGCAGCAGGGTTGCCAGCCAGTTACTGTAAAATTTACAGTAGAGTTACTGTAATTTAATTTACAGAGTTTCCCTGTATTCTCTGATTACAGTAAATAACTATTTTTTTCAATTACGAAGGGTCAATTTACAGCAATATTCTGTAAATTTGAGTCAAACCAACATGTGACCCCAGAATGCATTGCAGTTTACAGCAATATGCTGTATTATTAAAAAAACAGCCAGCGGCTGTAAAATAATGCTGTAATTTTTACAGTAATTCATTACAGTGTACTGTTAAAAAATTACTATAAATTTTACAGTATAATACTGGCAGCAGGGTTGCCAGCCAGTTACTGTAAAATTTACAGTAGTGTTACTGTAATTTAATTTACAGAGTTTCCCTGTATTCTCTGATTACAGTAAATAACTATTTTTTTTTTTCAATTACGAAGGGTCAATTTACAGCAATATTCTGTAAATTTGAGTCAAACCAACATGTGACCCCAGAATGCATAGCGGTTTACAGCAATATGCTGTATTATTAAAAAACAGCCAGCGGCTGTAAAATAATGCTGTAATTTTTTACAGCAATTCACAACAGGAACAGGGTCGGGAAACACTGGTTTGGGATGCTGTAACAGCTCACAATAACTTTACTTATTCATTTTTGCTACCAATGAGTTTAGTTTTACCTGATTAATCCCACCTGTCTCTTGTTCAGTTCCTCATTGTCCCTGAGTATTTTATACCTCAGTTACGTTTTCTCCAGAGTACTCCGGTGTTAAATATCTTCTCCCGTGTGGATCGTCTTCATTGTTTTGTGTTTATTAAAGGAAGTACTGCGATAGATCCCTCAACTCTCCATTTGTTTACCCAATTGCGACAAGTTTCCTGTCCATTTAAAATAACTCAGTAAACCCTTCTGTTTGACAGCAGCGGTCAGAGTCTCTGTTCTGTTTTGATGATTGACACTGTTCAAATGAAAATGTCTGAATTGTCTCATTCTCAGCTCTGCAATAACAGATAATCAATTTTCACTTCCCCTGCTAGTCTCCCCCAGTGAAATTATTAGTATTTTTTCCTGAGTTTTAAGAAAGCTTCATAGTGTTGATTTAAAGGGTTAGTTCACCCAAAAATGAAAATTATCCCATAATTGACTCACCCTCAAGCCATGCTGTGTATTTGACTTTCTTCTTTCAGGTGAACACAATCATAGTTATACTGAATAATATTCTGGCTCTTCCTAGTTTTGTAAGTAATCAATTACTGTAATTGAATTACTTTTCCCTTGAAATAGTGAAGTAATGGATTACTCTAAGTTTCTCCTTTAAGATGGTAATTTGTCATTGTTCCTTGCATATGAACACTGTTATTAAACGTTGCGTCGATTAGCTCCAGGAGCTTCCAGAACTGAACAAGAGACTTACACCATATTATCTGAGCTTCAGTGCACGCTCACACATGAGCCAAAGAGAAATACTGCTAGACTTCTTCCGGAGGTGGACTCGAGAGAAACACCACTCAATAAAGCAACAGCCACAAAACATGGCTTTCAGAACACATTCAACTTCCATTAGCTTCCAGAGAATAAATGCTTGTCTTGTAATTATTCTTTTGATCATTGTATAACCAAATCTCATATTTTGCAGAAAGAAAGTTGTCAGTTTGAACTTGTTCTTATTCATTTTATTCTGCTGTTCTCCTGATAGTTATGAGTCATGTAAAGACACCTGTGCCTAGGGTCATGAAGGTCATTAACCCACCACATGTATCCACATGTACAATTTATAGCACCATTGGTCATTATATGTTAAAGTACGAATCATGTGTAGAAGTTTGTATCAGTGCTCTGTGTGGATGTAGTTTTCATGTTCCAGGGATGTGGTGTCAAAACTTTGAAGGGAAAAGATATACATTTTATCTAAAAGTGCTTGCAGCGGTTGTTTATTTTTATAGATGCATGTGACCATGCCAAAGGAAACAAAGGAGAATCAACAGCGTCCCAGATGATAAGAGTCCTTGCAGAATTTATGACTCTCCTGCAACCCTTACCAAAGTTTCTTTTAAGTTACATTTACATTTACATAGGGGGTAGTGGTGAGGGAGTCAGGCTTGTAACCTGAAGGTTGCTGGTTCGAATCCCACGCCGGCAGGAATTGAAAGTGGGGATTGTGAATGAACAGCACTCTCTCCACCTTCGATACCATGACTAAAGTGCCCTTGAGCAAGACACCTGACCCCTAATTGCTCCCCTTGTAAGTCGCTTTGGATAAAAGCGTCTGCTAAATGTAAATGTGTATATATATAGAACAAACAGTGGAAAAGATAATGACTTTTAATAACTTAATTTACATAAAAAATAGACATGTTCAGATGCTGTTTACCTATCAGAACCTGTAGAAATGTCGTCAATTGATTATCCATGTGACAATAAGTACTTGTATTTCTGTATCCTAAGTTTGAAGCTGGATCCTCTTCCTCATTTTCTACGGCCGTTGGAAGAGTGGAGAACTTTGTCTTCAGTAAACAACTTTGACTCCTGATCTTATTGGTCTGGAGCATATTGGTCTCTTTATGGGTTCTAACTGTAACTCCACTACAATAAATATATTTATGAGCATTAAATAATTTTTTTTCCCCCCTCACACAAGTTGATTTTAAAAATAAATGAACATTTTTATTCAGCAAACATGCATTCAAGTGACAAATAAGATATCAGTAAAGATTTATTATGATGTAACAAAATATTTCCATTATTTTTTAACTTTCTATTCAAAGAAACTTTCTTGAGCTACAAATCAGAATGATTTCTGAAGGATCACGTGACACTGAAGACTGGAGTAGTGATGCTGAAAATCCATCACATGTATAAATTATTTTAAATTTATCAAAGTACATTACAATAGAAAACAATATTCCTATTTTACTGTATCAAATAAATGCATGTTTTGATGAGCGTAAATTAAATTCTTTCTGCTTTCATTGTCTTTAAAGAGTTAGTTTATCCAAAAATGAAAATTCTGTCATTAATTCCACACTTTGTTCGTCTTCAGAACAAGATATTAAGATATTTTTGATGAAATCCGATGGCTGGGTGAGTCTCTATAGACAGGAAGACAATTTACACTTTCAGATGCCCAGAAAATACTAAAACATATTTAAATCAGTTCATGTGAGACAGCGGTTCAACCTTAATATTATAAAGCGACCAGAATACTTTTTGTGCGCCAGTAAAACAAAATAGCGACTTTTCAACAATATCTGGCCGATTTCAAAACACCGCTTCGAAGCTTTACGAATCTTTTGTTTCGAATCAGTGGTTCGGAGCATCAAAGTCACGTGATTTCAGTAAACGAGGCTTCGTTACGTCATAAGTGTTTCACAATTTAAATAGTTCATGTGATTTTGGCAGTTTGATACGCGAACCATCAAAAGATTTGATTTAATCAAAAATATCTTAATTTGTGTTCTGACGACGAACGCAGGCCTTACGGGTGTGGAACAACATGAGGGAGAGGAATTAATGGCAGAATTTTCATTTTCGAGTGAACTAACCCTTTAAATAAAACAATTACACACCACCTGTCTGACTCCGACTATCTTAGCAGTCAGTCAACACGTTTTACAAGCGGATGACAAAAAGCGACGTGTGAGCGATTGCAGGGCCGGATTCATGGCTAATCTAGAAACGGGCGTGTTATCTGCACAGGTCTCGTGTCAGAGCACTAGATCGCTCTTAGTAAACACACTTTGTTGTTGCAAGCTCTGCGACCAGCAGAATACTGATGACATGCTAATAGACACTAACTGCTGATGAGTGCGGATTCAAGAGCCTCATACACGAAGACGCTCGGCTTCGAGAGCAATTAAATATGCACTTGCTCTGAAGGCGAATTCCTGGACTGCTATATCAACATATTCTGAAAGCCTCCTTCCCCTCTCTAAGCGCTAGTTACTGTCCTCCAAAGTCACAGCCCAACCCTCGTGCTTCAGGCTGTCCAGATAGCGTGGCATTACAGATGAGAGCCATCACGTCCCCTCTATCACCCTCCCATAAAAAGCCCAGTGGCAAATGTTGCCTTGGTGCCATTTCAAATGACAACCTTCAGGAATCTGCCAACTGTAGAGCGACTTAACACTTTAGGAGCAGCTTTAGGGCTCTACCTAGAAATCATCAGTGACATCCGCTGAAATGAGGCAGTATGAATATCTGCCTGAAGCGCAGACACCCTAAATAGGACCCTTTATGAGAGGGAGGTGAGGGTGGAAAGTTCAGGATGCACATGGACTGACATGTGATCTCCACCCACACACCCCTTTGCAGCTAAAAATAATGCCACTCCGTACCCCAAAGCCTCATAAATATGTTCTAGGTTCCTGGATATTAGGGCTATAAAGGGGAAAGAAGCCTGGCGTTCTCCCTCTGCCAGCTAAAACATATTCTGATCACATCAGACGGCAGATTCTCATTGAAGCGGCGACTCTTTTGTGCCGACGCTGCTCCCCGGCTTCTGCTTCAGGACCCAGATTTCACATTATATATCAAGAGGTGACCTAACACAGTGCCAAAATGGCCAAAAAAAAATTGTGTTCTTGTTGTCATTGTAGTATTTTAATATTTTAATTTCTTTGTGGTTTTGGCTTTGGACTTTTAATTTGTACTTATTTTCCGTTTTTTTTATATATATATATATTGTTTTTCCAATAAATAGTCATCTGTACTTGGATCCAGCTCTCCCTAGTCTCTAGCCTCACCCTATCACAGTTATTTAGCCACAGTTAGGTCATTTTCATCTTTTCTCCTCTCTTAAAAAATGAGTTATGTTGCAAATTTATTTCAACAATTGAATTATGTCAGGTGCAAATAATCATGATTAACCACAATCATTCATATATATATTAACCACATGATATATTTAAACATTAAAAACCAAATTTAATGTAGAACATTATAGTTGTTTATAGGCATTTTATTTCTTTGGATAAAATACATAGTTTTAGCCATTTAAAAATGATCATTCTTATCCATTCATATAGTATAAATGATCAGACAACTGTTTATCTTTTATCATTTATTAACAACAAAAACAGAACGTGATTTATCTTTTAATTTAAATTAACTCATAACAGCTCATCAAATGAACTTATTATTATTATTATTATTATTATTATTATTATTATTATTATTATATTTAAGCCCTTTAAGCACTTGCACATAAAGATACTATGTTTTATTTAGCAAGCCTCAATCTCAATAATAGATGGAAAAGACCATTTACAACCAAAACAGACAGTTTACCATAGGAAATATATGGTTTTTAAAGCTTTTTAACAGTTGAACCGTCACCTATTGGCCTGCTTCTTTAGAATCATATACTGCATGTGCTCACCAATTTTCGTAAAGTTCAGACTTTTCGTTTAGGAGTTATAAGCTTTTGTGAGCACTTGGCCACGCTCCTTTTCTAAATGACCCTGTTATAACTAGCCAAAGGGTAAAGTTCAACTTTTTTTTTAATAATTATTGACCTAGAGAGTCTGGAGAATTGTACAGCATTGGTTTTATTTAAAAAAAAAACCTAGGATTAGTTCACAAAAGTAGTTTTTTTTTTTACATAATTGTGAATATTTAATGAACAATTTGATTGACAGCAGTGGTTCTTGAGGCAAATTTGTTCAGTATGAAGAGATCTATCAAACGATGCATGTGTGTATGTGTGAAACACCACGTGATTAGAGAGGTGTAAAACTCATCAGCACCACCCTGCTCAAACGGCGAGTTTCATTCTGATCTGCCTCTGTTAACCTTGTCTGATAGCTGCTCAGAAATCATTGGCCCATGGCGGACATGTTTTTCGAGATACGTCAATGTCCTCAAAGAGCAATCATGGCACCTGGGACAAAGACACAGCATGCCAATTTTCAAGTAGATCGAACTGTGAAGTAGCCATTTTCATGTTTTTTCCTGTTATAGCACCGCCAAGTGGCCAGTCGCCAAGTGTCCTTTTTCACACGACTACAGAGAGCTCTTACATAGGTGTGCTGAGTTTGGAGAAAATATCTCATTCCTTTCACAAATTATAGCCATTGTAGTAAAAGTGGCTCCACCCACTTCAAATGTTTTGGCAACCCTTAGGGACCCTGAATCAAAATATAAACTTTTTTTGATAATTATTGACAATCGAACTCCAGAGAATCTCGCTGCTCTGGTTTGGTTCCGATCGGGCTAAAAACCTAAGACTAGTTTGCAAAAGTAGGTTTTTCCAAAAAAAATCCAAAACGCCAATAAATTGAGCAAATTACAAAATACGCCTACCTACCTTCAGGTCATCAGAACGCAAATGACAAGTATAGAAAGCCAAGCACAGGAAGAGTTCCTGGACATATTTGATCACAATCCTAATCCTAAACCCTAAATCCTAAATGTAGTTGATAAGAAAGCCACAACCCTGAAATCTAATCGTTTGGTTAAGAAACACGAAGCCTTATTTACCGTGGGGTGGATCCACTTGTGTTTGGGAAGTGTGCCTGAATAATATCTCCAAAAGCAGAGATTTTCCTGGCTCAAAATGAATCTGAGGTACATTCTGCTCTTGAGAACAGCAACATTTAGAGCTGAAACAAGGAGCCAATTTGGTGTGAAAGTGAGGATAGTTCATAAGCAAATGATGATGTACGTGTGAAGTCAGCTATTGACTGTCAGCAGGCGGCTTTCAGGGGTCAGTCGGAAGTTATCTGCTAATACCGTCAATCATCTTTGAGCTTTGGTGCTTTTATATGCTGAATTTTAGAGACAGACTAAGACAATACCAATATGCCTGAGGGTGTTAAATGAAGATCAATATTATCCGTGTCCAATTTTCTTTTCTCTCAAAGACAAACATTGGCCCTTGCACCTGGACACAGTGTTACATTTTCCACTCCGGCCCCTCAGAAGCCATATAAACAGATGCAGCAGATGCGGAGACTGGTGTCTTGGTGCATTGTTTAACCTAAATGAAGTGAGGAAGGACGATAATTCACCTGTCATGTGGATTATTCACTTGCAATCTCTTGGGGAACAAAAAAAGAAGAACAAAGTCAATGGGCTTCAATGTTCCTTGGTTCCCAACATTTTTCAAAATATCTTATTCTACAGGTTGTGTGGACTCTGTATCGTAAAACCCAACAAGTTAAGGCCAAACTCGCTGCCTTAAACCATGTAAGTTAACCTGTACTGTGAATTTATTCAATTTGAGAGAACATGAAGTGAATATTGCTTAATATTAAATTATCCTCTTAAATTTGTGTAACTAAAACTTAACGTAATTGCATAAAACCCTTAAAATCAGAATCTTTCAATGGATCTCTTACGGCTAATTGTTAGTTAGCAATAGCACAAGCACACTTGCATATACTGAAGTAATTAGCGAAGAGACTCGCTCTTCTCATTTTATAAAGTTAGTCCTTATGAGGCGTAAATTACTGTAATTTCCTCTTTTGCAATATAATGGGTACTTTTCTGAAATGAGGTGTGCAGCTGACAATTATAAGGTGAAAATATATTTAAAATAATTACCTCTTAATTAGCTTCAGTGTACAGTAGCTTCTTTTTGTTAGCACTACGTGGCGTAGGTATAGTCACAACACGTTTTTGACAGTATTTGAAGTACTTCACATGGATTGTACAGTCCAACTAGAGTTTCAAAGCAGCTTCCCAGCACAGTTAAAACTCATCATGCTGGACCAAATTCAGGTTTTTGTGGGTTTGCTCTATTTAGTAATTCTTGTCCGCCTACAGCAGGAATGAGCAAGAATCGTTAGTAAGGAATAAAGGATTGATTTTCCAATACAGTCATGGCTCATCACAAAAAAAAAAAAGTTTTCCCACGTCTCACGCTCAGTACATTATGCGAAACACAGTGTCTTAGATATTTTTTCTAGAGAGCAAGGGCTCAAGGACATGAAGCATACAGTATATGTAAATATAATTGCATCAGAGGGTGTAATCGATTGAAAGTCGACTAAACGTAAGTCGATAAGAAGAGGCTAAATTTGAATCAGTTGGTGAGTCGCAAAAAAGAAACAAACTCCACGGGAATTGTCGATCATTAACACGGCTAGTCCATGTCGGGCAGAAAATCCAAAGTCTGGGAACATTTTGAGAACGACCACAAAAAATGATGAACGACCTCAAAAATGACTTATTTAAAACATGTTAGCAGCCCAACGTTAGAAACGATTCATGGATGTTCGCTTTATCGTTAAAGTTAACCTAAATAAACATGCACGAATATTAGCCGCATTTCCAAGTGCTAATGCGTAGTGTGAAAGCTAAATGAGCCACGTGCCTATCGCACAAAACTTCCACATCCACGCCATCTTCTCAAATGGCGCTTTCATTGTGACCAAGACACAGAGCTCACTTCTCTCTTACAATGTGGACAAACTCGTGCTCCTTTCTCATAACATGAGAAGTGACGATGAATCAGGTATAGCCAAATGTCCATATTGTTGTAGTGTTTCAATTTGCTGCTATTTATTTGTTTTATGTATGCTATTTTAATTTTGTTAATTTTGTTCCTTTTTTGTCAGCCTGATTTGTTTGCACTGATATTTTTCTAAAAGTTTCAGTTTGCATATTTATTTATTCTTTTGTTCATAATTATCTTTTCTTTATTTTTAAAGATAAGGCTATAGGTTACTATTTAATCGGTTTGCATTCTGATTCCAGAAAAGTTTGTGCGATGTTTGCCGGTGTCTCTGTGGCAAGCTTTGTGGACTGCATAATTTACATTGTAGATGCTCATTATTATGGTTTAGTATTAATCAAGTAATGGCTTAAATGAAAATCTTTAATCTGAGGCAGAACTATTGAATTGATTACAAATTTTAATTCATTAATCATGTTAGATGGAATTAACTCTTTCCCTGCCAGCACTTTTTATGAAAAGTTGCCAGCTATCGCCAGCATTTTTGGTAATTTTCACAAAACTTTCATCGCCTCCAGAATATAATGTTATATGAATATCTGAACATGCAAAATACCTAAAAAGAGGTTTTTGTTTAAATATTGAATATGGGTGAGTTTAATTTAAAAAGCAACATTTTGAACAAAAAGCTGAGTAAATCGCATTTTTGACTACGTCCAGATCAGATTCAGAAGGATGATGAAATCATAGATTGAGTCCGTCAATACTTCCAAACCTTCAGTCATTTCCTCTTCATGGGTTCAACATTTCATTTAGAATGAATTTTCATGTTTGATGATTGTGTTATTTTACATGCGCATACGCAATGCTTCTATCAATTGTTTCTGCTTCTTTTTCTTCTGTGTTTCGATCCAGAGATTCTTACGCATCAAAGATAGCAGTATAGCAGGGAAAACATTAATTTTCAGAAGATTTACCATTTGCAAAGCCCCGCCCCCTTTAGTTTCTGTCGCTATGTCCGACAAGCCATGCGCTCTCAGGCCACACATCATGTTCTCACACAGGTGAAAAATACATCGAGGAGCAAAGAGGACACTGACAACACGTCGACAGACAAGACAGAGCAGGTTACTTTTAACATGAAACTGTTTCATATTTAAAATGTAGTAATTTTTTAAAGAAGTTTAAACAATAAATACTGTACAGTGTGTCTTTAATGAGTCGTGACAGATCGCTGTAGCTCCTCGTGAAGCGATCATCTCTTCATACTAGTTCATTTATAGCATCAAATAAACATGAATGAACATCAGAAGGAATGTTGTTTCCAGTGTGGAAAGACGTGAGTACACACAATTTTTCAAGTTCACTAACATTAATCTACTAACTCCCCTGACTGCTTTGTCTTACAAAATGCCTTTTTTGGGGTTATGATTGGTCAGATCGCCTGTCAATCAAACTCAAATCAAAGAGTCAATGGCTGGGAAAGAGTTAATCATGGTTATTCAAAAGTACATACTGAATCTTCAAATGTAGAATCAACATACTATACAGGAAGTATACTTCAAATAACATTTTGTGTGTTTAGATTTTCTTACTTAGAGCTGTTTCTGCCGATTAAAACTTTTTACCATTGAATCAAAACACAATCTGAATCCATGTGGCAAAGATGGGTTTTTATAAGCCCTTTCTTTGGGTTTTCCTCAAATCAATGTTTATGTTCCCAGATGATGAGTACAAATTAAAAGCTCTATTATTATACTTCTTCACACTGTAATGGGGATGGGAAAAGCTTTTATTGAGATGGATACTGATATTGGGGCCCTTATGGGACTTAAAGCCCATAGGAGGGATCTGGGACGGGTACATAACAAGAGTCCATCCCATAGCATGCACGTTACCTTGAGCTCAAATTAAAGCTTTTGGTGTGTAAAATATGGGTAGGGGAGCAAAAAGAACTACAAATGAACGCCGCCATTGATCCAGAGAGCAGGGAACCAGTAGAAAACCCTTTTGAAATTGTAATGAAGGTGCTTCACAGGAGCATTGTCCAGTCACAGTCCTAACAAGAGCGCAGAGCACATGATGCAGAACGCTGGAGTACCACAAATGCTTCACAATGAACCATATCGCTACACGCTTCTGCCCCGAATGCATCTGTTAATAGAGGTGAAATACACTCTCTCTTATTGATGCCTTGGTGTCTAAAATCACAAGATGAGGAGAATTTATCGCTGTAAAACAAAGATTTTTGTAATGTTACAATAATTTAACAACATATTTGCATGCTCAGGAGTTAATGGTCACATAAAATTCAGGCACAAAATGATCTGATCTTTATCGGGGAGTGTTTTTATTCTCAAAAACTTATATTGTGATTATTTTGTCATTGCAAAATACTGAAGCATCCAGGCAAAAAGAACACGCATAATCACATTGTAATAATTCAACTCCACTTTAAAATAATAAATGAATATTTTATAATTAGTGGTTCATTTATTTGTGCTTCCTTTAACTAAAACTATTCTTCCAAAAGCAAAATTTTCACGAATTAGTTTTTAATCGTGAATGCACAAAAATGTAGAAAAAAAATATAAGAAACATCATGCTGAATGAAAAATGTGTCTATATACACCTTGTTTGGCAGAGGTGATTTACACTAACTCCGCCCACCATTATCTGATCGAGCCAGACAAAATGACAAAAGAAACCTGTCAGATAACACGATCATTGGCGGGAGGTGTTAGCTTTTGCCGCAACCAACCCGAGTTCAAATCCGGCTTTTTCAGAACTCATTCTTCCCCCTTTTCCCACCACACATCAGCTCTGAGTAGAGTTTATTTTAAGTAAAAATTATTAAAATATTTGAAAAGTGGAAATAAAGTGCCTAACGGGTATTTATTAGTGGGAATATAGTGTTTAATAGGTAGGTATATGAGGGAGGTAATGTCAAGATTTATTTAGATTTTATAGTCAATATGTACACCGTGGTGCAAATAGTATCAACTAATTATAGTTAATACAACATTCGTGACATCTATCCAATGAGTTATTTGCAAACATTAGTTAACAGTAGGATGAACAATGAAACATACTTCATTTTATTTAATGTTAATTTCAGCATTTACTAACACATTATTAAAATTAAATCTGTTGATATTATTCAGTGGACCTGAGCTAACATGAACTAACAGAGTTGTATTTTTATTAGCTAACATTAACAAAGATTCATAGAGTAAGCTCATAGTAGTCAATGCATTTAAGCAACATCAACTAATTGTGAAGTGTTAGCAAAAAAGCGGGATCAATAAAGATATGACACTTCCACGAGGTTTACATGTAATGGCATTCAGTACTATAGTCTTGTACGGCAAAACTATGACTGAATTGACCTTTTCAGATGAGGGTGATGATGCTGTAAATTGGCAGCCTCTGCCTTAATAAGGTCTCTGTTTATTACATGCTGGGCAACGATGACGTGGACTTCATTTGACACAACCGTTCCCTGTCTCTCTCCATCTGAGCCCACCACACTAACCTGACGGGCCACTTGTACAAAAAGGCATCGATTGATTTCTTTCCCTTGCAGTCCATTCGGCCCTATGCTGACAAATCTTCACATGCCTCCATGACCTTTTAAATAAAATCTTATTTTTCTATTTTAAAGACCCTCACACTCAAGACAAGAGTCACTGTGTTTTTGTCTCGCGTGGATGAATTCATAAACTAGGAACTTGCTTTCTATCTGCACCGCAGCACTCTGAGCTTTAATGAGACCGAGTGTTTTTAATTGAAGGTCACGGAGTAAATTGCAGGCATCTGCTTAAAAGGCATTTCTGCCTGTCCTTGAAGAGCAAAAACAATGAATGCAACACACGTCTAAAGACTCACCCTGCAGTTCCCCAGTTCTTCAGCAGATAAGATGATCATGCCGCAGTTCTTCCCTGTTATGCCCCTGAAATAGACAAAAAAAGATGCCATCAAACCGTTAGATGTTGAAGCCACAGTAGTTACACAACAGCAGTGATGAAATAAAACCCAAGTACAAACACAATAAGGATCAATGGGTTCTATTAGACACGAGTCGCTTTCTATGCTATAGTTTCAGGTGAGTGAATGGAGTTGAATGAATTTTAAGAAATATCTTTCATTCAAACTGGTTCACCATGATCATAAAAAACAAAAAGTCATTATCAATAGATGTGCTGCAACCAACATGCAGATATTGTTAGAGTCTGGTTACCTGTCTGTCTGTTTTCCCCTGTCATGTGCTCCTTGTGTTACCCAGTTTTCCTTCCCTGTCTTCATTTGTTTCATTATCATCAGCTGTTTGTCATTATTAGTTATCCTCGTCACCTGTGTTCCCTTCATTAGTCCCTGTGTTTCCCTCACTCCTGGTCTCGTGTTTTCTGTTCCTTGTATTCCTGGATTCTCCATTAAAAAGGACTTACAGGTTCATCCCTCGTCTTCGTGCGTTCATTGTAAACACGATCCGTAACAGATATCGTAGGAGAGTCAAAGTCTCTTACATTATCTTCAAATAATTTGTCCTTTTTATGACAAGGCAACGTTAGTTCAGGTTGTAATTTGTGGTGCGACTTTCCAAAAATGTAATCATATTTTACATGAATGAAAGTGCCTTATTATACTTTTATGTATATTACCCTTCATGCAGGATGTAAAAGGTCTGCAAAGTGCACAATAAACGGAGTTATGGTCTCCCTAAAGAAGGAACCGATTCTGAACTGTCCGAAACGAATCCAGTCTTACTTCCGGCTTAAACCTACATGGGTTTTTGCATAATGTCAGTCATAATAGCAAAGCAAATCAATTGCTGCACTTCCAAAGGTTGAGACTGATATGGTAAAACTGACGCTATCATTACTGTTCGTATCACAGAGGAGCTGAAATTCACTTATGATAATGGGTGTTTGGTTTACGACACACACTGTAAGCGGTGGACCAATCAGAGCAGGACAGCTCCCGGAAAGGAGGCATGTAGAGAACCGTTTGAGACACTGTAAGAATGCTGACGCTCCAGTGGATATCATGAGAAAATCTGTTTTTTAACCTTGGATTCATGTAAACCTGGCAAAACAATATTAGGAATCTTTAACATAACATAATACACTGTAATGAATTACTGTAAAAAACACAGCATTATTTTACAGCCGCTGGCTGTTTTTTAATAATACAGCATATTGCTGTAAACTGCAATGCATTCTGGGCTCATGTGTTGGTTTGACTCAAATTTACAGAATATTGCTGTAAATTGACCCTTCGTAATTAAAAAAATCAGAATACAGGGAAATTCTGTAAATTAAATTACAGTAACACTACTGTAAATTTTACAGTAACTGGCTGGCAACCCTGCTGCCAGTATTATACTGTAAAATTTACAGTAATTTTTTTAACAGTGTAGGGATATTTTAAATATATATATATATATAATATAATACTGGAAGAAAAATAGAAATATTGAATTGGAGGAGGTGGGAGTTAATATGAACGTAGCTCTAAAGGAAAGTGACATTATCGTTTCCT
Organism: Opsariichthys bidens; assembly: GCA_037194245.1. NCBI lineage: Eukaryota > Metazoa > Chordata > Actinopteri > Cypriniformes > Xenocyprididae > Opsariichthys > Opsariichthys bidens. The sequence goes on along the minus strand of CM074312.1, from coordinate 3,760,414 downwards.
CTGACCCCATTAGTAATAATGCCTGTTCATAAGCGCCACCTACTGTCAGAGAGTCAATTTGCATTTTCATTCAGTCCATATGTGTGTCTCATATAGCATAATTTCACAAATCTAAAGTCAGACCATTCTGTTTTTGCTTTAAACCTTGATATTAGACAATATATATTTATATATATATATCACCATAGAAAATAAACAACAATAAATTTGCTTAAAAACAAAAAAGGAAAAATGTTACCAGTATTGGAATGGGCCAATTTCCAAGAAAAATCATAATCGGTCATGAAAAATCTTGATCGGTGTATCCCTAATAATGGCTTTACCGTTAATGCCAGGATAGCCCTATTAAGAACATTTTTACCACGATTCCGTAAGGCAGTTCTGAGATAATTGCTAGTCATGTGATATTTATAGGCGCCCATGTAAAATTTATAGCCTGTGAATAAATCTCACTCCGAGCAGCTGACCACAGTTGGCAGCTACAGCATGCAGAAGGGAGTGCGGATTGGAATTGGGCTTTAAGAGATCCTTCATATGCTCATCCCTACATTCAGATTCTGGACACTTTTCTCTCATTAATACAGAAATCACAAACACAGTCCCTGAAATGCATAACAGCTTCATTAGCACTGATGTTGTCCATATGGCTAAGTTCTCCTTCAGGATTCTTCATTTGCAATAGAGACAGATGCAGGCAGTCTGTGTTCGCGCTTTAGCCATGTGTTCGCAACCGAAAACCATTTTGCTAGACATGTTTTTCTCTAGCTGAAAACCATAATTGCTCCACAGGACTACTGTCAGTAAACATCCTGCTCTCTAGGATAACATCTCCATAAAACAAAGTTACATTGTCACCAGATGGACAGCCTGATTTTTTTGTTTCGAAGCCTGTGGGTTATGCCAGTGGAAGGAGAAAAAAAAAAAAAACACAAAAACAATTGGTTTCTCGAAACACATTTGACCAATCTTGTCTACAACAACATCACACCTGAATGAGGTTGGACCGTTTACGTTTATTTCTACTTTCATATATGTCAGATTTCCCCGGAAGAACGTGTGGTTAAGGTTCTGTCAGCAGTCTTAAACCTTAACCACTGACCACACCTAATACCCATACATTTTCTTAAAGCTGAATTTAAAGTTCAACTACAATGAATCTGTTCTTTTAAAAATGACAAAGTTACACTACAAGGTTAACTACATTAAAGTTATATTATAAGGGGAAAAATCTTTTTAAATTAAAAATATACACAGCTCAGAAGCAAGAAAGATATCAGTTAGGATGGCAGCATCAAACTTTGTATAATAGTTCACAAAAAAATAAAGACTCCAGATTTAAAAAAAAAAATGGCAAGGAACAAATAAAGCACTGAATAGGTGCTGAAATCCTTATTTAAAGGCTTAGTTCACCCCAAAATAAAAATTCTATCATTAATTGCTCACCGTCATGCCGTTTCCAAACCAGTGAGACCTTCTTATGCCCCGATCACACAGAGCGTGTTTTTCAGGTCTGCCTTTTTTGTTGATTTTAGAAAAGGTTATTTATGCTGAGCTTATTTATGTTGCTAGGTAAAAAGCTATCAGTGTAGCTTTAGTTGGCTGTTAAACCATCATATTAGCAGAAACTTTACAAAGCATTTGTAAGCACGACGGAAAGCCGTCTCTCCATTCATTCGATTGGACAATGAAGAAAAAAACACGAGTGACGTCAGGCGCTTTTCTGCTCAGAGTTGCTTTTTATTCAACTTCAGGCGTACCGAGTACTCCTGCAAAAACACGAGGCGCCCAGGGCACATAAACAGCGCGCAAACTGACGATTTAAAAAAGGCATCTCTCACTGCAAAAAACGAGTTGCTCCTGCGTCAGCGTCACACGTATGCTAATAAGACGGCGTTCGCTGTGACATAGAACACGGAAGCGCTGCACTGCGTTCACTGCGTCAACTGCGTAGCAGACTGGCATGGGAGAGAAGAAATTGTTGGATGAAGTCGTTGTTTTTGTTTTGTTTTGCGCACAAAAAGTTTTCTCAACGCTTCATAAACATAAGGTTGAACCACTGTAATCACATGGATTATTTTAACGATGTCTTTACTACTTTTCTGGGCCTTGAAAGTGGTCATTTAATTGCTCTCTATGGAGAAGTAAGAGAGTTCTCGGATTTCATAAAAATATGTTAATTTGGGTTCTGAAAATGAACAGTTACAGGTTTGGAACATTTCATTTTTGGGTGAACTAACCCTTTAATCCAGGGGTGGCCAACGTCGGTCCTGGAGAACCACAATCCTGCAAATTTTTGCTCCAACCCTAATCAAACACACCTGAACAAGCTAATCAAGGTCTTAAGGGTTACTAGAAAGCTACAGGAAAGGGTATGTTTACACGACAACAATGCACTAAAACGGAAAAGTTTTTCCTTTATGTTTTTCACGTACAGACAACAACATTGTCAAAATGTTTCTGTTCACACGGATCCGCAAAAATGCTGTGTTATGCTATGCACCTGTAAACTGAATATGTAATACGCATGCACACAATGTCACCCTTTTTACAAATTCGTGTTTTTGTAGTTTACGCAGAGACGACAACGGTATCGCTTTCAAAAACTTGCACTTTGAAACCCAGTTTCCGTGTTCAGGCCCCCAAAACGTCATTGACATCTAAATGTCTAAGTCGCCAAAGTTCGATGTTTCGTGAACCTTTTGTGGCTGAATCCATTTGTAAGTCATTTCTTCGGGAATCGCAACACTGGAACACACTATAACACCACCTCACGACATGATATACGACCAAACCACATGACTCAGGTTCAATGTTAAATTATTATTGCTCGTGCATTTCAGACCATTTGTGAGGCTACAGAGCGCTGCTAAACACTTCAAATAACTGCATCCTAGTGTACACGTATTACAAAACAGTAATTAATTAAATATTTATATTAGGGGAAAAAATATGAGACGGGAGGAAAAATATTAAGCCAATGCTTTTGCGTTCTCTCGCAGATGTTTTGCGTTCCCACGAGAAACTTTGCGTTCGCTCGCAAAAACATTTGTGAGAGAATGCAAAAGCATTGACGTATTATTTATCCTCCCGTCTCTTTTTTTCTTCTTCAACATGATCTTCCATATGATTCAGATGAATCGTATTTTTAATGTAAATGACTCATCCACATGAACAAACTCAAACAAACAAATTTTACATGCTGAATCAAGATGCACTGCATGGACCCAGTATGCAAATTTATTGTCTACATTTTTTTTACATTACTCACATATGAAACTTTAATTATCAGTTGTAAGTAGCATATTTTCAGCTTTTGAAAAGCCTGAAGTATACCCCAGTCTCCGAAACCTCCGTAAAGTAATGTGCATTTTTGACACACTGAGACTTTTCCTTACAACTTCAGTATCCGGCGATCAAGACGTGTTGTGTCAAGTGTGCAAACTGCACCATATTTTATTATCCTTTTAAACTCTAGGCTGTGTGAGTAAGAGAATGCCATTTCATCTCGTCTGTTTGGATTGCGGTCCCACAGGTTCCTGCTCACACTCCAGTGTTTGCTAATTGGTTCATTACTCAGTCTTTACTTCCCCCTGGAACAACGGGTGTCCTGGTTTATATTGCTGTATTATTACAAAAGGTCCTTGTACAAAACAGCTACAAAGGCTTTTCTGGGGAAACAAAGAGGATAGTCTTTCCTTCTGACAGCTAAAGCTTGTATTTTTAATGTGAAAATGTTGCTGCACTCAAACTCATAAACGACTGAAAGTGTTATGAAGCTGCGCTAACCATGTGACCAAGACCGTATCAATAACAACACATCCCTGAAGTGTCAATGTTGGATTATTGAGAAGAAAATGGATACGTAAAATGAGTATATAATTGTTTCTTTTATAATAAATTTGTTTCTTTCAAAGTTTTATTATTAATAGATTAAAACGATCCAAGTCTGAGCTCAGATCTGCACCATGATCCATTATTTGTGACGTGATGCTTACTGAACACAATAAATCAATAAATGAAACTTTAAAACACCTTTCAGACGTAAAGCGGTTAATTAACATTCATTTGAAATGCTGAAAACACCTTTCAAGAAGGTGAAGGCATGAGCAGAGAAGCCAATCTGTGCAGCGGTGCGGTTCTGAATGCAGATATTATTTCATAATTATGCCAGCCCAGAATCTAAAGAAGGGCTGAGCAGCATATATATGAGCCATAACTGTGTTTGCCCAATTAAAGTACTGGATATATACATAACAAAACCACATATCAAAGTTCCATTCGTCTACTTTTCAGAGAAAATGGCAAAATGCAGCCACTGTGTTCTAAGATTTTATCCAAGGTTTGTGTGTGGCTGAAAACAGCTCACTTATCTGTTGTTTACTTCAGATGACACTGATACAGTTCGCAATAAATGAAAAATGATTTCATGATTCATGGCAAGAACCTGTAAGCCCTCCTGCATGTGAACCAAGTTTCAACAGTCTGTTCATATCAATAAGTCATGCTCCAAAATGCTACAAGTGTCTTCAATTGAGCCTTCGCCTGCAGTTTGATTGACAGGTGACCTGACCAATCACAACCCTGAATCCACCGTTTTGCCCGACAAAGCAGTCAGGGGAGTTAGTAGATTAACTTTGGTGAACTTGAACTTGAAAAATAGTGTCTTCACGTCTTTCCACACTGGAAACAACATTCCTGCTGATGTCCATTCATGTTTATTTGATGCTATAAATGTACTAGTTCTCGAGCCACGTTCTCTGTCACGACACATTAAAGAGCCGCTATACGCTATTTATTGTTTAAACTTCTTCAAAAATGACATTGATATTTAAGAGCGCCTGACTTGTCAGACATAGCAACAGAAACTAAAGGGGGCGGGTCTTTGCGAAGGGTCAATTGCTTTTTAACCCTTCAGTTCTCCAGTGTCTGTGATCACCTACACCCTGATCATCTCCAGCAGCTCCTGGATCTTTTTTTGGAGCTCTAGATTTATTTCACCTCATCAGTTCAATTCAACCATTACTTTAGGGAGGTTACGATTAGTTGAGTACATGCGCATTAATAAGATATAGCATTACTTGCAGTCACCATGTGGCTCGGGCTTTGCACATAAAGCTCCCCGGTCCCAGAAACGCTCAGATGCTTCGTGCACCACATCCATATTAAAATCTGAGCTTGACTTATATATTCACTAAGCTCCATTCTGGGACTTGGACTGAGTTCTAATCAAACGGATGCGGACGTCTGTACTTCCTCGAAACCCCAGAGCGTTCACTCACTGACTGGATCATGACTCCCTGCTTTACTGCTTTTGTTCTCTGCAGAAGCTAGAGCTCGTAATTACAAACCCAACAGAGAGAAAACTAACAAAAGAAGAAATGTAATAATGGAGGCGGCACTTTACATATTCATCTCATATTTGCCTTGGGAGCTGGAGAGATTTGTGTGGGGGTGCAAGCATTGTGGAGAAACTTTCTTCAGGCAGAGATCATTTGAGATTCCCATTGCTATCTCGAGCTTTTCATCAGCTTTTTTACTGGATATACGTATGGCGTAATGTAGAATATTGCAGTCGGCGGTGTGGTGAATACAGTTAGCTGGGTTGCACTCGTCTTGACTCATAATAATTAGCGGCAGGCAAACGTACGGAAGCGCCAGCGCTATACTGCACGAAAATCCTGAAAAAGAACAACTGGGTCAAATAAAAGGGATGAAGAAAAGGGAAAATCTCATTTAAAAACCATGAGCCAAGCTATTAGAAATGTAATCTCTATATTCAGGTCGGTTTCATGGTTTGGGAAAACTTTTATAAAAATTTCAACAAACGTCATGTGGTGTAACCTTCAAATAAAAATAAAAAAAGTAACGTTTCCTCAAAAACCTCGCATAAATGTTCATAGTTATTTATTTATTTACTTATGACAAGGCAGGTTAGTTTAGCTTGTAAAATATCATGAATATTGTATAGATTCATAGACAAGGCTTAAATGGGTTGTTCACCCAAAAATGAAAAATCTGTCGTTTTGATGCACACAAAGGAAGATATTTGGAAGAATGTCAGTAACCAAATTGACTACCTTAGTTTTTTTTTTTTTTTTTTTTCCTACTATGGTAGTCAATGGGGGCGAGATCTGTTTGGTTACAAACATTCTTTCCAATATCTAAGTAAATGACAGAATTTTCATTTTTGGGTGATGTTACGTTCTATGCATGTTTTGTGTGTTCGCTTTTTCCACTCGCTTTCTCGCTCTCAGGTTCCTTTCTGTGCGAGGCCATGTCAGTTGTCAATCATCTTTAGGGCGATTCTTCTGCGTGCAATCCACTGTCGTCCCGCGGGTTTAAAAGCATTCCAGTGTGCCTCGTTGGAGTTCAGTGTTCAGTGTTTTGAGTTTTGTAAATTGTATCAGTTGTTTATTGAGTTGTCTAACCCTCATTATTTTGTACTTGTGATTTATGCCAATGTTCTGCAGTTATAGTCCTGAATTGGGGAAAAGAGAACAGGTAAGCAGATTTGCTTGATGTACATTGTACCCATAGAAATGTCAAGTGTTAGAAACACTAGGTAAGAAAGGTGCGCCACTTCTTGTATGTTTGTCTTCTTAGTTAGAGTAGGTTTCAGGGTGTTGAATACACCGAACAATACTTTTCACATTTTTCTTTTGTCAGGTAAGAGGGGAGTACTTTAAGGAATTATTTTGGTTTTATTAAGCTCCTTTTCTCTATTGTTATTTTTTTTTTCTTTTGTATCGCCTTATACATTGTACATAGCTCACTCACTGTATTTAGTGGCTACATGTAATAAATTTTCAGCACTGAGAGTAGTGTGATATCTAAATGTTACATTCCATTATAGTCTCAGACTAAAATGACATTTGAGCCGATTTAGCTGAAAGCAACTTGTCCAAATATGTCAGTGCCATTGTTTTGTCTCAAGATGCACCAGTAATGTTTTTTAAGGCACATTTATAAAAACTACTTAAATGTCCTAATTAAACTAAGACCTACTCCTGATTTAATGTAAGCCCTGTCTGTGAAACTAGGCCATTGCATTTTTGGGGAGTCACACCACATGACATTTTATAAGCTAATGATGTTACCTCCGAGGAAGCAAGGGAGGCAGTGCCTCCTCAAAAAGTTGGATGAGAAAATGATCCATATGACAAAAACAAAACAATGCAACTATTACAAAATGTGACATTAAAATGTGTAGAAATCGCTCATTATTATAAAGTAACACTGTCCAACAGCGACACCAGCAGGTGAAGTTACAGTGGGAGTGTGCGTCTCTTTTGCCTCCTCTGAGCCCGTTGAGTTTTAACAACCCCCTAAATGATTGGTTATGATTGGTTGGTGCGATAAATCAGTGAACAAAATGATGATATTAATGGGAAGACTAATTATAAAGTAAGTAAACAACTCGCCCACTTAGATATCATTGCTTAATGTCACTTCAAACTGAAAACGTAACTGATTACTGTGAGGATTGATTGAGAGAAATCAGTTAAAGGTAGGCTACATTTTCGTGTCTTTGACCGGCGTTTAAAGAGCTTGATGACTGATGATCCGAAAATAAGCTGGATATTAAAAAGAACAGCTGAACATCAGTTCACAAATAAAATATATTGCTTAAATTATTACTGCCTTTAGTTACTATTTTGCAATAAATGTAAAAATGCTTAAATAAAACGAACTTGATGAGATTTATACTTGTTTTCAATGAACTAAACAATAACAACATTGTGTAAAAATAGAAAATCTAATTATATTTGGTTTATGGTTTATGTTTAACCAGGTAAATGTGACACAGTGTGTTTAAGTGTAACTGTGTAAAGTGTAACATTAAGTGTAACTGGGACATGAATTTACATTTCATTTATAAAAAAAAAAAATGTTTCCAGTATATATTTAAAAAACTGAGGATTTTGCTTCCTCGTTTCACTAACACGTCTACACACTGAAGCTGAACTAACCTGCCTTGTCATAAAAAAGGTCAAATTATCTGATATTTTAAGAGACCTTGACACATACGCTAAACTACTTTAAAAGGTTTTCTTCTCAATTTCATTCTTTTAATGCAGTTTTCCATTATAATATCAGCACAGCTGTACCACTTTGACATTTTTGACTTCATGCCTGAAAAATATCAAAAATTAAAAGCATGTTCATCACAGAAGAGGTGTCTTCCACTCGTTGCATAAATTTTTGTATAAACTGATATATCCAGACAAAAGAACAAAACAAGCATGTATGTCACCGACCCAACTGGCTGTTATATAAAAGCTCTTGAGGCACTGTATCTTCCCTTTCTCGCTGAAGAAAGTGTCGAGTATTGTTGTACGAGCAGCTGTCTTCTGTTTGCCAGTTAGTACTTCACAGCAGCGACTACAGCCTCTCAAGGCATTAAAACGTACAATAAGTCACAGTAATGGGTTTCTAATGTTGTGGTGTGCCTGCTCTGTTGGCTAGCTTGCCACATAGCGAATAATGCCGAAGGCTACTTCTGTTGGCAGTTACGCAGTGAAGTTATCAGCTGTAATCTGAGCTTTAAGGAAGGTTTCTGCAGTCTTCGGGCTTGACATCCAACAAGACGGCACCCTGGTGGTTATACATCTACACAGCAGGCCTGCATCCATCTGAAAGGCTCGAGAGCAGCTTTTAAAAAACTCGGTGATACATCATTTGTGGAAAAAACTAAAAGAAACAGCAGAGGTCTGGAAACGGCTGTTATAAATGTATGGATTTAAAGATG